>VXAU01002736.1:921802-990108 GCA_013399695.1 Formicarius rufipectus
GCGCTCGCGGGGCTCGCTGGGAAGGGCAGCGGGGCGGGGCTCTGAGGGGGGCGATGGCGGCGGCCCCGGCACGGTGGGCCTGCAGCGCTGCTGCGCCTCGCCCCTGGAGACTCTTTGGAGCCATGTGCTTGTTGAGGCTCCCCCGGATCACGCAGCCTCTGGAGAAGGAGGAAGAGGAGGTGGCGGCGCTCATGGAGCAGGTAGTAGATGGTGCTGCGGGTTAGGGGGGGGAAATGGCGGGCTGAGGGCTGAGGGGAGAGGAGCAGCGGGGGCTGCGGGCCTTGCGCGCTCAGCCCGGTGGTACATCCCGAGAGCTCTGTGTGCGGTTTGCACCGCATCTCGGCGGTGTTGGTGGTGTTCCCACAGTCTTCCTCGGTGCTGTTGGTGTCCCTGTTACAAGCGCCTGCTGCAAGCAGGGAGGCTCTGCTCAACCTCAGGGCAATTCCCTTTATCCCGTGTTTTCTGGGGTGGAAATAATTCTACTTGCTCACACCCGTAGTGCTGGTGGCTTAGGAATTCTTTCTGTTGCTCTTCTAGATAGAGCTGGAGAAAAGCCACTATTCCGATCATGAAATCCGTAAGCTGGAGGAGGAGGAGCGGCTCAAGAGGAGGAAGGAAAGCTTGCATGATGATGATGAAGCACGCGGCAAGACGGTCATCATGGCTCAAGACCTGGAGGAGAAGTGGGAACAGAAGTTTCTGCGGTTCAAACCTGCTCCCCGGATAACAGGTACAGGCTGGAGTTTGTGGTGGGTGAGAACAGCCACATTTTTGCCAAACAGTGCAATTCAATAGGAGGAAGGCACTTTTGAGTCTTTTGTTTCAAAGAGAGCCTTGATGCCATGGCAGCAGCATTATCACATGAGCAATTAACTGACACGGAGATTGGGGTTCCCACGCCACAAAAATGTCCATGTTCAACCTTACTAGAACAAAATGTTGAAAACAGATGTTGTTTCCAGACTAGACAAATGTTTGGTTGCTTGGTTCCCAAGCACTGCTTACTGCTCTTGCTGATTTTTGTCAAGGTAGGAATCCAGACTGCTTGCTATAAATTCCTTCTGGAAATGAAACAGCAATGGGTTCCATCTACCCTTAACTGACTTCTAGGGCAACTGAGAGGATTCTTGTCTAGATTTTTGTCCTGTTCCATGTGTCTGTGCTTTTGTATTACTGCTGGGAGAGCATGAGATGCCAAGGGTTGGTGAATCAATGGGATCAGAGCAGTGCTGCCAGGAGACTGTTTCCATGTGCTGGTTTTTGCAGATGCTGACAAGAACAACATTCGAACGTCATTGAACAGGAAGCTGGACAGTAACCTGATGCTTCTGGTGAAACAGAAGATTGGGAACCAGGAGCTGTGGCTCCTGCCTCAAGTGGAATGGCAACCTGGAGAGACACTACGAAGCACAGCTGAGCGAGCCATGGCTACGTTTTTGGGTGTGTAGTGTGCCCTGTGCTTGACCCTCTTTGTTCTTTGTCTCATGGTTTTCTTCCTTTCCCCTATCTGAGGAATGTTTGTCATCCGCTGTAGTGAAATCACCTGCTGGGAAAAGACATTTCAGGGCATAGGGATGGAGCTTAGTGGGGTGGACTTCCTGGGAAGAGCCATGATCCTGGGCCATTGGCTCTGTCCTATAGTATGCATACGGCTGGCAGACTGTGAGTTGGGATCTCTGGTTGCCACCAGCAGCAGTGCGGGCTCTGGACCGTGTGATTTGATTCTGGAGCATCACCAGACACCCTCTGAATGTCTGGGCTTGCTCCAGGTGTATGACTTCTCTTTCCCTCTTCTTGTCTTAGTAGCTTTTCTAGCAGATGGGTGATGATGGCAAACCCACATTGCTTTTCACTGTAGTTTGGCAAAGCTTGGTACCCTCTCCCTCTCTCCCTCTTCCACTCTGAGAGAACTTGTTCGTCTCCAAATGAGCAGTTTCTTCAGAAGAAAAGGCTCACAGTTGTCAATATTTCTGCCACAGAGGGAACAGTCAGTCTGAATCAGCTGCAAGGAGGGGCTTATGCTGCCTTTTTTGTTATACAGGAGAGCAGTTAGCAGTTACTGTTGCTCTGCATTCTTATGTCTTTTTTTTTTTTTTTTTTCCTCTTGCGTTTCTGGGGTCTTGCAGGAGATCACATTGAAGCCAAAATCCTGGGGAATGCACCGTATGGGATTTACAAGTATAAATTCCCCAGGGCCATCAGGACTGAGGATAATGTGGGAGCCAAAGTCTTCTTCTTCAAAGCCTTCCTCCAGAACAGTGATTTTACCCAGACAGAGCTGAAGGCTGATTACCTGTGGGTCACAAAGAATGAGCTGGGAGATTACCTGAAGCCGGAATATCTGAAAAAAGTGAATCGATTCCTCCTGGACTTGTGAGCGATGGGCTGTGCTTCAGCAGATGGGGAAGATGGGGATGTGGCTCCAGGGAGGAGCACGGCTGCTGCTTTGCATGGTCTGTGTGTATGAGATGTTAACTTGGGCTCTGGAGGATAATTTGACTTTGCCTTATTTCCCAGTTCTCTTCACTGGCCCTGTACTGAATAAATATTAAAATTTATACTCGGAAGTGAAGCTCTCCTGAGGGAGTTCTTTGCTCTTGTTGAATTCTCCTCCTCCACCTCTTCTGGAAATGCATATTATGATCTTCCCCTCTCTCAAGAGTGTGATTCCCTGGGGTTGTGGTACCTGGGAGGCTTGCTTTCCTCCCCAGTCTCCTGTCACAGGCTCAAGCTCAAATGGTTTCTCCTTGTAATGGCTAATGTTTGTCTCTGGTACCTGCTCTCTGCTAAGAGCAGCGCTGGAGGTTTATCTCTGTGTCCAAGTGGGAACAGACCCTCCTGGACACCAGCCAGGGCAAGGTAGGTTTCTGGGGAGAATGAAAGTTGGGTTATTCACAGTTTATTAACATCTAATCTACACTGGAACTGCCTGTTGTCTCGAGTCCATAATATGCAGTGGCTGTGGAGGACATGGATATATGAGAAAGAAGCAGGAGCTCATTCTTCAGACAAGTGCTGCATTCCCCCCCACACTGCCTCCCCTTGAGCCTCAGCCTACAGCAACACACACTGAAGAAGGGTAACAGCAGCAGCTCCCTCACTGGGCTGGGAGGCTGCTTTAGTGTTGGTGCTTTGTGGGAACAGCCTCAAAGGTGGCTCTAAGGAGTTCTCGGCTCCCATTCCTGCTGCCTTGGGCCAGCACTGCTAAACCAGCCCAGCTGGGTCTGCCTCAGGAAGCCTGACCCTATTACCCTGGTTTCTTTATTAGAAGATCTATCCTGGGCTGGCGTGGTGCTGCCTCACCCCTCTGAGGTTTGTTTTGTTCTTGGAGGTTTTTTCTGGTTGTAAATGTTGCTGTTTGGTAGTCAGAGTGTTGGCTGGACTTTGCAGAGAATCAGCCTCCTTCAGGAGCAGGGAGAGAGGGAGGAAATAGCTGTTGTTAATCATCCAAAGAGACTTTGGCCTCCAGAGGTGGAACTGGAGATTGCTATATGTATTTTGTCAATCCTCTGGGAGCTGTTGAGCTGCAGGCCTCAAATTAAAGCTATCCTTAATCACTCCACAAGCCATCGGAGTCGGGAGGGAGCACAGCAACCTTCTATTTTCTAATGTTAGACAGTTTGGGAGCTGCAGGTTTGCCATAAATTACCAACAAAACTTGGTTCCTGGAAGCACACTCTCAGGCCTGGCAAGGAGGCTGAGTCTGCAGCAGAGAGCAGTGGCAAAGAGGAAATAAATGTGAAGCAGAATACATGGCTGAAAAATTGTAGATATTTTGGCTGCTCTCTGAGGTCAGTGCTGCTGGAGGGGAGACTACTGCCTTCTCCAGGACTGGAAGCTCCTGCAGTGGGGAGAGGTGAGTCCTTCCTCCTCAGGTTGTGTCCCACCTGGGGGGAACATGGGTGCAGTCAGCATAGGTTTAGGCTTTTGTCTGCCACACTTTGTTTCAGGCTATCGCTGACTTCATAGGATCTGCACACTGGAGGAGGAAGCTGGGGAGTGGTCAGACTGGGCAGGCTTTCAGCTCCTCAAGGCCATTTTTGGCACAGGTGCTTCAGTTCATGAGGGTCATACACAAAAGCCAGATCCTTTCCCTCTCCAAGGTGGAAGGAAACTTCTCAAGCTGTCCTTATCCTGGTGTGACACAGTCCAGCAGCTGTTGCTAAAAGTCTCCAGGAACAGAAACAAATGGAAGGAACAATTGCAGCCTAAACCACCAGCATTTAAGCATCTAAGCCATTGCTTAAGCCGTCATGTTGGAAGAAAGAAATGGCGGTTTGTCTTGTGGGAAGTTGGAGGAGAAATAACAAGTCCTAGTAAAACCACTTTTTAGCTTCACAGATAGTTTTTCTCTACTTCTACAAATTAATTCCCTAGCTGATACCCCTCCCTGTCTGTGTGAGTTTTGGATGTTAGTGCTCTCTAAGCTGAGCCCTGCTCACATGTTTTGTGATAACACTGTGAATTGTTCAGAACTTCCCACATAATGGGAAGCTGCTGTTTGTTCCACATGGCTGGCCCCAAGCAACCAAAGGCTTCAAAACTGAGAAGATAAATACATGTGGAGCCAGGAGAGGCCATTGGAGCCACAGGCTACACAGCTTCCTGTTCTCTGAAAACCTGTAGGAGGGGAGATGCTGTTCTCCCAAATACAGCTGTGAGCTTGTTAGAGCAGGGAGAGCTGCTGGGGTGCAGGGAGCATCCTGTGACAACCCTCACTGCTGGGACAAGGGGTGGGCTGGCTCAGGGAGGGTGAGAGTTATGCTGTCACAGCCTTTGGGCTCATTCCCTGCCCTGGAGGATGAAGCATCTCCAACAGCATCAGTCACTTTGTTCTGTTCAAGCTCTCATGCTTGTGCTGGAAGGGATCTGTTTCTTTGGAGGAAATTTTTCTTGTAGTGCTTGGGAATTCTGATGTCACTGCCCTTTCCTGCTGTGCTCTGCTGCCTGCAGGGAATGCAGCATGGGGTGCTCTGGTCATGGTAGCCCAGACACCCAGCAGAAAATTGTGTGGAAAATCTGCTTGAGGTGACCAGTGGTGTGAGTGGATTAGGTCCAATTCTTTTGCTTTTCTCCCTTGTGAAATCACTCCTGTGGATTGGCATAACCAGCATGTTGGAAGGATGCAGAGTGAGACAGGCAGAAGGCAATACTTGAATCTCTAAAAAGGTAAGAATGGATATAAAAGAAGGGGTGCTGCTGGGAAACATGTACTCAGGGTAAAATTACCCTAGAAGCTTTGTTGATAGTTTCCGATCTTTAACACTAAGCCCTTAAAAAGGAAAGCCACAAATTTGTGAGGTGAGTATAAAATGCTGACGTCAGGAACCGCCTTCAGATAGTTCCAGCTACAGCTTTGCTGTCAAGGCTACTTTCCCTGACAGATCTTGGGGGTACAAAATCCTTTGTCAGGACTTCATAGGCAATGCTTGGAGACCCAGGGGCATCCTCAGTTGAAATATGAAGGGTTGTTCAGCAACATTAAAATGAAGCTTCTTCAAAACAGAGGCAAGGCAACAAAGTCTTCATGCAAGGTGTACAAGACTTGAGGACTTGCCCTCAAAACCCACTCCAGAAGCAGGACAGTGTGGAGGCAGGAACTTTACCTACCTACCATGAACTTCTAATGTCATAATTCACTGAGGCAAAAGTTTAGGAAAAGAGTTTTCAATTAACAACTTGCAGTTTAAGCTGTTCTCTGCTGGAGTTTAAGGTGGGAGCAAATGTTGAAGGCAGATTATCTGCTGAGGGGCTGCTCTCCCTCTCAAGCATGTGGGCAGAGGGAAGCTGGGGACATCAGGACATGAGGCATGGGCCAGTGCTGCTGCTGGGAGGGCCGCAAGCGATGTTGGGGCGAGTGTGTGCTGCTGGCCTCCTCCCACCATGTGCTGCCTGCCTGCCTGCTTTCTGCTCTCTCTCATCTATCAAAGTAATTATGCCCATTATGTTTTTCCTTTCAGGTTTTACCCTCCCAAACGTTATTCCACAGCATTAAACCTGCGGGGCGAGTGAATTATTGGGGGAAATAACTAGATATAATCCAGGTTTAATGGGCATATAGAAAAACCACACTGGGTTGGGAGGGCGGCTCAGCCAGCATTCTGCTTCTGCAGGCAAATAGAAATTTATCTTGATGTGTGTATATATCTAGTTTCGTGATCTGTGAGCTCTTAATAATTGGTTTGGTGACCTGCCGGCAGTGTTCTCTCTCTGTAGAGCTTTCCCCAGTCCCCAGTTAATATAATGGGTCACAAATCCCATTTGCTTTTGAATTCTGAATAATCCTTTTGTTAATATCGCCTCTTGCTTTTCTGGAAGCATTAGAGGAAATCGGACCCATGTGCTAATCAGTAAATCTGGTTCTATGTGTTCAGAAGCTGCTGCCCTGCTCTGCCTCCCTTTTCCAAATGCCCCGTGCAGCCCATTTGTGTCAGACCCAAAGCCCTACTCTACAACTGCTTCCCAAGCTGTGCTGCTATCCAAATGGCACAAGCTGTAAATGTTGGATGAGCTTGAGGAAAGCAGCTGGATATGATGGGGAGTGGGCAGCCAAGTGATACGAGGCTTGGATAGGAGGGAGGCTGGGCATTTGAGATGTCTGATCCCACCAGTGCTCTGTGTGGAGGGGCAGTGAGTTACCCGTTTCAGGGGTTGGGTCGGGTAGGGTGCCTGCTGGCCATGGCATCTACTTTCCTGCTTCTGCTCCACCAGCGCTCACAGCTCAACACTCATTCTTGTCACCGCTTAGGGAATGTGGCACAGCAGATGGTGCCTTGCATCAGTGTGCTAGAAACTCCTGGGCTAGCAGGGGCTGAAGGCAGTGAGCAAGATCGACATACCTGTCCCACATCCTTCTAGATTTCATATCCCTTAATTTTCTCTGCCTGAAAGCAGGGCTATGGTGACCTGTGGGTGTCTTGCCTGCTCTCTCTTGCCTTTGTGGGTAGGTATCAGAGCCCTTTCAGAGGGGCAAGAAGCTGCCAGGCACCCCCTAAGGTGAACACAGCTATATCCCTACTGAAGGAAGGGGCAGGAGAGCATTAGCCCCCCAGATTGCCTGAAGAGCTGTAAACCACTCCAAATCACCTGCTGTTGGTGCTAACCCAAAGGCTACAAGTGGTAGGAACTGTGTTTCTGCTGCAATGGTTGCTCTTAGATTAAACTGGGTGGGAAACTCCAGTTGTGTGTCCAAGCACCAGAATATCCCAAGTCACAGTCAGTGTTTCTTGATTACTTTTTGTTTATTTCCTGATTTCTTTAAGTTTTCATTCTCCTGCACAACTGATAAGCCTCACTCTTCACCCCTTTACCTCGTGCTTCTATTTGTCTCCCTATTTTTAGCCTGTCTGTGGCATTCTTCACACAATGGCTGTGTGCACTGCTTTGATCCGAGCTGCTGACAGTGATATGACCTTGAAGGTAGTGGTGTGCAGCGAAGTGAGATGTGTTGTATTTAGTTAGCTCCTTGTAGCTGGGCATCGTGTCACAAGCCAGCCAGGCACACAGCATTGCCTCTCCTCACTCCCATGCTGTTTTCACTGACAGGTCCCACTAGGACTTGGGCTATATGACCCCAAAACCCTCTCCATGGCCCTTGCCCAGACTGAGGAATAAGGTGGGGAACTATTAGCACTGGGAGCTTGGTGCTCAAATGTTGTTGGCTCTAATTTAAGAGCTGAATTCCCCCGAGGATGGAGGTGGATGTCTCTTGCTGCCCGTGAAATAGCTCGGTGCTAGGCACTAGATGGCAGGCAGTGACTGGGAAATAATATCCGTGGAGTTTTACTTCCATTTTCCCTTAAAATCAGCTCCTGCTCTAGCTCTTGCATGCTCCAGCGTGGGAACCTGAAGCATGGAGTATGGATCAGCAATTCTTAACTGCTGTGCTCAAGCTTGTATCTTGCATATTGAAGGATTCCAGTGATTGACAGATGGTCGTCTTTGTTCCACTGAGGCTTTACAAATAGTGGGAGACTCCAAGGAGTCTCTAGTGCAGGGAAAAGAGGCAGGAAGCAGGCAGGCAGCATCTGGGGATGGAAGGTAGCTGGCAGGCAGGTTATGAGAGCTGCCCGGGGTGCTGTGTGGGGGTTAGGGAGGGATGGGAGTGCAGAAGGTGTGCATCCATATGGTGTAGGGATAGGGAGAAAAAATGATTGTGGGTGTTGGACACAGGCAAGGAGAAAGCAGGAAATCCTCAAGGATGAATTTCCTATAAGCCTGGTTGTGCAACAGTTGGTTTGTAGAGGGCAGTGAAGGTGTTTCTGGGCATGTCCAGGTTTCAGCCTCATGCTGTCCCTTACCTTGTGAGAGGGAAGGTGGCCACCAAACCCTAGCTGTGGGGTTCAGTCACCAGGGAGGGTCTGATCTTGTTCCCAGGGTGGCACAGCATGCCTTTGATTTAAGTGGGTTGGGCTTTGGGGGTTTACCCCCAAAAGTGTGCATAAAAGTGGACTTATCTAGAAGAATATATGTATCCCCTCCTCTGCCCCAGTGTTGCTGCATGGATTGCCATGCACTATTAGGAGGCAGAAGTGGCAAATTCCCTCCCTTATTTGCCAGGGGTCTGTATTCAGTGTGTCCCTGGGCCTGCTGTATGCTGCTCCCACCCCTATGAAGCTCAGGGCAAATGCAGCCCCTGTGGTGCCAAGTGCCTGGCTGTCCTGTTCCCAGGCACAGGCACAGAGCCACAGACACTGTGCCACACTCTGGGTGTTGTAGGTCCCCTGTAAGCAACTTCCAACAAAAAAGGGATTATCTATAGCTTGTTAGAGTCCTTGCAGGGAGGGAGAATAAGGCTCTTTGCTCTGAAACGTTCTCTTCCCTGGGATTACAAGATAATGCATATGAAACGACATTAGCTCAGCCAGGTTTATGGATTATTTGAAAATCAAATTCTTTTAATCTCATCCACCATCTGGCACCAGCATAACAGCCAGCAGCCAGCTCGCTGCTGCTTCCACCCTGACTGTGTCGGAGTGGCTGGAGTATCAGTGAGGGGACAGCAGCACCCCTGGCCACCACTGTGCATCCTGGCACCAGCACCCAGGCCAGCCTTGTCCTGATTTCTTCACAAAACACTGTGGAGGTAACATGTCTCTGAGGAACTGGAGCTGTCCTTGATGTGAACTGGGAATAAACAGGCAGAATGGGAACATGTTTGTGCCTATGTGACCATGAGACTCGAAATTGGAGGGATCCCCCAGCTTTGGATAAAGGTTAAGATGGGAGCAGGGGATCTGCCAATCTCACTGATGTGATTTCCAGCGATCTCCTGACCTGGGCAAGGAGGGATGAAGGCACAGGGCCTCTTTGCAGGATGCTGATACCGAGCTTTTTCCAAGGTGTTTGTATTTACCCTTGAATACTAATTTGAAGCCACCAGGGCACGTCTGGGCCCAGTGATGGAACTGGAGGCTCCTGTGGGTACCAGGGAGCCAGTGACAGTTCGTACTGTTTATGAGGGGCAATACGAGTGGGCACACTGTCCACAAGGAGCAGGGCAGGGTGGAAGAGCCTGTCACAGGCACATCATGGAGCACTTGTGAAGCACCACCGTGGACAGCACCACAGAGGCCAACCTGGCTCACTTTCCCTTGCTCACAGGTATGGGAACAGATAGGACTGGAGAGTGGTGAGGGATCACTAAGGGAAGTTGAAGCTACTAGAACTGGGGACCTGTGAATGAGTGAGGGGTGTGTGCTGGGCACTGTTGTCCTCACTCCAGCCCCACAGCTGATTTTTCAGATGCAAAGCCAGCTGGGCTGCAGAGCAGCTTGGTTCTCCTGTTTTTGGTTTCTGTGCTGAGCCTCAGTACAACCATCCATCTCCTCCTGTCTCCTCCAGAATGCTTCTGTACCTACTACCAAGGAGCGCTCTAATCTCAGTACCCATTTAACATGAATAAAAAGCCTTCTGGGACAATAGGTCATGGTTATACAATTTAGCTCAAGTAGAGAAAAGGCCTTTATAGCTGTGAATACATGAATACTTAAAATATATATATAACATTGGTTAACATCAGGACTTATAAGCATAATATATAACACTGGGCTAACGGTCCATGCCTTGACTCCCTTCACAGAAGGCTGTAGCCATTCTGCCTGTCAGCTCTGTCCCAGTGGAGTTGTCTGGAATTTCAATTTGCCCCATTGCCCATTTTGCTGGGATGTCAGGATGGAGAGCAGCTGCTGTGGGCAGAGGAAGAGTGGGAAGGGAGTTCTGTGACTGGTGCTCAGCAGGGCTAGGGATGTGAGAGGTGAGAACACAGCACCTCTCCCCACAGGTAAGGAGTGGCACACAGAGCCAAGTTGGCAACTGCTGCACTACCCAGAAATTCACTCCCGTGATTTGTGTGCCCTGAAGACAGTTGCATACAAATAACAAAAGAAAACCAAGAAGAATAATAATGGATAGCTTTAAAGAAAAAGAAGTGTCATTTCTGTAGGTAATTAATTACTAATTATACAATCTCAGAATTGTCTGTATCATTAGAATTACTTGGTTTTCCAATGCATTGTAGTTTTAATTAAACAAATCCTTAGATTCTTTTTTTCTCTTCCTTTGTAACACAAAGATTTTTTTTATTAGTGCCAAAGAATAAATTAATTGTGTAATTAGTGACTATTACTTTGTCACTGCTGGAAGGGTTGTTTCCAGGTTGTTTGTATGAAGTGGCTGGAGTGGTTATGAAATGTTTGATACCAAGACTCCCTGAAAGTAGCTGTCTGTGGCTGGGGATGCTGGTGGAGTTGGGGATCTCACAGTACTGGGACACTATTGGCAAGAAGGGGATGGAAAACTCTGCCAGGAATGGATGGAGGAGATGTCAAACACTGCTGGTTATCCCCTTGCTTATTTGCGTGCCTGTGAATAAATGTATTTCGTTTTGAAGCAGAAATGCCCTCTAGAAGACAGAGCCTCCAGAAAGGAAGTGAACAAGCAGTGAAGCTGTGGCTGCTTCTATGTGCTCCCCATGGCAGAGGTGAGGGAGAAACTCCAGGATGGGACTGTCAAGCATGGACCACTCCAGTCACCATTACAGGGGGCTGAGAGCTGGTGGAGATGGCATGTCACCCCCCTGCCCCACCACGTGCAGAGTGCTCTGCAGATTCCAGGCAGGAAGAGGGGAATTTAGCATGCAGTTAGTGATAGGGTCTTAATAGATCTGCACTTATTATTTGGAAAAGAAAATCAGGATTACAGGCTTATGAAGGATTAGCAAGCATGAATACATATTTCTGCATATACTGCTCCTTTTGTAAACCCATTGTGCCATTAGGCTGATATAGAGTTATACCATTACTAGCATGACATCAGTGTATCAGATAGTCTTGATAAGAAGATCCAGCAGCCATACTGAAGAAAACAGGGCATTCCCACAGGCCTGATGATCCTTCTCTGTTTGTACCTTGTGGTTTGGCTGCAAAACCGTGTTGATTTTCAGACAACATCAACACCATCAGTAGGACAGACACCTTGCGAACATTGGCCCACAGCCTGGGGCCTGTCAAAGGGACCAAACTGAGGCTTTTAGTATTTCAGCTGCCCTCTTCTGCAGGTCTTAAAGCAGTAGCAGGAATGTGGATGGATGAGAATCCTCAGGTGTCTGTGCACTCACTTATAATGGTGGAGATCTGGAACTGTTCAGAGGAGCTTGTGTCACTCTTGGATATATTGCAGGGGTATTTCAGCATGGCTGAAACTCTGTATTTCTGGTTATAGCCAAAATACAAGAAGACCCTTATAAAGGTGATGTGTCTTTTGGCTTCAAGTACTGAATGCTCTCAAGGGCAGTACCTGCCAGGTCTTAGCTCACACACCTCCAGAGCTCCAAGTGCCACCTGGAAATATTAAGATATTGATGCAAACTTTGGAAGTTTCAAGAGCCTGCCTGTACTTCATAGCCTACAAGTCTGGACCTTACATGGCTGTCAAGATGGGTAACCTTAGCAAATCCAAGTCCTTGGCTCTAGACTTCTTTAGAGATGGTCTTTGTAAGTAGAGATGTGCTAAGCAGAAAGCTGGGATGGAGGAGCAGGGAACTGAGTGGTTATGAAACATCAGAGCCTCTATGTGTGTGAATGCAATTTTTGATTTCTACTAAATATTTTCCCCTTTAGTTTAAACCATTGCTTTTTGTATTTTTTTCCTCCCCCCTTCTCCCCCAGGGAAATATAATAAGAATCCATGTGTTTCTAACTAAGTGGCGGCCTCTGCTTAGTAAACAATCCAGGGTCCTGTTTGAATGGGATCCCTATGTTGATGTTTCTGGAAATCAAATAACAATTGAACTAAGACAGCTTGTTCCTGGAGCTATTTGCTGATGGAGCTGAAGGGAGTGAGAGCCCCTGGAGCATCTGGGTCTGCAGGCAGATCTGTGGGACAGCAGGAGGTCCCTGTGCTGCTCAGATCTGGCTCCCTTCCTTGTTCTCTGTCAGTCAGCTGTCTCTGTACCAGACAGCATCCTAGGAATGATCCCATGAGTTCCATCTGTGGGCTCCCCTTAGCACTGCTGCTCTTGTACCTCCTGCCTTTTCATTTTCCTTTGGGGGTGATTTCAGCAAGGCAATTGGACTTTTCCTGCCAGTGTGGTTCACAAAATGCGTCCACCTAAGCATGTCCCAACTCCATGATGGGATGGAGAGCACCCCTTCAGGGTGGGTAACCTGTTGCTGCTGGATGTTCTGGTCCCTTGGACAGCCACTTCCATTTTGCCTCCACTTCTTGATGCAAGTTTCCTCTCACTGTTCTCCTGCAACATCACTTGCATTACTGACACTTTGGACTTGAACTGGGACCAGTTCCCTTTTTGTCCTCTCAGGGTCCTGGTGCTTTTAGTGCTAAGATCACTTTTGAGTGTGAGATTCCAAAATCACTTGGAATACTTGAAAAATTGTGTCCTTTTTTTTTTCCTTCTCTATTGGAGTGTATACCTGTGGGGGTTTTGTTATTTTTCCCTTGTCCATGTTTAAAGTTTCTTTTGGCCATAATTTCTTTTTGTGATGTAAGTGTTCTGACAAACTTGACCCTATGCTGCAGAGGAGTTCTGCATGAATGATCCAAGTAGGTCAAGCAATCTTTTTCTCTGCTTCCTTCCCCTGAAGTTAAAAATGACCCTACAACCACCAGCCTGGTGCATAGGCCCCAGTGCACACAAGAGACCCTACAATAACAAACCAATGTGCACACAGCCTGCTGCTGATGACTGCTGACATGGTTTCAAAGGTACTGATGCTCCTGCTGCTGTGTCCTTTCTGAGGGCATCAGTGTCAGCAGTCCTGTTAGTTGTGAAACGAGGAGGATGACTCATGAACCGTATGGACGCAAGCAGTGTCAGTACCTCGATGGTCCATCAGGTTTCTAACCTGCGTCAGCAAAATAAGAGGTGAAGAAGTAAAGCAGAATGACAACCAAGCCAGAATTTGAGGGGCCAAAGAGCAAGTGACATGGAAAATGCAGCTCCCTCTGAGCCTGTGTCCCTATGCCTTACCAGACACACGTTTCAGGGACACTCAGCTCCACAATCAGACATGGACTGTTGCTCTCCAATGGGCTCCAACTTTCTTACTGTGCTGAGAGCCTGAGAACGTCTTCCCCATCTCACTCTGCAGATGCTTTTGGGAGAGTGATTCGTGTGGGCTGACACCTCAGTCCTGATTTTGCCGCAAATATTGCATCTGCTAGTGCAACAAACCCTCCTTAGACCAAATCCAGAAGCAGATCAGAATTGCTTAAAAGTCCTGAAGCTGAGCAAGCAGATGAGAAGGCTAGTCAAAGCAAAAATTAAGATGCTGTGAACCCTGTTGTGATGATTAATGGCTCTTTTTATATCAAGATGTTCAGAAACTGACATTGACTGAAGAAATGAAAGTGAGGTCTTTGGAATAAACTAGGAAGACCTGTTGGTTTTTTTAATAAAAAGAGATGTTTCAGCCAATACAAACAATTAAGCATTCTTAGGTGTCTCTCCCTGTCTGCAATCTGTAATAGAAGGAAAAAAAACCCCCAACAACAAAAAACACCAACAAAACATGGAGACACAAATAGCTTAGTTTGGGTCAAGGGACAACCAGACTGGAGCATCACCTGCAGCTCAAGTGTGGCCTTCAGGGAATGCTGAATGGGGGTTATGCACTAGACCTTTCTCACTTCAGAGTGCTGCCCTATGTGTTCTTGACAGCTCTCTGAGCTTCTCACAGCTCTGGGGCAGGAGATACTAAGATGTCAAGAGACAATATCAGTGACCACCTCTACCAGTAGCTCAGCAGGCACCTCTGCTCAGCCTGGCAGCAGCTCCCAGCACAGCCCTCCCTCACCAGCAAACAGAGCAGTCAGCATCAGCAGCCTCAGCACTCACTTATGTACCTGCATTCTTTGAACCTTCCCCCATCCCTTTCTCCATCACCACCCAAAGTGTGGGAAGCAGCCTGAAAAGCTGGGGAGGGGTCATATTTTCTCAGACGCTCTGGGATCAACAGTGCTACCCCAAGAGCAAATCTGGTATCATAAATGAGTAATGAATTGGAGCTGGACTGTAATGATTTTTAAAAATACAGTTTTTAAGGCTGGTTTTTGATGCCCTGGCTTGATCTCAGAAAAGGTTTCACTGTTCCTAGAGCAGAAATCCAAGAGAGCACTCTGCATCTATTTACCATGCAGAAGAGTCAAAAATGGTTCTTCTCCCTCCTGGGTTCCTGTAGTTCCTCTGAAAGAATTAAAAGGCACATGTGGATCTTCGTGCAGGGGTGAAGAGCGGGAACAGAAGAGAAGAATCCTGTTTCATACCACCTGCTCTGTGATGGTGACTCGCCCCAAAGAGTCTCAGGAAAATCCTGTGTAAATGGAACATAAATGTTTTATGAATTCAGCCCTGGTGGAGTAAATTAAAGGGTCATTAATGGCCTCATTAAAAAGCTTTGCACTTTGTTCTGAATTATGAAAGCTATCATGCAATGTTAAACTAAATGGAGTTTTCAGTGAGATTTTAAAACTCTTTAACTAGTTTCCTCTCCCTCTCTGTCTCTCTGTATTATTTTCTTCCCCTTCTTTTTGGTCTCAGAGAAATGTCTTTCGAGGGAGCCGCCTGTAGTGCAACAAACTGGATTTCAATTGTAAATCTTCTTATGCTCCACTAATTGCCCAGAATTTTTGTCGAGAGCTGCCTGAGGTTAATGCTGATGAAGAAAGAGCCCTTTTGTCTTTCCTTGAAATGGTGCCTCCTTCCCTCACCTCTGATGAGATGTCAAGAAGGGAATTACCTATAATGACACCCAAACGGGACATGGAGAGCTGCCACAGGGGAAGAAAGACAGGTTTGGTGTTGCTTTGCCTTGGAGAGTTGGGGAGAAGCCTTTGGCTCCTTCAGCAACTCCCAGTGTGGCTCTTGGTGATCTCCAGCAGCCTTCCCTCTCCCCAGTTTTATCAGCAGCCCAACATTACCCCTTCCCTTGTTAGGATATCAGCTGGTGCTCAGCAGGGTTGAGGAGGCAAGTTCCAGCAGAAACCAGAGCAGTAACTGCCACAGCATCTTGGCTACCATCACAGGGTCCTCCACCCCTGGCCCAGGCTTGGGGATGATGAGTGCTGAAACCTCCTCTGCAGCATGACAGTGACTCCATATAAAGATCCATTTTATGCCTTTTTAAATGTTGCAATGGATAAGCAATTTGCAGGTTGTTTTAGACCAGGCGGGAGCTTGCAGAGTCAGCATGTGCCCTGGCCAGTGGTTGGCCAAAGCTACTGGGTGTTGGGGGCCAGATCCTGCCACTACTGCTGGGACACAGGCACAGAAGATATGGGCAGTGTCCCCAGGTGTCCAAGCCCAGTGCCCTTGGAGTTAAGGATTTTAAAATCCATTTCCAGTAATCAACTTTGTCATTGTCCCTGGGTTTGAATGTATGGGAATAAAGAGCTCTCCTCTGGTCACCTCCCTTCCCTTCCCCAGAGCTGGGGACATAATGGGATCCCCACATGTCAGTGAAGAGAAGGGGAGACCCCTGTGTCTGGGGCCAGCAGCATCTTGCTTGAGATCCAACCACACTGCTTAGATGGGCAGAAATTGTTTGGTGAATCAAAAACCATTGAATTGCCCCAACTTTTCCACCCAGGCACAACTATTTCACCACCTAAAGAAGCTCCTCAGGTCTGGACTGGAAGCCTTTGTTAGGCCAGAGGCAGAGCTGGGTATCCCTGCAGAATGTGGGCAGCCACAGCTGGGGTACCCTCCTGTCCCCAGCCCACCTCCAAGGCTCATTTCTTGGACCTACTGACTTGCCCTCTGCAAGTTCTTCACACAGCTACGCAACAAATTAAACCCTTTATTAACCAATTAAACTATTTCTCCAACCAGGCAAGAAAAAGAGCAGAGGTTGTTATTATTTCTATTTTTAAATATTGGTGAGAGACACATGTGCCTGAGTGGAGGCTCAGCCCAGCCCATGAGGGGTGGACAGGGCTGGCTGAGAAGCCCCGCTGCAGCAACAAAGTCCCTTTGCTGGTTTAGCTGTTTAGTTTTCCACATCTGGGACAGATTGTGGCAGTGGTGCCCTGAAGACTTCAGCCTCTGTACGATGCAGGCTGTGATGGGGGCAACGGGGGGACCCCCAGAAGGGTGCTGAGCTCCCCTCTTGGCAGTATGGGACTCCAGCAGGGAGGACACAGGAGCCCGGGGGACCCCACCACTTCCAACAGCAAGTGCAAACTGAGCAGCGGATTTTCACCCCCAACCAATGTGTCTCTGAAGGCTCAGACCCTCAGGCAGTGAGCTGGCATCCCACGCTTCCCCCATGTGGATTCATTGGAGCCAGATTTCCCCAGTGCCCACCTCCCCAGAGCCTCCATCATCCTCATTGTCTCCAGGGGCCACTCACATGCCTTCTTTTGAAGGGGGGGCCTCCTCAGTCATCGAATCACCCCACAGCAGCCATCAATGGGACCAGTCCAGCCCTGAGACACTCTGCAGAGTCTCTCCTGGTGCTCAGCCTTCCTGACAGGAATCACAGCCAAGGGCTTTGCCGCCACACCAGGCTTCATCTTACTGAGGCTTGCCGGATGCTCTTTAGGAGCATCCTGGCTGGCTCCTGGCAGCCTGCACCATGGTGCTTCACTGCCCAGAGACTCTGTCTGCCTGGTGGCTCCTTTGCTCCGAGGTGGGAGTGCTGAGGCTGCTTCTGCTGCACACTGTGAGGGAAAGGACAGGAATTTTGCAAGAGCTCTGCTCAGAAATGCTGCTGCTTTCTGGCAAGCTCTGGCCTCCTTCCCCACACTGGGATGTTTGGCACTGGGACGTTTGGCACTGGGACAGGGAGATGCCCAAGAACCATAGCAAAGTGGTTTCTGCAGGTGAAACCACTGATGTGAGGGGCTTGTTTGGTCTAGTGAGGGAGCCAGGAGCCACAGCTGCTTTATATCCAGCTTGATGCAGGCTTGAGCTCAATAAGTGGGGTGTTTGCCCTATGTGGCTGGGGATAGGTGTTGGGTATGTTCTGGAAGAGCTGAGAAGGTATTTAAGGAAAAAAAAAAAAAATAAAAGTTGTATTGTGGAGTGTGGACAGTGGCAGCAACTGGGTTGGCAGGGGGTTTGGGTGGTGACTGTTCTGGTTTTCTCTTCATAGAGCTGTATAGTTTGTACTTTTTTTCTCTCTGAGATTTTTTTTTTAATTATTTGTTGAATTGTATTTTCTCTGCAGTACTCCCCCAACCCCTGCAGGATGTGCCCCAGGGATGTGGAGGGGCTGATCTGATCTCTGGTTGGTGTGGAAGTTTCCTTGGCTGGAGACTGCTCTTAGTGTCTCCAGCTTGTCCTGTCCCTGCTGGATGTGAACTTTCCCTTCGTGCTGTTTATTGCTGAGAGGGATCTCCCAGGATTTCTGCCCTCGGGAGAGGGTCTGGTGCTCTGGTGAGGGATGGAGAGCATTGCACAGGGTGATTTAGAAAAGCTGACATATGGAAATGGCAGCCCTATAAACCATATTTATGTTGATAGAATTAGCGGAGCCGTGGCTGTGCCGTGCTGGAGCCCTGCAGCTGGGATGAGCATCAGAAGGGGCAAAGCCCTGCAGCAGCTGCCCTCAGCTGCCAAATCCCACTGCGGGGGGCTTGAGGCAGGGAATGCCTGGTAATTTGCAAAGAGGAGGTATGGTGGGGCAGTAGAGCTGTTGGGGCAGGTGGGAGGATGGTGTGGTGGGCTCTGTTTGATGCTTTACCTTCTGGTGTCTGTGGATGTGGCCCCAACTCCCAGCAGCTGCTGGGCTTGGTGTGGACACAGACTCCTCTGCAGCCCAGTGCCACCATCCCCAGGGGCTTGTGGAGAGGCTGTGACACCTGTGGTGGAGGGTTTGGGGTTGGTGCTGTGGTGTGAGTGCCTGCAGAGTGTGCTGTGGCTTCAGGGATGCTGCAGTGACCTGCATCCCCATCAAGTGCCAGGGACAGGATGGATGGAAACTTTTGCACAAGTACTATGGAGGAGGGGTGCTGGGGAGCTAGAGCTGGGCTGTGCTGCTTGCAGCATGCCTGGGAATTAGGGAGGGCTTTGTTTGTCCCCAGGTGGGCTGGGGACATCCAAGGAAAATTGGATGAAGCAGTGCTGAGATGGGAAGTGTGGAAATGCCAGAGCTGGTGGGTGAATCCAGAGGTTAATGCCACATATACTGCCCTTCTCACTGCCACAGTCCCTGCATGGCTGGTGGTGATGCAGTGTGGCCCTGCTGTGAGCAGAGAGGTGGGAAAGATGTGGCTGGGGTGCAGGGGGAATCCAATACTGCTCCCAGTCTGAACTAAATGAAAGATGGAAGGGCAAAGGGAGCTTGACAGCTCCTGTGTCAGGGTAGTTGCTGAGGAGACCCAGAGGTGCTTTGCACTGTTTCCAGCAAAGTGACTGATGGGGGACTAATGGAGAAGGGAGGATATGGGTGGGGAGCAGATTTAGAAAATGACCTCACCGTTGGTTAAATTTCTTCCACACTAAAGCATTGCAGAATTTGAGGAAAGAAGCACAACTCTGCCATGAAAAGGTCCCACTTCCAGCTGTGGCTGGACAGTCAGGGGAAAGTGCTTGCAAAGTCACTGATGATGCAAACCGTGTCAGGAAAATGTGGGACAGGGCATGGCAAATCCCACCTTGTGCACACACCTGAAAGAGAAATATCTCTCCCCTGTCTAATCCATTACCACATGCTTATTCCTATAACAAATAACTGAGTCAGCGGGAGAAAACCAAATTCAATTTATATCTCAATCCAAGCAAATATGAAAAGGCTGCCAAATCTGACAATAACGTCACAGTGATCTCAGATATTTCTCTCCTGTATATTAAGAGAAAAGGGAGCAGAGAAGCTTTTGGCCATGTAGTTGTAGAGGGGGGTGCAGGGGGATTGGTGGGATGCTTCAGAGCTCTGACCTCAGGTGGGGAGCACAGTTTTTGCTCTGAGGGGCACCTGCCAGATGTTCTTGTACAGATGTGGCTCCAGAGCTACCCTGGGGACAGGGAACAGGATGGCACTCCTGTCACCTTTCTGAAGTTACCTGAATAATCTCTCATGGAACAAAGTGGAGGCTTCCCACTTTGGTCTGTTCCTCCTGTCTTGCTGTAGGATTCTCAGAGGCATTCCCCTCCCTTCTTCACAAACACTACAGCTGGCTCCACAGCCTGAGGGCACAAGGACTTTGAAGAAAAGTTTGTCAAGTTTGCCAGGCTTTCAATGAAAGTGCAGCCGTGCAGCAAAGCACTCTGTGCCGGAGGTTGTTCTTTCCCAGCCAGGGTGGCAATGGCACGTTGCTCTGTGCACCCAGAGGGGGTCCATTTCTGCATGGCCCAGTGTGCTATAAATGGGTGCAGCCAGCTAGAACGTTTCTTTCCCTCCTGCAGGGAGAGTGCATTGTCTGTCCTCTAGCCAGAACTGCTCCAAGTGACTGGGATTTCCCTGGGAGTGAGGCATACCTCTCTCTAAGTCCCTTTATTCCCATCTGAGCCGCCCCACTAAGCCCTGGCTGCCCCATCAGTGGGGTGTTCAGTTCAGCTAACCCTCTCTTGGCTGGGGGCTGGTTTATGTCCCTGCTGTGCCCAGCCTGGCTGCAGGTGTTTGGTGGCAGGGACACCAAGGGCATGCTGCTGTGCAGTGGCACTGAAGGGATGCCCCCAAAGCCAGTGGCAGAGCTGTGTTCGCACTTGGTGTTCCTGCCTGAGCCAGGTGACCTCCCCAAACCGAGCTGTGCACCCACGCCTGTGCTCATTCAGGTGGTGCCGGGCTTCCAGCAGCGGAAGTAGGAACAGATGGGCAAGAGAGAATAAACAGAGTCAAAATAGACACTTTGATGAACTATTTTCCTAGAAGAAGGCATTTAGCAAGCTCAGCTGAGCTATAAATATCCCATAATGTTCCTCTAATATGTGAGAAGAGCTGGGGAATGAGAAAGGGGGGGGATTTTCTTCATGTAAACAAATGCAGAGAAAATAGTGGCAGGAGAAACAAAAGGAACTAATGAATTCAAGTCAAACACCCTGGTTTGGCTCAAAGATGAGGCATTTCTTGGGCAGCATGTGACCACATCCAGGCTGTTCATTAGCCTCTCTGGAACCCAAACTTGAGACTTTTTGTTCCCAAATGTTGGGGGTTTGATGTTTGCCATTAATTTTCTTTTTTTCCTTTTTTACGTGAAAAAAAAACCAACAAAGTAATGTGAGAATGAAATTCAACATTTCATGTTGAATTGGAATGAGATTTTTGGTTTTCAACCTGAAAAGTTTATACTTTGTGGAGTATTGCACATTAATAAGTGCTGGATTCAGTCCGTGGAGGACAGACAGAGGATGGATGGTGGGACAGTCCATTCAGGAAGCAAGTGGGGACACACATGCCTGGAACCATCTCTCCTTTTTCTTGCATTTCTCTCAGGCAAACCTTGTGTGTTCCCCACACTAATTTGCTTTTTGCCCACTCAAGCCACAGAACTGCAAAAGGAGGGGAAAGGAAGTGCTGCTCCCAGGCTATGTTAGGAACAATTTGGTCTCATTAAAATCTGCTTTCACCTGCTACTAATTTTCCTCTTGCTACAAAGGCCAGGAGTGGTTTGTTTGTTTGTTTGTCTGAATGAAGAGGGGAAAAAGAGCTGTTAGACGCTGTTCATGGTGGGGAAATGACAGACAGTGCTGGCAGGGGCACACAGGCTGATGAGCCAGCGGTGGGGATGGGGAGAAAATTGCAGCGATCAGATCCATCCTGGGCTTTCACAGCAGCCTGAGAAGGGTGGGAGAGACAGCGCTGTGGGAGCTGTGCTGCCTGCTCTGCTGGAGCAGGCAGTGATGTGGGCAAGGGCTGCTCCCTGGGGTGTGTAGGAACTGCTATGCAGTGACTGCAGCCCCATGGGTGGTTTGCTCAGGAGATGATGTGCTGCTGGAGGGTCCAAAATAGGACCTGCGTGGTCCTGCTGTCCTGTCTTTCCCTGGCTCTCCTTAGCAGGCATTAGTAGCTCAGGCCTGGGGACACCCCTCTGTCTCAAGGAGGGGATGTTTGTGGTCCCAGAGCAGCAGCACAGTGCTGAAAAGCTTCTCCCTTCCCTGAGGCTGACAAAGGTTCCCACTGGCAACACAACCCGGGCAAGAGGGGGCCCTTCCTGAGGTGTTTGTACTTTTGCTTTGGGGAGTGGTGAAGGCGAAATGGGAAACAGCAGGTGCATGGGGAAATGACCTCAAATGCTGCAGATGAGGGGTGGGAATGCATGACGCCAAGTCTCCATTCTCTCTGCAGATTTGTGCATCCTGCTGTGCTTGCCCCTGGCTGGGCCAGGGAGCACACCACGTGAGGGCTGTCTCTTGTTATTGTGACAAGTAATTAGGGTGACGCAAGATGCTAAAAAATTACTTTATTAGGCAAAGGCGGCCTATAAAACCTCCTGGAACAAACAGGCTCTTCGAACATCTCCAAACTGCGCGTGAAGGCGGCTGTTCTCCCTCCCACTTCTGCCTTGCTCATCCAGACCAAAGGAAGATCTGAGACCCAGAGAGGCATTCCCCTGCTTTGCCTTAGCATCCTACCAGCTGGTCAGATCCCACAAAACAGGAAACACAAATTGCAGCAACCACCGGGGATGGGTTCAGCTTGTGCTTCCCTTGATCCCACTTTGCTTGATGCCATACCTTTCCTAGAAGTTCCCCAAAACCTACCCCTGTTGGGAATGGGGCATTGTGTTGGTGTGGGCACAGATGGCAAAGCACCCACTCGTGCCTGCTGCTGGCACTGGCCTGCAGTGGTCTGGGGATGGACTCTTAATAAATCCACGGCATCGGTACTGCTTTAGTGTTGCTCTAATTGGAGCCATAAAGTTAAACTCAGCTGCTTAGGGTTCTGCTGGGAGCTGGGGCTTCCATTTGCAGGTTCCCCTGTGCTGTTAAAGGGCATTGTGCTGGCTAATAGGTGTTAAATTGGAGCATCACTTTTTAATAAGCCTCTTAATGGCATTGTGCGGGTCCTTGGCAGCTTTGGGATGATGCCTGCATTAGGATACCTGCATGCAGGGAAGGCAGTGCTGGGAACTGAGGGTTGGGAAGGCAGAGGTGATGCAGGAAGCACTGGGAGGACCCAGGTCACTGCAGAAAATCCAGAAGGTGGTCTGGTCTGAAAGCTGCGGCACAGCGACAGACCAGGAGGTTGCACTGTCCACAGCCTGTGGCATTGCACGCTGTGGTGTCTGGTCCTACAGTGCCTGTTTTTGGGGTGACTGGGTAGGTGCTGCCCAGGAAGTGGGATTGCCTGGAGCTGGACAAAGCAATGGCACTCCCCTGTGTGATTTGTCCCTTTGGCTAATGGCACAGCCACAGCTGCATTTCCTTCATCAGGACCAACCCCTTTGCGATGCTGCTGGTGTTGAGGTGCCACCTCCAGGTGATGCTTCTCACTGCCCCTTGCCTTGCAGGGATCACAATCACTGTTTCAGTGCTCTCACAGCAATCTCACTGCAGAATTTATAATTTATGGAGAAAGCTTTATAATTTCTAAAACCCCAAGCTCCTCCTTGCCCCTGCCCCAAGTCAAAGGAGTTTCTTTCCTCCCTTTGCATGGTTGCCTACCTAGAAATGACACTGTGGAAGTGATCAGGAACTATCTTGCAAAATATAGACATGGAAGCCATCCAGGCTGCTTTCACTTGGTAGTGCTTAGAGAAAGGACTAAAATTCCAAGAAACAAGCACACTATTTTTATCTAATCCCTCTGCTTTAATAACTGAGAGTTGGAGGGCTTTCATTATTCGTAATTCAGATGAGGGTGTTTTGAGAAGTCCCTGGTGGGCTCTGTCTTCTGCCTCCAGCTCTGCTCATGCCTTAGTCTCCTCCCACCCTGTGGGACATGAGGAAGCATTTGCTGAGCTCATGATCACATCCAAACAGCTCTGCACTGCCCAAGAGCTTGGTATATAACCCCACACTCGATCTCTGGGCTTGCCAAGGTTTAACTAAGAAAGAAACACCCTCTGACAGAAAAGACTTTGTCAAACTCAGCTCCTCACAGCATCATCCACCCATCCCAGGGTGGGATGGATTCACTGTGCTCCAGAAGGGAGACAGGGTGGGATTTGTCACCTCCAGGCCAGGCAAATTTGAGGCCAAAGCAGTGGAAGAGAATGAATGCAATTTTTGTCAGCTCCATCCGTGCCGGCAAATGCAGATCATGAATTACACACCCGCCAGATGACAGGCTGACATTTTAGCTCCAAACATTCTCCTATAATTAGAGAATCTAATGCAATACAGGGAATGGCTCCATTTTACACACACATTATCGTAATGCCTTTAAATAAGATAATTGATTATGCCTCTGCATAAGAAAGTAAAATATTCGGTGTAATTAAAACCGACATTCAGATTTTGGCATGCTGACAGGTGAGGCCATGTGTCATTTTATAAATCCTTAAAGTGATATTCACACCCACATCAAAGTTCCCA
Organism: Formicarius rufipectus; assembly: GCA_013399695.1. Lineage (NCBI taxonomy): Eukaryota > Metazoa > Chordata > Aves > Passeriformes > Formicariidae > Formicarius > Formicarius rufipectus. Next base: position 945,738 of record VXAU01002736.1, read on the forward strand.
AAGTTTGGGGAGAAGAAAAAAAGAAGCCCTTGTCACTGAGTTGTTTTTTATCATGACTTCAAATGTGTTTTGGGAAGGGATTTCTTTTTCTTTTTTTCTTTCTCCCCCCACCTCCCCTCATTTATCTTCATTTCAGCCTCATGTCATTAGCTGACAAAAAAACCTGAAGTCTTACTGCTGTGAGCAGGGATGTTGGTAGATCCCATCAGATAAGCAGGATTTGGCCAGCTTTCTGCTTGCAATAGACCCCTCTGAGGCATTTGCACCGCTGAATTGGCAGACAGCATCTTCCAGTGTGTGTCTGCCCCGGTGCTGGAACCCCTGCCGGCTGTTTACGGGCTCTCCTGGAATGCAGATGCTCATGTCGAAGTTGGGAAGATGCTTTGTGGTGCAGCAGCTTCCAAAAGCCTTGAGGTCCTTCTGGAGGAGGGCTGCCTGGGAAATATGTCCCCATTGTGATGGTGGGATGAGGATGGGAAGACAGGTTGTGGTGAGCCTGGGGACATGGGGACCTGCACTGGAGGATCCAGTAGATGCTCTGTCCTTGCCACCTGCACTGAAGTGCTTTTCTTCCTTCTTTTTGTGTGCTTCTATGCCAAAGACTGAAAAACAGTTACTGCTTCTCCCATCCATTTTTGTGATTGGAGCAGCCTGTGAGGACTGTGTTTCTGACCCAAACAGTAGGTGCCAAAAACTGCTCAGAAGCCTCTATGTAAACTCTTGATTGAGTCTCCATCCTGCTGCTCACGGACAAGGTTTATGTGACAAATCACCACTGCTGCTACATAATGACACCTGCCATTGGTGGTCTGGGGGTCAGTGTTGGGGTTTGATATCTGGGAGCTTTTGAGGGGATTCTTTAGGCCTTGAGAAATCCTCCAAGTCAACACTGATGCTTCTCTGCAGCTTTGACATTGCTGACTGTTATGGATTGAATCTTTGCAAACAGAGGCTTTAACATCTTCAGCATCTCTAAATTTGTCCCTGTTGTCCCAAAGTATGTTTCTGGTGAGATTGGGTAGGACTTGGGTAAGGGATCTCTGTCTTTGCTCTGTGTGCTCTGGATCCATCCCCATTCCCTATGAAGACAAAGGTCTCCTTACAAATGGGAGGGCCAAGTCTGTGACATTGAATGTGTCTCCCACCTGATAGCAAGGACTTGAATCATAGAATTGTTTAGGTTGGAAAAGACCTCTAAGATCATCAAGTCCAACAGTTAACTCAGCACTGCCAAGTCCACCTCTAAACCATGTCCCTAAGGGCCATTCCTACATGCCCACAGCTGGCACTCTATCTCCTTCCAGTCAAGCAGAAATTGTTCCTTCTCTACAGCCTGAGTTACCTGTCAGTCAGCTGCTCCTCCTGGCATCCCCATCCAGCCTTCACTGTCTGTCAGGATGAGGTGGTGTTTCCAGCCCTGTGTAGGGTCTGCCTGGTGAGCGTTGCAGAAGGAAAGGTGCAAGAGGGCCCCATTTGACGGCTCATACCTGCCCAAGGACACACAGTGTGCAGAAAGGCACCTGTTAGGTACATTTTCAGTGGCACTTGCTCCAAAATATTACTCTGTAAACCAACAGCAATGACCTTCCCTGTTCTGTACCTGCTGGTCCAGCTGCCTGCCCATCACTCTTTTCCCCACAGGCTCTATCCAGTGTACAGGTAATTAAAATCCTCAGTCAATTAAATGGCTCCCAGCCTCCAAGCTAGCTGAGGAGGCCTGATCCTGCTGTCCTCCTCACTACTCCAGGACATTGTGTCCCTGAGGGTGGATCTGATAGAGCTGGCAGGGCAAGGGCAGGGAAGTGAACAGCTCTGTTGGAGCAACCACCACTGGGATGCAGGGTGGGAGAGGCTTCCCCTGGCCTTGACCTGAACCTGTCTCCCCATCCAGCCCTGTCAGGGTCCCTCCTTGAGGGACAGAGAAAACCAGACTCCCTGAGCTCCCCCTCTGGGCTTGGTTCTGGCAAAAGGAGGAGGAGGGGGGAGAACGAGGGGCACAGGCAGCACTTGCTGTCTGCTCTGCTTGCATTAGCAGGCTGCTCTGGCTCTCTTCACCACTCTTTAGGCCATTTCACCGGGCTGCGGTTGGAGCGTGGGGCGCCGGAGCCTACGGGGACGCTGGCACGGCAGCCGGCAGCTCACCCCTTCCTCTGCTCTTAAGTGGGCTTGTAAAAGCCAACCACGTGCCTGGAAAACAGAGGCAATGGTTAACTGTGGTGTTTAAAAGCACTGCCTGGCCTCCCATGGGGCAGCCTCCCTGCAGCTGGCAGGGTGATGAGGAGGTGCAGGGGGGTGACAGGAGGGAATTGGGAATGTCCTGGCCATGGGTGGGTGGCAGGGTGAGTGAAAGAAGACAGATGTGGCATGAGCCTTCAGTGCCAGTTCCTGGATGCTGTAAATGCTATAACATACCAGACTGAGGGGAGAGCAGATCCAGGAGGTGGGGTTTTAACATACCTGGTGGGCAGGATGCTGGCACTGATCTTGCAGTCAGGGCCTGAGATCACAGCAGCAGCCCAGTCATGGACACCAGTTGTGCCCTCCTGCATCCTGCAAGGACATCCCTGGCTAGAGCCCTGCAGCCTTCAGAAGCAATATCTAAGTCTTCCATGGGTGTACCTGTGCACAGACAAATTACAGGGTCACACCCAAGGCTGGTCTGGACAGGAGACAAGAAGACCTCAATGCAGTGTTCTTTCCCATGACTGAGAGTTTTTGTGGATCTTTCTTCCTAGGGCTGCATCCTGCATCCCTCAGCATCCTGCATCTATTCCTCACTACTCTGTGTTCCCCATAACCAATGCTGTGTATGGGGAATGGGGTTAAATAGAGACTGGTGGGACTGCCAAGAGAGGGAAAGGTCACCTAAGTTTCTGACTCTGAAAAGCAGCTCCTTTTCTTGGGGGTCTAACACCCCATGAGTGATGGAGCAGCCCATGAAAGGGACAGTGGGCAATGCTGGGCCACCCCTATGCCTCCTTATTCCCACAAATTAATCTTCATGCTCACTGCTGATGGCTCAGTGAGGTACGGGCTGTCTTGTATCGAGTCCTGGAGCTGCACCCAGCTGGTGAGAGAGTGGCAATCTGGGAGACCACTTACAAGGAATGGCTGTGGCAGTGTTAAGTGTGGCTCAGGGGGAAACTGAGGGGCTGAGACATGACTTGTTGTAAGTGTCTCAGCTGTTCTGTCTGGCCTCCTGCTCTGTTTCTCATGTAAGAGAAACCCAAGAGACTTCACCTCCCCAGTGTGCCCAGTGCTTCCAGCTCCTTCATGACTGTGCACTGACTCACTTTGGGTAAGCACAACTCCTGGGAGCCACATCCCGCTACGAAAGTGCCACCTGGACATTCCTTTGCATCCCCAGCTCTGGCTGTGCCCAGAGAAGCAGCCTGGATGCCCTCATGGTTCCTGGGCTGTCCCTCATTCCTGCTGTCACACACCGGCTCCCGCAGCCCGTCTCACACTCTGGCAAACGCGCTCCCACCGCTGCGTGCGCTCACTGCCTCACCCTCGCACACCCACGTATGCAGGGATGATGCATGGCAGAGAGGAGCATTGCCATCAGCATTAGTCACCGTTCCTGTAGGAGGAAGGTTGTGAGCAGAGGAGGAGGAGCAGAGCCACAATGTGGAGCAAGACCTCAGTGCTAGAGACAACCACTGGCTCAGCTCAGGTGTCACCACAGACCGTCCTGCTCCTCGTGTTGGGAGCTTGAGGGGACAGGCAGGCTCCTGGCTGGAGGCTGTGAGCAGGCTGTTGTGGGGCAACAATGCTGACATGGCTCCTATGGAGCAGAAAAAAACACCCCAGTAGCATTACAGCCTGCCAGGAGGGAAGGGACCAGGTTATGTATGGAGTTGTTGATGTGTGTCTGGGGTTAGGTCGAGAGAGGGACAAACTCACAGAAGCATCTCCCTGTGATGGAGCTGACGCATTTCCAAGCCTTCCTTTTTGGGGAGGAGGAGCTGGGTGTGAACGAGCGTGAGGGTAATTAGATGAAACTGGAGTAGATGGACTGGAAAGGGAAGAGCAAAGCACCTTGGAGGGTTTGGCTTAGTGATGTGGGTAAGAAAAAAGGGCAGGGGCAAAGAAAGGCAGTTGTGGGGCTCTCAAGGAGAGCACAGCAGGGTTGAGCAAAGGGACATTCCTCTGTGAGTAGTTTCTAAGAGGTGACAATGAGAAGACTTGCTGTCTTGAAGGAAGAAGAAGCCTTGGCTGAAAAACATGGAGGGAGTGCCCAGCTGGGAGAGGAGCCCTGCACCTAACCCCTTCACACTGAGTTTCTGGGTCCTGTGGAGTACATGGGCAGCAGATCAGACAGAAAGTAACCATAAATGCTTACTTGCACTGTCTTCTTCCCTCTGAATTAGCCTTGACCTGGCTGGAAGGTGAAAGCAGGCTGCCTTTGAACTGCAGAGTAAGACCTGCACTATTTGCAGGGTGGGTGGAAATGCAAGGCAGCAGGTGTGAAGCTCTGGTCACAAGGTGCTGGGGATTTCTGACAGCAGTGCCTGCAGAGAGGAGGTCAGGGGAGTCAGAGGTGGCAGGGGCACAGCTGTCCTTGTCTGGGCAGGTACAAGTACAGTAACCTTTGCAGTTGCTCTCTGCTAATGAGCAGAAGACTGTGAACTGGTGCTACAAGCTGTCCTAGGCTCCTGGGACCTTCCTAAAGCCATCCAAAGGACCCCATGGGTCTGGATGTGTAATCCAGCTTGCCTTTCACAACGTTCTTTTCTTTCCTCCCTGCTCTTCTACACATGCTCCAGCCACTGTCCCCTGTCTCCTGCCCCACAGATGTTCTGCTGTGAGCTACTGTGCTCCACATCTTCTCCAGCCTCAGATGGCCTTGGAGAAGTGTGGTCCTGCTTGAGTGGGACCTTCTGCTAGGAACTGTGTTGTGAGTGTACAGTCCAGGAACACATTGTGCCCGGGGCTGGTCCCAGGACCTCCTGAACATCTCTCTCCTGTGAGCACAGCTGCTCATGTGCCAAATGCCTGTACTTCCTCTTGGTGGTTCCACCTCTACAGAACCTTTCTACATATGTGTGTGTCTGCATCAGAGCCTGTTCCTGCCTTGCCTGGAGTTCATGAAGACACTGCGCACACCTTGCTCCACACCTGTTTACAACTTGCCACGGACATGGACATCTGGACCCCTTCTCTGTTTACAGCTGTGCACTTTGCTTTCATCCTCTACATTGTCAGGTTGTTGTCATTGCTTTCTCCATGGTGGGCTGGGTCACAATAGGATTAAAAAGATCATCTAGAGTGGGGAAAAGAAACCGTGTTTTGAGGATTAACTGTTTTACCAAGCTCCAGCTCTGTTTTATTTCCCACCAGGGTTGAGTTGCCAGGTTTCAGCTGCCCTCTTCCTTCCTGAGCACCTCCAACCTGCCAGCAGAAGATGAGCACAGGGCAGCACCGCTTTCAATATGAACTGTGGACCCTGGAACAAAAACACATCCATGGACAACTAATGAATCACATCACTTATGCATTAACTTCTTTGAAATGCAAAGCACTCCCTTGGTATTTCAGCATTTTCCGTCTAGTCCAAAGCAAAACTCAACAGGCAGAAAGGAAGCAAGTGGGAAGCTAAGAAAGGTAACGTTTCCACCTTGTGTCTGCTACAATGATTGCATCAGCCTTAATTACAAAGGGACTTTCTGCCCTTTAAAGCACTTCTGTGCACATTGTAGTCTCAGCTTTCCTGCCTCTGGCTAACTCTAGCTCTGAAACAGTTTCTTTCATGCATTCAAAACAGTCTGTAATTAACAATCACATTGTTTTCCTTTGAATATTGATGTAGATACAGAAAACAGAGATTGGGAGCTGAGATGCCGATATGACTGAGTATTATTTTCCTTCTATAAAATGACTTTTCTCATTTTACAGCAAATTTAGTGCTGATGAAATGTTCAGAGTAGTGAAGAAACCTTGCTCACCACTTGGTCCTGAAGCTTGTGAAGCTGGTTCAGGCACCTGGTGTATTTTCTCTCATTTCTATGGGGAAGAAGGAAATTTGGGCTCTGCTGCCCTGTAATCTTTGGCCCATGTTCTTGACCCTGGTGGGTGCCTATGCAGAAAAAATCCCTGACATAATTTTTGCTTTTACAAAATATCCCTCAGTGGGAAACAAGCAGAAAAGAATAAGCAAACCCAGGAGTATTTCAGCTCTGCCACTGGTTCCTGAGCTACTCAGACCAGAGGGGGCTTAATTTGAAGCCTTGGCTCTGTAAACAAGAACCAGATTACAAACTTCTTCAGTTCTTGTGCAAAGCTTGGATGGGAGGATTGTTCCCTCCATCTGTTCTTCTCATTGACAATCTGCCTTTAAAGCCATTGCTGCATAAATCTGGAGGAAGCGTAAATTCAGGAGCACCTGAATATTGTTTAACAGATGGGGATACATTTTTCAAGCAGAGATTTCCCCTACCTTGCCCCATTTATTTTAGAGGGTATTTTTCAGGACCATCCTTGCAATGCCATGGCTGCCTGGGAATAACATGGCATCCCAGTCTAAAGCTCATGGCTGGTCAAGTTGATTTTCAGTAGGAAACTTTACTTCATGAACACTGTTGTGACATGTTTTGTTTGCTTTCACCCCTTTCAGTGTAACTCCCTTCTGAAAAAACTCACATTTCTCATCCAAGCCTTTCAGGGAGACTGTTAGCTATGAGTACTCCGTGTTGCCTGCTCCCACCCTGGAAAGGCTTGGGGAGATCATCCACACACCTCACTTGAAACTCATTCTGGCATAAACAAACAAAAGCTCACAGGAATAAACACAAAGCTGGGGCTTCCACCTTCACAAATCCCTCTCCTCCTTCCCCAACAGGCAGTCTGGCAGCTGCCATCCTGTTGACAGCATTCTCTCCTGTTCTTCCACCTTTCATCCCGCAGGATCCTTAATGCATTTAGCACAGTGGCCTTCGGCTTCGTCAGCTTAAGGGCCACTACAAGTTTTCTGACAGCAGCACAGACGTGAACTGTTGAATGGCAGAAAGGAAATTGCTTTTCTTTGTGACCTTTTCACAATGCTGTGCAAGTACTCGCTTGGACCCCCTGGTCTCAAGGACCATGGATTGAAAGCCACTGACTTATCAGGCAGCATATGGAGATCACTTCAGGTGTCATCTCTGGGTGGGGACAAGTTAGCCATCAAATTTAGCAGGCAGCAGCATTTCATGCATATAGAGGAGGGAATAAGAAACTACTGAAATTGCAGTGGGACCTTGGGTATTCCTGGTGGAGATGGGGAATTCTGCCCTGCCACAATACCCATCCTTGTAGTGAGCAGAGCCCTGTCTGTGAAGCCACTAAGATCTGCCTGAGGAGATGAGTCTGGTTCCTTCACCTGCTCCCCAGAGCAGAGGCACAACAGGTGCCATACTCCCCACCCCAGACATTCAGTGTTCACCACTCCGGTCTCCAAATTCAAACAAAGATATTAAGTGTTATTTTCTTTCCACTTGCCTTCTGGCTCTGGAACCAGTAGGTTGCTCTCAAATAGCATTCACAGCTTTTATTTATTTTTTTCCACAGCCACAGGGACTAGAACTTTTCCTTGCTCTTTCTTTTCTTTTCTTTTTTTTTTTTTCAGTAAAAGCCAAAAGCTGCGAGTCTTGTCTCCATGAACTGGGGCTTTAAGGAAAATGTTCAATACTGGGAAGTGTGCAGTGTGTGAGATTTGGCAGTGCCAACAAGAGATGAAACCCAAAGATGATGTAATGCAGCCACGGTAGGAGGGACAACACAAGGATTGTGTTTGGGGACATTGGCAGCTCTGGTCATAGGGCAGGGTTCTGTGACTGTGACCATGTCCTGTGACTGTGACAGACAAATGCCATGGGATGCTGTGTAGGTGGTGATGGTGAGCAGGCATAGGGCTCACCCTACACAAACCTCCCCCCCCCACTATCTCTGCACCTAAAGTGGGAGTCAAGGTAAAGATCATGTCTTCTAGGAGAGGTGGGCAATGCTGGGCACTGGATCAGCAGCATGGTGATGTGAGATAGGAGTTGTCTGGAAAAGGAAGAAAAAGAGGAGAAGGTGGGGGAAGGAGGGATAAGGCTTGGAAGTGGGAGAAACGTGAAACAGGCAAGTTTTCCCCAAGGTCACCTGACTTGGACCTGAACAACTGCTTGCTGTCTCACTGACCTGCAACCCTGTCCATCCACAGTCCTGGACTCAGGAAAATGCAGCAGGAAACACAAGACAGTTTCCTGTGGTGGGTTAGGTGATGCAGCATGACATGGGCTGAGTCCTATTCTCCCTGGGCTAAGATCTCAAAATCCAGCTACCAGGAGAAGTCTCAGCCTAAGAAGAAGGGAAAAAAAGAAGTGAAAAATGGGCACAGACAGTAGACCCCAAATTTCTCAGCTTTCATATCACTTCCTCTTCCCCCTCCTCTGTTCTTCAGTCACTGTATTCTTCCTGGGAGAAAGTGTCTGTTGGAAAACAGAGGGAGAAGACGACAAACACTGCTGTGGAATTATTTAACGAGCCAGAATGAATTGCATTTGAAATCATTTAAATGGGATCTGGGAGTATTTAACTGCAGCACAGGAACTTAACAAGAGTGGGAAAGGATTTTGTGCTAATTGCTGGCAATGATATACCTACAGAGAGAGAACATGCAGCAATTAGTAAGCAAGGCTGTAATTTCAGCCTAAGGTCCCTGTCTACCCTAGAATATGGCATGGATTATCTGCTGGAAGGAAGACGGGGCACTGATTCACAGCTGACCAGAGAAAGGAGCAGATGAAATTCTCATTAATAAGTCATTAACCAAATTTTTCCAACAGTGGGATGAAGGAGATGGATTTGGTCAGACCCAGACAACCCTTTGCATCATCCCAGGTTTGAGTCCTGACCTCTTGTTCCCCAACCTGGCATGATTCAGATTGGCAAAACCAATGTGGCCTTGTTCATAGCCTGGGTGAGAGCAGAGGCTGCAGTGAAGAACTGCAGGCTGGGGTCATAGGGTGGTGGTGGGGTGAGATAGGATGATGAGTGAGGAAAGGAGGTGATATGAGACAGGAAACTTTTTGAGGTGCAGTGCCAAGCAAACAGGAGCCTGCACCCACCCCAAATGGCCCCAAGCCTGAGAACAGGGACCTGCCCTTCCTATAGAGATGCCCATATAGGACAGACCCCCCGGTCCCGCCCTGCTGTGTTTGCAAAACTGAGGTACCAATGATGCCCATCAGCAAGACTCAAGCCCCATTCCAAACAGAGATGATCTGCCACGGGTCTAGACGGGGCAGCCCTGGCTAGCAGCAGTCCTGGGAGGGTGTGCTCACCGCAGGGGAAAGCAGGAAGCCACCGGCTCTCAGCTGTGGCGCTGACGCCCAGCAGCTGCAGGCAGCCTCCTCCAGTGTCTGCTCATTGTTCCCTGGTCCTGCCGCTCCCTGTCTCCATTCTCTCCCTGTGATGTGACTGTCTTTGGCTTTTTGTCTTTCAATCAGTTTTCATCTCAGTAATTCCCATTCAATGGTTAGTCCCTGATCTTTCTAATTGAGATCAGAGCTTCATATAATAGGAAGGGGGGAGGGGAGACTATTTTTAATTTGCTACATTCCCATTAATAACAAGTTCTAATTAAAAAACCTCCATCTTCCATCCTCCCAAGTTCAGAGGAAAACTCTCTACGACTTCTGTTGGAATCTTCTGCTGATAAATTGGTACCACAGCCTCCTAGAACAGCTGGTCCTCTTTAGCAGGCATAGTAATTAATGGGAATAATGAATGCATTCAAAGCAGGTTCGTAACCCTCCTTTCTGAGCACTCAGACATCTCTTCACGTTGCAGGAGACACACATCAACATTTCCACTTCCAAAACAGGCCCCAAAGAGCTGCCTACATCTAACAAGCCTGGGTTTCATTAGCACTCGCTGTCCCGTGATAAACCCTGTGATATGAAGTGTCCCCATGGATGGGGATATTCCCTCTTGACTGGAAATGAGGTGGATGAAGAGCAGGAACTGTACCTTGTAGCACCTCTGCAGCTGTTCAGGACTGAGTTTTATATCACAGCTCCCCAAGCTCTGTGGGGAGGAAAGCCGTGTTCTGCCCTGCCCCTGGAGCCTGCCCAGTGGGGAAGGGCCTCCAGTTTTACTGACCACAGACTCACACACATGTCCTGCTCTGATGGGTGGGGTGAACGTGAGGACAGCTCACTCTTGTCCAATGCTGCTGGACTGTGCTGCCAGCCCAGCCAGGAGCAGCCCTACCTGTGCCTGTGCTCCTGTGCAATGCTGCCCTTGCTGCTATGGCAGGGGAAAGAGAAGAAAAGGGATCTCAGAGTGCTTTGCCCCTTGCACCAGAAGACAGGAGATCAGGATTTTCCCTTTACTCCAGCTTCTCTTCTGCTCTGCTGTGTCCATCTTCCTGCCTACCACGTGTTGTGATAGACAGATATTGCTGCCTTGCAACATCCACGCAGTGAGACAGAGATGAAGATGGGGCACATGCCAGGTGAAGGCTGAGGTCACACCATGAGCTGGAGATGATGCCCAGATGTCCCAATTTCCCTTCCTGGGCACACCAAACCAACACATGTGGGACAATCCTGCCCAGAGAAAGAGACAACAGAGGCCATATCGAGCCTGGGTCAGCACACAGACAGAAGCAGAAGTGCAAGGTCCAACAGACTGCATACCCTCTCCTCCCTTTGTGCAGATCTCCATTTGCACCAGCTGCTGACTTGGGCTTCCTTGGATGTGCAGATGAGCTCTGCTGGGGATGGATGACCCCTCGCTGTCCCTCTTGCTTGCTTTTGTTCACCGAGGCCGAGTTAATGGACTCGTCTCAGGAGTGGCCAAACCAGGAGCCATCAGTGCAGATATCCCCGAGCTGAGCAATCTGTCCTGAGCAGTGATTTCAATTAAAGGGTCATTAGTGTGAAATCTTATCCAGCCCAGCTCCCATTTGCCAGCAGGAGGTCCTTCTCCTCTCTATCCCAAGCCCTGCTCTGTGGTTAGAGCACGCTGCTCCTGCTGGAGCCCTCCAGTTTTGCTAAAACACAGCAGCTGCTGCTAATAAACAAACATATTGATCATAGAGATATGGGCTGTCAGGGACTTAATTCATGAATGAAATGGGCTTAAGAGCGCCTGGTAGGCAACTGCTCTGCTTAAAGGATTCCTAGCCAAGATGGTGCTTGAAAGTGGGAACAGAGAAGCCCAGCAGTTGCTCAGCACTGGGATGTCACAGACTGGGGCTGATGTAAAAATCAGGGGATGAAATTAATTTTGGGGACTGAAAGGAGCAGAGCAAGGTTACCCCTTTATAGGCCACTGATATCATGCATGTGGTGCAGTGAAGGGCTCTAAATGCTGTGGCATTTAGCAAGAGGCTCTTGGTTTTGCTCCATCCTTTGGGAAGCATCTGTGCAACCAAAAAATCAGGGCTAATTTGAGGAGAAACCTATCTACCCCACAGAAACTAGTCCCTCGAGTCCTTCAGGGATCTGGGACTTGTGGGGAAACCAGCGTAGGACCCAGGCCTGCCTGCTGGATACCCATTTCAGGGATTAGATGCTACTGCAGCATCACTCAGAAACTACATCAGAGCCAAGGAGGGGAGAGCTCCAAGTTGCCAACATTTCTATCCTCCTGACAGTGAGCAGGTTTTCCTGATTTTTGATCAAATTTTCCTTCCACAGACAGACAGTAAAACTCTTTCTGCATGTAAGACCAAGGCTGCTTGTATCACTGTGATATTAATGCTGCCATTGTTTCTGAATTGTTGTCATTGTGTGGAGTGAGACCTAAACAAGGTAAAATCAGCTCAGAAATGGATCCTGCACAGCCAGGGACTGTAATTACAACAGAAGTATATTTGAATATAGCCTTTATAGGTGCAGTAAATTACACTGTAATACACAAGGATATAGGTTGATCTGTAACTGGTTTCCGTCCTTTGGTATTGGCCACGCTGAAAGCAGCTGTTAAAATAGGTCTTAGTATTTATGGTCCTGGGATGTGGAGGCCTTGCTGAGAGTTTGATGAATGAACTTTCAAGGACAGGAATAGTTGTCAGTCTGAAATATTTATCAGTCTGAAATCTCCCTGAAATCTCATGCAGTTCATTCCATGGTTTGATACCTCCATTTTTAATTCCCATTTTATAGGTTTATAGCTGTGGTTCCCTGGGTAGAAGGAGGGTCTCTGCTGTGGGGCTGCAGTGGCAGGACTGCATCCCTGCCTCCTTTGCTCCCACTTGGCAAAGATGTATGGACGGAGATTGGCTCCCTACAGCTTGGGGATCAGTCCTCAGGAGGTTGAGCAGCCTGTGGAGGGCAGAGAAGGGAGAGCTACCTGCTGCTCTGCTTTTAGGGCTACCAGGATGAAAAAACAATCCCAAGCTCTCTGTCTTTGTGCAAAACACCTCTGCAGGGAGGCATGTGTATTCTTCTTCTAAAATCAATGATGGTTGTGCTGTTTGCAGAGGGAAAGAAAGGAGGTGCACACATTTATGAGCATTCAGCAGCTGTAGCAGGGGCTAGGTGGACATGAGGACAGCATCTGACCTCTGCACTGCCCGGCAGGCAGCAAACCCCACTCTGGTGCTGTTGTCTGTTCTCCCCATGTCAGCAATGACCCCTGTTTGAGCTGGCTGTGGTACCCTGCACTAGCCAGCCTGGGCTGCTCCCACTGCCCTCTGCCCCAGGGGCCGTGGTCCAAGGCTTGCCAAAGGGATTCCTGCTCTGTGCACAGCAGGAGGTGGAGAATGTGTTTGGATGGACTGCATGCCTCCCCCGGTGTGTGTCTGGGTTCTTGTGCTGTAATGCCTTTGTCATGGGCTTCCTGCCTCCCTCTGGCCAAGGAGGGGCCAAGGGAACTCAAGGCCACATGGGTAAGATGGGCTCTCCATCACTCTGCATCTCATCTCTCCCTGACCAACAGCACAGCCCCTTTTGCTGCCTGATCTCCAGTGTGCCCTTGATTCATGGCATGAGCACTGTGCCTGGAACTCCCAGCCCCCTGGACACCTCGTTTCTCTTTTCTACAGGAGAGGAGGGCCTGTAAGTTTTACACCAGCACAGATGAACTTTCCTCTTTTCTGTGAACACAAACCCAAACCCAGTGGAATGTGTTTAATTTCTGGCCCATTTTTCTGTGCTGCTTTTATGAGTCTATTGTGTTTTGCAACTAAAGTGTGAAGACCATGAGTAGTGTATGAGACCATTGCAGACCCATGTTCCACTGCAGGCCCATGAGTGAGGGCAAGAGTGTCTGCTGAGCAGGAAAAATGCTCAGTTCCATAGGGAACTGCTGCTTGAGAAACCACTTAGGACTATGACTTCAGGTTGTTCTTCAGAGCCTGGTCTCACCAGCTGGGGGTTTCTAGACTCCTCGGGTCTCAGGCACCCAGAACCTGCAAGTTAATAAATGTCTAGACATTATCCCCTGAGAGAGGGGTTGAAAGCTCCCTATGATTCACCTGCAGCAAGTGCCAGCAAAACACATTTGCTTGAGGTTTCTTGAAGCTACCACTGAAAGGTCAGATGCCTCAGTGAAACGAAAAGCTCTCTTCTTCCTTCTAGCTGTTCCATCAATACTTGTTTTTCCTCTCCATTTACTTTTACCTTCCTGTTTAGAAAAACATAAACAGGGGGAAAGTGCTGCTTCCCATGTCAGTGGCTAAGCAGCTCCTACTGCCAGAAGTCAGGAAAAAGACCCCAGCACAAACTGGGGGCAATAGTGTAGACCAGGAGTCCCCAGTGATGACCAGGGCCGGTGCAAAGCTGGTGTGAAGTTGAGGTGCACAAAGGACATCCAATCTTCTCCATCCACAAGCAAGGCATGATCCTTGTTCTCTATATGTTCCTTTCAGCCTGGCTGGTTCCAGAATCCTTTCTGAGTCCTGGGGCAGGAAGAAGAACAGATGCTGTGCACAGAGAGAAGGGAAGGTTGGAACAATGGGAAGCCTATGTGGATCTTGCAAAGTGTGGTTTTATGACAGCTATTGTTTTAGGCCTCACAGATGGGCAGCAGGTGGAAAAAAGCATCCAATTTCACTCTTGCAATTATTTGTCTAAAAATAGTGACCACTGTTGTAGCCTCTGCCACCTCCTTGGAAGCAGCCTTTGAGAGGCTGCTTGTTAGCCCCATTGGGAAGACAAATGGCTCTCCAAGCCTTTGAACATCTGCCATGGAGGTCACTTTTCTGGTTTGGATGGCTCCTTCTTCAAGCAGCCACCCAACATGCTTTGGTCATGGGCAGCCAGTGCTCTTTGAACTGGGGAAGGAGACCTCACCCTCCTGTGCAGGAGCAGGAACTCTGTGCACAGGACTGGAGCCCTCTCTTGCTGGTTGAGTTGATGACATTCCACTGAGTTATTCACATAGTATCATTTGGGAATAATATTCCTTAACTCACTGCTGGGGCCTTCAGTGATGATTACTCCAGCTGCACCCACCTCTCTTCCACTTGCCACTCCCACCCCTCCCTTCTCCCCCATCCCTGTCTTGTTTCTCTCTCTTGGTCATTATGGCCTTTGTCCAACAAAGCACTTAACCAGGTGTTTCACTGAACAAGTAACCTGGCCCTCTCCGTGTGGGGGACCCAAAAGCCCTTTGCAGGAGGCATCTGGTCACCTTTGCCCTCTGGACACCTGGGGCTTTTGTTGCATGGAGAAGCTCTTGAGCTGTGGGTAGAGGAGCTTGGAAAACCTTGGATGGCCCTCTTGAACTGCTGGCTGTGATCTGTAGTCCTGCCATCTGCTTGTGTATAAAAAATGAAATAAATCACTAAAGTTTTCCTCCCTGAGTTTGGGGAATGGGAGCAGTGCTGACCCTGGGATTGGGCTGGGCCATCCAAGCTGGTGCTGCTCAACAAGTGGAGAAAGGGTGAGCTTTTTGGATCTCTGCATGGGAGGAAGGAGTGGGAGTGACTGGTTCTGTCTAGCTGTGGAGGGCACCTGGGGAGCCCTGGGAAAGAGGCCAGGGAGAGTCCAGGCAATGATCCCAACCCCACCTTCATCACTTCCTTAGCTGTTGCAAGTACTTTCTGTAGGTGTGTTTGTTATTTCCCCTGGACCTTCTCACCCATCACCTATTGTGCACAGTTTCTGTACAACATCCAAATCAGAAACTTGTCCAGAGTCTTAGAAAAGGTAGGACATTATTTTTGCTGGCACAAGGGAGAGGAGTGTCTCCAGGTGGCTGTGGAGTCCACCAGGACCAGATCCTCTGCCTTTCCCCTTAAGAGAGAGAGATTCAAGGTTAGCTTCTTGCACTGGTGCAACATCTCTGCTCCTCAGTTCTGTAACAAGCCGCAGATAAGACAGTGGGGCTTACGTTTCAGAACTTATATATTCAATTAATCAATGGAATATTCCATTAGTGTAATAATCACTTGGCATTGCCTGATCTATAGGTACATCTCAGCTGGGCCTCACAAATTGATTTCTGATGAAGTTCTAATTGACTGCACAGGCAGAAGAGGACCTGTCTGAGCATGTTGAAGCAGGGCTGGTAAAGGCTCTGGCAGCACCACCTCCCCCCAAGGAAGGGGAAGGAGGAGGGGGAGGTGTAATTTATGCCCCATTTATCACGACAGCCTCTACCCTATCCCGTTTTATTGGTCCCAAGTGAGGCATGAGAGCTTACAGCTTTAATGCGGAAATTTGCAGGCAGCCGGAGACCTCCGTAAGCTGCTGACAGCTGCTTGTCACTTATGCAGTAGGTGCCGGGGGTACCCTAAATCCTGAGCCTCCCAATGCAGGATGCAGCCCTGGCAGAGTCCTGTGGGGAGGTCTCAGGTTTCCATCAGCACGTGTTTATTCACTGGCTGGGCTCTGCCACCCCTCTGGGTTGAGCCGTGGGGATTTCTTTCTGCTGCTGTGGCTCAGAACATGAGGGGGTGGGTGTGCCTGGAGGGAGGCAGTGGCTGACCCGCGTGTGTCCTTTCTTGGCCATCCTGCAGCCCTGTGTCCTGAATGCTGTCCTTCCTGAGTCTGGAGGTAGTCCCTGAAGAAGGGTAACACTTCAGGGACAATCTCTGTTGCAAAAGGCTTGTCATGGAATAGTTTGGGTTGGAAAGGACCTTAAAGATCATATAGTTCTAATCCTCCTGCCAGAGTCAGGGACACCTTTCACTGGATCTCCATACCAAAGGCCTCCAAAGACTCTAATATGACTCTACTAGAAAGACTTAATCATACTCTGCCCATGTTGGCAGCCTGGCTGTGAACTTCCCTTGCCGGGGTGGTTGTCGTGGGAGAGCTTCTGGTCATGACAAGCCCTAGGAGAAGTGGATGATGAGTCTGCAGGAGTAGTTATGCAGAGATCCCAACCTCCTGGTGGAATGGGATTGCCTGCCTGGTGGCATGTGTTGCACCGGGGGATGGTTTATCACCCCAAGGCCACTACTCCTGGCTGCTACAGTCACACACAGATGTGCAGAGGAACATCAGGCACACAAATGACTCAGCACAAGCTGCTGTCATGATGGGTACTGGGAAACCAAGGGCTTGGGGTGCAACACCAGCCCTTCTAACAGCTCCCCATTCCTGCTCCAACCCTCACTTGGGAGCTGCTGCTCCTTCTGCACTCTCCTGAAGGAGCTGCTAAAAGGGAAGGTTTAGCAGCTGAGCTTCCCACGACTCTGAGCATCAGTGGTGAGAAGGGGACATGATGCTGGTCCCTGAGGACAGGCTGACTCTGCTCCTCTCCTTCTGCCTGTGTGGAGACTGAGGTGGCTGAGCTGGGTAGGGGAAAGGTGACAGGGAGTGATTTCAGGAAAACTGAAAACAAAAGCATCAGTGAAACCAATCAAAGCATGTATGGATGGCTGCTGACTTTTAAGAAAAATAGCTGTATTTTTCAAACATATAGAAGTGACTGTAACTTCCGCTCCATCCTGCCTGCATTAGCTTAAGAGACAGTCAGGTGCTTAAAGATTACTTTGCAAGCAATGACTGTTCTGTAAAGGGCTACTCATCTCTAACAGAGATAGGTTTTCTTTTATTGAACATCAGGCAGAGTGGATGAAACCTGATAAAAAACCTAGAGTGATAGTTTTTTCCCCCCCTTTTCCAGTGAGAAATAATAACCAACAAAAGAAAAAGGCAATTGCCTTCCTGTATGCTCTGCTTCAAGCAATGGGTTTGTGTGGCAGGGAATGCAGCTTAGGTAAATGCCAAATTAGAAAGATTTTGTAGAAAGACCTTTGAATCATCACATCTGAACCTCTCTCCCCACCATCACCAGTTCCATCACCATTATTTCAAGCCTCACCTACTTACGGTACAGGAAGGAGATTTCAGTAGTCAGAACCCCACATGTGCAGTTCAGGTAACAAAATTGTCCATGGGACTATTGGGGTTGGGTGGGCAATGGCAGCATGGTTGGGAGGGGTGGTCTTCTTCAGACGCTGGGAATCACATGAGTCACCTCAAGTTGTATTTCTTTCCTCTGAACAAGGAAAAGTGCTCTGGGATTTATGCAGCTCTGCTCAGGAAGCATTTTTGACTGAAAAAATTTGTAACAGCATTCTCTCCTATGTGGGGAAGATGATTTTCCCTCACACCAAACCCAGGGTGATGGGCTGTGGATAAAAACCTTTCTGTGGCTGTAGTTGCCGGTTGCTTCAGAGCAGTTTTGACTGATGAGGTTCAAATGATTTCTAATTTGTTTGGTTTTACTATTTTTTAAATGAGTGCTTTTAATTACTTCGTGAACAGAGCCAGAAATAGAGCCCATGCTGGAAATCCAGCTGAGAGAGCAAGGCTGCACATGAGGAAGAGCTTAAGGAGGTGAAAGCCATGCCTCCAGTGTGGAGGGACCTTTCCAGAAGCTTTCCTACTGCAATCTCCACCTAAGACCTTCACAGGAGACCCTTTACTCATCCAACTTGGGCACCTGGCAGAGACACCCCCTCCCAGCAGCCCATGAGCACTCTCCTTGGGAGACATTAAGGACTTCCACCCTTGTGGAGGGAACCCCACTGGGGCTGTCTCCACACTATGCTCCCCTCTGCATGATCCTAAACACAGGACATTGTTTGGTGGACATCCAGCTCATTAATGGGCTCAATAGACTCATGTGGTATACTTTGTCTGTCCCTTCAGGGGATGTATGTTGACTGCTGGTTAGATTTATTGTCTGTACATGGAGCAGACCACACGTGTGGCTTGGGAGTGGCCAAAGCACAGCCTGCAAGAGTTGAGCGTCCTCGAGTAACCCCAGCCTGCTCCTGATTCCCGCAGGGGCTGAGGGATGCAATGAATACATACATGGAGAAGTCCTCTCAGACCCTCCAAGACAGGATTTGGCCATAACCATGGGCATCTGGTGTTTAAATCCACTGTAGAATGAGAAGACCCTGATCTCCAAAGCTATAAGCCCTAATTTTATCAGCAACATGAAATTTAATTAAAATTTGAAGTACTTTTTTTTCCAGAATGCCATTTGTTTGTCCCCCTCCTTTCTTTGAAAGCTGAATGACATATGGGGCAACCACACTGCGTGTGCTGAGAAAGCTTGTCCAGTCCTCCATGTGTCACAGATTCCCACACAAATGTGGAGGCTATTAGCAGAAGTTATTAAATGTCATTATTAATACACTGGAACGTGATGGGAGGAGATTTATTTTTCTTGCATGTATACTCCCATCATGACAAGGGGAAAGGGGAAGTTACCCACAGCTGAATTGTGGACCAAGATGCTGAGCTGGAGATAACCAGACCTATGGGGCTGTGTTGATGTGGTGCCAGGCTGGTTGGGTGCCAGGTCCGTGGGAAGTGCATGGTGAAGCCAGTTTAACTTTTTCCCAGGCACCTGGTTGTCATGGGGAGATCTGAGAACAGAACAGCCTCCAGGAAGGCAAAGGCTGGTGCTAGGATTTCAGAAAGCAAGAAAGCAAGAAAGAAAGCAAGAGAGAAAGCAAGCAATCAAGAAAGAAAGCAACCAAGAAAGAAAGCGAGAAAGCAAGAAAGAAAGCAAGAAAGCAAGCAAGCAAGCAAGCAAGAAAGAAAGAAAGAAAGAAAGAAGGAAAGAAAAGCCCCTTCAAGATAAAACTCTAAACATCTGATTCAGAGAGAAACGAGCAATGGAAACAACTGCTTTGTGTAAGCACTGTAGACAATTTAATCCTTCCCCCTGGGCAGGATTGTCCCTTGCCTGTTGTCTCACACACACGCTGCTGCCCTGGCTACGTCTGGCTGAACTGCTTTCCTTTCTCCAGGTCCAGAAGGGCTCTGCCCCAGCTCCTGCCCCTCACCCTGGCTCCTGCTGGGGCTTTTCCCAGCCCTATTTCTTTGGGGTGCTCTCCCTGCCAGGTTCCAATCCACCTTTGGCTGTGACTGGGGACCACATCTAAAGATAGTGTTTCTCATCGGAGTGATTTTGGCTTTCCTCCTGCCGTGGGTCCCTCAGCCCTTCTAGCAGTCCCAGTTTGCTCTTCCAGCCCGGTTGTAGGGCATGAGCAAGGATGAACTCGGACCCTCCACCTGCTGTTGTTACCGGCACCCCTCTGCATCTGTGCAGGGCATTCCTTTCTCTCCCTTCTTACCAGGGGATGAGTTCCAGCTTCTCAAACTAAAATACTCTTCCTCTTCATGTTCCTCACTGTTTTCTGTGCAACGAAATACAATTTGTCTCCTAAATGAAGCTGCAGGCAGTTTATTAGCCTCACTAATTAACACATAATCAGCATTTTGTTCTCCTCTAATCACAGGCTGCTCACACCGTGGTTCACGGAGTGCACCCATGCTATAGCACATGTATTTATAAAGGGGAAAAAAACTAGTGTGTGACATGCCACAAGCATTATTTGCAGAGATAGTATCACTTCATTCAGGCACATGGTGTGACCTACCTGGTGTGGGGAAGAAGAGGCTCAGGTGACTTCAAGGGGTGACAGTGAGCTCTGGAACCTGTCACCTGAGCACAGGTTCAATGACCACTGGGCTGATGAATGACCACTAATGGCTGATTGTCACAACTGGTCAGCTGTGGTTTGGGAAGCAGCAAGGCTGGAGGAGAAACAGACCAGCAAGGCTTGTAATCTCCATCTCTACTTTAAGCAGAACTATTCACCAGGAGGTTGTTTTTTAGCTAATATTTCCAGTTGGGTTTTCCTGTACCTCTTCCTCCTTCCATGAATCTGTCCCAGATCTGCTGAAAATGAAAAATTTTGGAGAAAGCACCTGTGCTTTTTAATTTATTATATTTTTCCTCCTCTATAGCAGGTACCATCTTCCCCAGCACTTGCCTTTTGCCCTTCCCATCTTTGTGGGGTTCTTTGTGGGCTAGAGTTCTTCACTCTAGCCAAATAAAATGGATTTAGCTTTTTTAACATTTCCTCGTAAATCAGATTTCTGATTATTGCTGCTGCCCTCTGAACTCCCTCCAATTTGTCACTCTATTCCTGGTACTGTGGTATGCCAACCATGAAGAGACAATGTTTGAAAACATCTTCAACCTGGGTGGCGATCTAATGAGACAGCATATAAAAATATCGTTACACGGTGAGCTGAAGGCATTGTGCAGCTCTGTAATCATTTTCAAGATGGTAAAATCATTCTGCAAGGACAGCCTGTCTCCACTCTGATAAAATCAGGGCCAGAAAGGCAGCCCAGCTTGGAGGAACAAATAATTGCAGAGCTGTTTTTTTTCTTCTTTTTTATCTTTTTTTCCCCTAAGGATTTATTTTTAAGTAAGGGAGCTGTCACAAAGTGGGACAGATGTTGAGAAGAAGTGAAACCAAAGTGGTGGTGTTTTTACCAAGCAGAAAGTGGATGGTTTAATCCTCTACTCTCCCTTTGGCTCCCTGGCTGTCCCTGCTGTGCCCTGACACACTGTGTCCCTGGTGTCTCCAGCCATCCCAGGCTGCCAGTGCTCTCTCTGAGCCTTTTTGGACCCACAGCTGATACCACCCTCTGCTCTGTCTCCCACAGCAGGTGGTCTTCATCTTTCTCACCTCTCTCTTGCTTTGTTGTGAAGCTGCTCTTGTGCTTCCATTCTGCTCTTTGTCTCCGTATCTGTGAGACTTGCTGTGTGTGGAGGGACATGAAGAAAATGAATCAGGCCAAGGAGATGCCAGAAGAGCCAGGTGAGAAATCTGTGCTAGAAGTGGGTCTATCTTGATGTTCAGCACTGGGGCCCCTGGGTGTTAAAGGCTCCACAAAACAGGCCCCAGTGTCCTCCCACCTTCTAACTCCATGAGCACCATGAGCTTTTCTTCTCTTCTTCTCCGATATCTTCCTTCCCTTTTTGAAAGCTTGTACGCTGGGGAAAGGTGAATTTAATCACAGGCTAGTGAAACTCATAATGTGTTTCCTGAAAAACTGCAATCTGAGTTAAGTGAGGGTTTACAGAGCTTCCTGGTGTTGGTGGGTCTTTTTGTTCCTCTCTGTCTTTTCCTTTGCCTGGGAAACATGTATTGCATGAGACCACTGCGTGTTCATGGGATGCTCAGAACATTGTCCTGACTTGCCATTGTTCGGGTTAATTTATGCTGGGTTAGACTTCACCCTTTGGAAAGGGTCCAGAGTCCTGGTGCTGTAAATCTTCCTGATTTATATTTCCTCCTTCTCAAGGAAAAAAAAGAGAAATTTAAGGAGTCCCAAAGACAGGAAAATGCAGGACAATTCACACCATCACTTGCCCCTGACAAGGAAAGCTGGGATGATTTGGGGTTGGTAAGCACAAACCTTTCATCTGGTTGTAGAAGGAAGGAAAATTAAATCTCATGGCCTGTTTGTGAAAGGAAATTGCCCAGAATAGCTCTGACAGAATAAGCTATTCCACAATAGCTCCCCATGCGGACACTCAAGCCACTTTGTTCCAGGCTAATTAGTGTGCTTCCAAGCGGAGTAATTACTCTGGAAGGGAAATCTCTCTTCTCCCACAAAGAGTGTCTACATGGAGGTAGCTATTTGGGAATGACACAAGTGGGCCATCTGAAACCACGACTACTTGACCAGCCAGCATTCCCTCACTGAGACATTCTGGGCATGGAGTCCTCCCACCATTTATGGGTCGGATGCTCTATGGGGTGTTTGGAGGAGGACTGGGGAAGAAGAGAGCCATGTGGATGTATCTGGTTGGTCACCCAGGTGACGTGAGGTAGTCTTGGCTGGACTCCCCCTGTGCATGCTTATAGGTCCCAGAAGAGGTGGTGGCTCAGAAATTACAAAAGATGACACCAATCCTGTTATTTCATGTCCGTTTTATATTTCTCTGTTTTATGACCATGCTACTAAATGTCTGCTCTGAGGGCTTTTTTCCTTCTCTCAGATCATCTCACTTTTTTTTTTTTTTCCTAAAAGCATTTTTTTTCCTCACCTATTTTGCTACTGACTCACTGGAGAGCCTAGATTTAGTCTGAACGTTTCTCAGGAGGCTGCCTGGTGTCTCATGTGGCTCATTCCCCATAATTCACAGAAGAGTTCTTTTTATGAAAGATGAGGACTTGTGTGAGCAGGGAGCTTCACTCAGAGGGGTGACCTTTTACCCATCTCCTGTGCCAAAGCACTGGATTGGCTTTGAGCTCCTGGGGAAGGCTCTGACCTTCTCCATGCTGCTTGCACCTGACTCAGTGGAGGTTGACTTAGTTTACACCAAGGAACCTGAGGTCAAGTCTCCAAGTAGCAACCAGTGGAAGGACCTGCATCTCTTGGAGCAAACCTGTATTTGCCTGGTTGCTCTTTGAGTTGCTTCTGGCAAAATATTGGGATGAGACTGTAGCAGAAATAACAGAGGAGATTCTAGGATTCATATCCATCCAATCCAGAATCCTGGACATGTTTTATAATCTGTTTATATTCAGGGCTTGATAGTTATGGTTCAGCCCAAAGCAACCTCACAGCTGTAGTCTTCTCTTGGAGCTGTCAGAGAGTCAAAGCTCAACCTCTTTGCACATTGTTTTGGAGAAGGGAGGCAAAGTCCTGCACTATTTTTCTGGCATTTATAGTCCTTTACTGCTAATTTACTCTTCCCTCAGGGCTTAGCCTTCAGCATGGAGTGATCTGGTATTAGGAGGGGCAGAAAGAGGTGCTAGGAAGGTTGAATGACCCACACTGGATCTTTTCTTCCTGGAAAAAGTTCAAAACAACTTCATAAGCATTTTAGTGTCAGTCAGAGAGATTCTTCATGGCCATAAACCCTGGCATGGTCTATAATTACACATGATCTGCCCACTCTGGAAAATTGATACTTACATGGTCCACTGGGTCCTGTGTCCCTGTCAAAATGCAGATCAGGCATCCCCTTTGGGACAGAGGACTAGATGAAAATGGATGGGAACATTTTTTTCATTAATGATAACTTCTTTTTCCTTAAATTCAGACTCTGTGGGATCCCAGAGAGACTGTAGGGGCATGTGATGGGAAATAAATTGGGGTTTTTGGGTTTGAAAGCCTTTGGGGTGGACTCACAAGCTACCAAGGAACTCAGACATGCCCAGGGGACCGCAGGTTTCAGTGGTGCTTAGTCTGTGGGTCTCCAGGATGGAGAAACCATTGAAAAAAGGGTGGAAATAACTTGAATGGATAAGTAGAATCACCAGCCATTCACTTGGCAGGACACCCCACGACCGTCTCTGCATTTCCTGGCAGAGCCTTGCTGAAGCACCAGCTCCTTGAGAAGCCGAGTCTAGCAATTTATCTCCCAGACATCTCCCATGTCTCTGTAACTTCCTTCTGAGCTGACCCCTTGCTCCAGCTAAGATTTTTCTCCTCCTGAATTATGTTTCATCTGTTGAATCTGGAGAGATGAGCTGTGTGGAAATTTTGCAGATCTACCTGATTTCTGCCACTTTATTCAAGCTTCACCCACTTCAAAGGGCACAAATGCAAATATTGACAAGTTCAATAAAAAGATCCATCTAGCAGGTAAACAGCTAAACAGGCTGTCTAATGAGGGGACTCAGGGAAGGTGTTTGAAGAGAAAAGCAGCATTTGTTACAGATTTCTACATGCTAGCCTCTTTCCTAAACCCTAAGTAATCCTGAAATATGGGCATATGGATTTGTTACTCTGCTTCAGCCTTTCCCACCAGCTGATCCCAGCCCACGTGGGATAGATGGCTTTCTCCTTGGGTTTGAAAAGCCAAAATCCCCCATGTTTACTGAGTTCAGCACTTTCCATGGGGCAGCAGCAAAGTGATAATATCCCAGGTCAGCCACCTGCCCCATCAGTTGGCTGTGCAACCCTGCCTGCAGCCATCCTGTGCTCCCTGGTACCCGATATCTTAAGTTATCCCTTCCTGAATGACATTTGCAAAGATTTCCCCTGGTGGAGCAGGATGCTGGCCATGATCTCCACCAAACTCCCAGCCTGTGGATGTGCTCTGCTTCTCCTGGATCGATCTCCAGATCGGAACTGGTGCTGTTTGATCTGCTCATTGCGATGCAGTGGAGAGGAGTGAGTCCAGGGAACAAACCTCCTTGGAATTAAACTGCCTCTAATATGATTACAAATGGCTGTTAACCCTCGTATCAACATGAAGGAATGCTGTCTAGGGGAAGTGGGGGAGAACGAGATGTGAAAGTCCCACCTTGCTCTGCTAAATGAAAATGAGAGGTGCTTGTTAGAAGGAATAATTAGGCTTCCCTAGCTCCCTCACAAGGGGTTAGGAGAGTTATATTGTATTTGCAAAGTGCTTTGAAGAAGAGAAACATGTTAGAAATGCTGCAGGTGCCAGCACCGTTGCTCCCAGTGCTGTTCTTGCTCAGGTGAGAGGACTGCAGCTCTGGGATGTCTTTCAACCAAGGACTTCAGAGCATGACTCCTAGGCTGAGCATATGCAGAAGGTTCAAATAGCATTATCATGGCATTTTGGCAAAAGGAGAATGGGGATGCAGAACACAGGGGAGCTGATGAACATCTCTCACAGAGCTGGGATTAGGAGGGAAAAGTCCTGTTCCACATGCTGTTGTGACCTCCACCTAGGGGATACTGGGTCTTGAAGACACTGATGTTTAGCATGTGCGGACTGACAGTGTTGTCATAGAGGCACAATGTTACCTTTGGAAACCAAGTTCAAAACTTGGCTTTTCCAAAAACCCCTATGTGAGGCATCAGGGTAGATAAAATATTGTCTGGATGATTAACTTTTAAACCTGAAGGATCCAGGAGAGACTCAAGTACTCATTTATGGCCATGTGTCTTTTCCCCAAGTCAAGTCAAGCGTCAAACTCCTCCTTCAGCATCTCCTTAGGTGGAATTGGAGATATGACAGGTGATGGGACTGCTTCACCCCTGTCATGTCCCTGGTCTGGATCAGAGGACCATGGAGCTACAGCATTGTTGGAACCACCATCTCCCCTCCACGGGGCTGCTGAGTGCCAGGGGGGATGGCTGCCTGGCCACTGAGCTGAACATTACACGGCAGAACTTGATGAAAACTAATTTTTCCCCAACCTTCCTGTTTTGTCTTCACAGCAGAAACGTCAGGCAGGCTGTACAGAAAAGAAGAGAGCTGTACCAGAACAAGCTTGGCTTGGTTCCCACCATCAGTTTTGTTGCCTCCAACAATCAACGAGGACAGGAGCATCTGCTTCATTTGGAAGGGCTCTTAAGCTTCATCTGTGCACCCCAACACCCCAGTCCCATCAGTCTTTTCTCCCTAAACTGTTACCAATGTACAATGTCTTCTGCCAGAGAATGCCTGCAAAACCCCTTCTAACCTTAATTTCTACAAACCCATGCTGCGTCCTTGACATGGTCAGGGACAGAGGGAGACAATGAGCTGAAGTGGGGATATCTGCAATGCCAAGGGAGGTTTCCAAGGAAGATGAGTGGATGGTTGGAAGGCACCTGCCCAGTATGGGCCATGGAGGGCAAGGACAGCAGAGGTACAGGATGTTCTCAGAGCACAGACAATACCAGCCTTGTCCATACTTCTCCTTTCTTCCCTGTGACAGCTTGACAACCTAACAGGAAAAATGAAGTCAGTGAAGGGAGAAATGCTATCAGGAGCCCCGTGCTAAGAGGGCAGACAGGCCAGATTGGAGGAAAATGAGAAGCTGTCCGGATTAATGCAATCATTTATCACGTAATCTTGCTCAGCAGTTGGGTGGGGAGCCTGGCAGTGCCTGGCACTCAGAGGAGGTTCTCTTGGCCCCTGGTACGCTGCTCCAATTGGTGAGGGTTGTTTCTCCTGGATTGTCCAGGCTTGAGGTTTCCCTTTCACCACGTTATGCTTGTTTAACTTGTGTTATTTTGCTCTCACCGTTGTCTCCCACATGCTCCCTTCAGCCCAGAGCCAGACCTGGGCTTACTCTGCTTTGCTGTGGAAAGATGGCACCTTGTCAGGTCACTGTTTGTGCTGAGACATTTCATCACCAGGCCACTTTGGCTCCACACTGTGTTAGCCACTCGCCTGGAACCTGGATTTACTGCTTCCTCATCCCCAGCCATAAAATGAGGCATTGCTGAAACACCACTGCAAAAAGAGGTCAGCACAAAAGCGTTACCAAAAGGAAGCAGCAAGGGAATTTCCCTCCCTGCTCATGTTGCATCTTAGTTTTTGCTCCGTGTTTGGGCCATATGTGACCTGCACCCCAGGGGAACAGCCGGACATCAAAGGGTGACTTCTGGCAAGGATGAGCTCATTTGCTCCTGCTCAACCCTTCCTGCGAGGCAGAGGGGTGGGAGCTCTGTGACCACCCAGCAGCTCTTCCCCAGCCGGGGCTGTGAGTGTCTGAGGCAGGATCCCCACTGGCTGCAGCTGCTCTGGTTCTGTCAGGATCTGCTCTTCCTTCTCTTATGTTTGCAAACTGGAAGGGGACTTACACTTTCCTCTAGACCCATGAATCCCCTGTGCTACCAGCATGGCACTCACCACTGTTCAGTCTAGCAAGGAAGCATCTCACACTAGGGATGGGTTATTCAAAAAGTTTGCATATGGAATTTCAATACCAGGCTGTGGGACCGGGGTGCCCACCTCTCCCCTGCAGCTGATGCTCATGGGCTTTGTGGTTAACATGATCCTCTGGATCTCCAGGACAGCAGTGAAGTGCCAAACCATACAGCTCAATTGTACAGACTCGTCACAGCCGAGCACTTATCTGAGTAATTACCAGAGCTGACCACAGAAGGAGAAAGCCAATTTCAGCACCACTCTCAGATTTTGTTGTTTGTTTCTTTCCCAAGGAAGACCAAACCTTCAGGTGCTGAGAGATGAGGGCTAGGATGGTGTGTAGGGGGCATGGCTCAGGGCTGGGAAACAGACCTTCAAATCCTCTCTCTGCTTAAATTATTTTCCATCCTGGACACTTCAGCATCCCTTATCCCTGATGCTCCATCTGCAGACCCTCTCCCATGTGTCATCTCACCTTTCCTGGCTGTGGAAACTAGCTTGTTTCCAAGAAACATTTTGGCTGGGAAAAAGCTTTCTGCAATATTGCAGCCAGGTCCAACAGTTACTCCTCCTTCATCCAGACTTCTGGATGGGCCTCTCCATGTGTTCAGCTTCATCCTTGTGTCCTCACTGTCCCTTTTCAGAGCAACTTCAGCTTATGCTTTTGACAGGGAGCCGCTCCTCTCTGAAAGAGCTCTTTGCTCCAGCACAGCCCAAATCCATCTGGAACAGGTGTCACAACCCTCCCGTGCCTGGTGAGATCCTCCTGAGGATGAGCCACCTCCAGCCCTTGCACTTCCCATCCACAGAGCTGTTTGCCACCCAAACAGCTCCAGACCTCCCTCCCCTCCCTTGCAGAAGGACCATCAGGAGGAAGACCAGCAATTCCAAGGGAAACACAGCCTCTCTGTGGCAGTGGACAGATCTGGGGGTATGGATGGAGCCTCATAGGGTTTTCCAGCTTTGGCTGTCTGCCAAGGCAGTGCTGGTTCAGGTCCAAGGAAAAGGGGAGATTTTGTCAACATCCACCCCAGGCTCGGGACCCACAAGTCATTTAACAAAACCAACAACCTCTTCTGGCCTAGCAATGGAGAAGCAAAATGTTTTGGACCACTGCCTCCTCCAGGAGTATGCAGTGTTAATTATTATTAATGACTCCCTATGACTTTTATTATTAGCAATTCTAATTAATTGGATTATTACTATTTCCTCTCTTGGAGATGATTGAGGGTGGCACATACAAGTGATGGACATTTCTTTCAATACAAAAAAGGAACAAGAGGGACTCAGGCAGTGTTATTTGGATAATATGAAGTGGCAGAGGTGAGAGGAGGTCTGGGAGACTGGTCCTAGAGGGAATAGGGATTAACAATGCCAGCACCAAGCCCTCCACGGGCTGGATGCTTCAATTCAATTCAATTTTTTTCTATTTTCCAGCTATAAAGATATAAAAGACTGGAACAAGTCCTTAGTCCCAAGACTCCTTAGCTCCTTATTCCCGAATCAACAGTGAATCCCTCCAGGTGGTTGCTTGCACAGGCAGTTCCAAGGCCAAGGCCAGGAAAAAGCTGGCAGCACATGGCACAGGAGTGCCTTTGTCCCCAGACCTTTGTCTTGTCACACTCAGTCAGACTTCCCATGGAGGTGCCCAATGCTCATCACACTGGTTCCTCCTCACCTTGAGCTCGGGATGAGAAGGTCTTCCTTGTGGCGAGACCCATCATTAAATATATGGCACAGCACCAGTTCACCAAAAATATCTCTGAAAAAAGAAAAAGAGATGCACCGTGTGTGCAGGCACGTGCGCCTGCCTGTATGTCCACAAAGCCATTTGCTGTTTAGGTGTCAGAAATAAATTTTACCACTGGAGTCTGCAGCATCTGATTAGTGAATTATTCAGTTTGGAGATTGCCTTCGCCATGACCTCATTAGTAACCCCGAGGTGAGCGGGACGCATTAGACTAACCACCAGGCTGTCACTGAGGAG
Organism: Formicarius rufipectus; assembly: GCA_013399695.1. Classification (NCBI taxonomy): domain Eukaryota; kingdom Metazoa; phylum Chordata; class Aves; order Passeriformes; family Formicariidae; genus Formicarius; species Formicarius rufipectus. The sequence continues at coordinate 974,548 of VXAU01002736.1, forward strand.
CAGAACGGGGGCATTAAAATGGATTAAAGTGCTTTACCAAGAAGTGCAGTGCAACTCATCAAAAAAAAAAAAAAAAAAAAAAAAAAAAAAAAAAAAAAAAAAAAAGAAAAAAAAAAAAAAAAAAAAAAAAAAAAAAGAGAAAAAAAAGAAAAAAACAAAAAAGGAAAAAGGGAAAAGGGAAAAGAGAGGGAGGTAGAAGGGGGAGAAAAGAAAGAAAGACCAATAAAATAAATAAACAAACCATCCTATTAAGCTGGCAGCCTGAGAATAAACAGGCAAGCAGGTGGAGGGGTGCAGGAGTTCCAGGGTGTTGGCAAAGCACGATCCCTCTCTCTGAAGCCAAGGCAGGTCTGCGGTTGGGAAAAGGCATCTACAGGGCTTTTCACTTTTGCTCAGCCAAGGGAGCCCAGCATCTGCTCAGTTAAACCAACTCTTAGGCTGCCAGCCAAATCCCCTGGCTGCTCAGGAGAGCCTCCTTTCTGACCTTCGTTGGGCTGAAACCCAGCCTTGGACCTCCTCTAGTCAGGGCAGATGATGTGGGGCTGAAAGAAGGTCCTCACATAGATCTGACCTCTAAATGTTAGTGCCCACGTTGGGGCTCTCAGTTGTTCCATGCTGCTGGCTGCAGACAGGAATCTAGTGGGAATGTGGGCATGTCTCCCAAACCTGCCTCTAAGTGTGACTTACTCAGATGACATGGGGAGAAAGATGTAACCCACAGTGATCATTCAAGGACTGTGGTGACCACCTTGAAGGGAGCATGATAGAGGGAAGGAGAGGTAAGATACCCCATTTTGCCTTTTCCTGACAAGCTTACAGAAGGGAAAGGGGGATGGGTTTGTACCATGCTCCTTCAGGGTCAACTATTCTTTCCTGGGGGGAGGCATTGGCTGATGTGAACAGCTTTCATCTGAGGATGGGCCCAGTGACTGATGTGGTCACATTTGTTTGCTCAGCAGCAGTTACAAATAATGGATGCTAAAAGGCTTTGTGGTTCATTGATGGCCATGTTCTTAACCACACACTCTTCATCCAGTTCTGGGGAAGAAATGCAATGCTCTCCATAAAACTTCTCAGGTCCTAAGCCCTGCTTTCAACATGATCTGCCCTTGGTCTCTGGGCTGTGTGCACAAGAGACCTTGTTGGCTGGATCCTGAGAGAAGATTGTCCATGGGTCTGTTCCTTCATTCCACCCCTGCCACTGCTAGTAGCTTGGCCTTGCACCCGTGGAATGATCTGGACTTCTATGGAGTCTTTCCGTATCTTGCCTGTTTAGTACACTTGCCTCTCCCACTTCTTTAGTGACAATACTGGGAGTGGCTTATGGCCAAATCACATCCAGATCAGTCTTCAAAGGGAAACTCTGGGATTTCTCTGTGCCATCCAGTCCTCAGAGGCATGGTGAACTCCCAGGCTACTTCTCAAAAGAGCCAGGTATTTACTTTCCATCTACATCAGTTCAGCTTGGGACTGTGTAATGGAGGTGACTTCTATTTAATACTTTCTCTAACTGTCCCAACTCATCAGCCTAGGATACCTCTGCACCTGGGCTCATCTCTGGGCCAGTGCAGGAATGAGAGCTTGTTGTGTGTCCCTTCTCCTCTCTGGGGTTTTCGATATGTGGGGCTATACAGGGCAGGGCTGCGTTGGCTGACCCTGCCCCAGCTGAATCCACCAAGCATGCCCTGGCCTCTCATGGGAGGCGGTAAGAGGAACAAGAAAGCATAAGTAGGGTAGGGCACCACTACCTGAGTTTTATTAGGTTTAATTGTCTCTCTTTTATTATACGTGGATGCACAAAGAATGTTAATTGAATCGATTTCAAATACCCAGAGCAAACGAGCCACTCGATAGAGACAAGCTGAGAAGGGAGCGATTCAGGCTGTCAGCTCCCTGGGCCTTTCCTGAATCCTCCCTCCCCTGCCCACCAGGCGAGTACGGGAAATTTGTTCATTTATTGCTGCTTAATAATATATACTCATGCACTGTGTATCCCAAGCTATTTGCATTGTTAAGTCATGTGCATTGACGCAGAAGCTTTGCTTTCCCTGGTGTTGCTGCTGGTGTCGTCTTCAAGCGTTTGCCTAACGATGACTTGACGAAGCAAAGGGAAAGATGCAGCAGAATTGAAAAATGGCTGGGGGAACCCAACCAGGGCTCTCTATCACCATCCTGGGAATTGCTGGACTGTGTTAATTGAGCATCTAGAAGGGACATGCAAGTAGTACATCCTCTCCCTCCAATTAAAGCAGCCACATTGGCTTTGTTTTGAAGGCCAGCCAAATTGCACTTCACTGATTTCCAGGGTGGTTGTCCTAGTGGCATTCTCATCTCCCATGAAAAATTGCTCTTGCCTCAACTTAGCTTGCTCTAAAAAATAATCAGCTTAAAACAGAAGAAAGTGTCATATCAGATAAACAGGATATTCCTGGAATTTTGTTTTCCCTTTTCCAGCCAGCCACCTTTGATCTGCTGTGCTGCCACAGACACAGAGACATGAAGGACCTTTCCCAGGATTGCCACCACTGTCTCAACAACTCCCCATTGGATTTGTGTCTCTTGATATCTTCTGAACTTGGAGACCAAGCTTATAGTGTGAATCTGAAGGAGAGATCTGCTCCCTTATCTTACGTATGGTTTTTTTTCTTCCATCTTGTGTTTTCCATGGGAACTGTTTGCAATCCATGTTTTCGGTGATGATCAGTTCATGTCTCTTCACAAAGCTGCTCCCAGGCCCTGTGACTTGCTTAGTTACTTGGAAAATCCTTTCTACCTCCCTGGTCAGGGATGCTGTCATTGAGTATCCTTTGCCCACAGCTGCCCATCACAGCTCCTGGCCAGGCAACTCAACAGGCTGCAAGATGCTGCATGTCTGCTCAGGGGACACAGCTGGGGATGCAAGTAGGGATACAGGAGCATCCCTCAGGATCTTCAGGTGCACTTCAGGTGCACTCCCATAAGGGACCTTGCTCATCAGCACAGATGGATTACCAACTGTACTAAAGCTGGACCTTCCTCATCTTCTCACTAGAAATGGGCACTTTGCAAAGGACCAGTGTGAAAATCAACACAGGACAAGATCCCAGCCTCATGTTTCCTTCATCCCAGCCCAGCAGGCATCAGCATCCTCCGCACACTGGTGTCCCCTCCAGCTGCAATCAACACCCAACTCTGACATCAGCCTTGAAGCATCCTCTTCCCAACTCCCTGGCTGCCAGAAGAGAGTGACATCAATCCCTGCCTGTTTTGTAAATCAAAGCTGGAGTTTTCTCTTGGCCATTTGCTAAACAGCTGGAGTGCTCCCTGTATCCAAGGAAACCTGCCTTAACCTGCTGCTTACAGGGAGGCTTCTTTTGGGCAAGTTTCTCTCAGCTCCCAGTGCTCCTGGGTTAAGGTTTTGGGAGGTCTATAAGGTGAGGTGCACCTGTCTTGTTCTTACCCTCCCAGTCTCTCGTGCTCAACTCCCCCCACCTTGGGAATTGAGCAAGTGTAGAACAGAATGGGAAAACCCTGGTTTCCTTATTTTTTGCCACTTAGTTGCAGTTTCACAAAAAGGGAGGCAGAGCCTGGAGGTTGTTTTTCTGCTTCTATTTCCTTTTCCTTTCTTCTTCCCTACTTCCAACACTTCCAGTAGGTGAAGTGCAGTGTAACCACCCACCACAGAGATGCTGTGTGCTGCATCTTTGACTGGGTCAGGTGTGGGAGCTGAGCATCACCAGGAGAGATGTGTATGAGAACTTGGAAGGAGGTGGAAAGAATCAAAATCCAGGAACTCTGGAGAGGCTGGGAGAAACATGTGGGTTAGGCAGTGTCTATGGCTGCTGCTGGGACCTTCCATCACTCCCCCAAAACAAGAAAGCTTGTAAGCATCAGGGACAGCAAAGAGCAGGCAACATTCTCAGGTTTTTCTAGATGCTTTCTGTTCCACTTGCCAAAGTTTACTCTCTGGATGTAGCTGTCAGCAGCTCCTTGCCCTGCCAAGCCACTACTGCAGCCCTGACACTTCCCAGATGCTGTATCTCTCCGGACTGCAGCTCTCTGCCCTGCCCTTCAGCACCTGAACCCATCCATCTCTTTTTAGCCCATCCCATCCCATTTCATGTAATGTCAGTATTTCCCATCCTGCATCCCTGCCTCTCCACTTTGTCCCTGCTGTCCCTTCTCCTCCCTCAAAGCAGCACTGATCTCAATTCTCCTTCACAAAGCTCACAGTCCAAAAAATCCCCTTTTTCTTCCCCATTTCTTCTACTGCTTGGGAGTTGGTTGCAGGCAGAAAGGCAGGAGAAAACCATAGCCCTGTGGGGTGGATCAGAGCAGCTGTGATCTCATGGGGGACTAAGTGATGGGCTGCAGGGGTGGGAGAAGGTGGGGGTAACCTAGGGAACAAGCCCAGGGAGCTTTGCCCCAAGGCAATTAGGGCAGAAAAGGGTTGGAGGCCATACCAGGTCTCCACAGGCCTAGGAGCTGCATGCCAAAGCAAACAAGGACAAAAGAGCTTTTTTCCGCTCCCTGCCCCCATCCAGCTTGGCTACCCCAACCCCAACCTGCTACTGGGATCATCCCCACTGCCTCAGCACTGGCAGACACAGCTCTGGTGCCTTCTTTGGCTTGGGTACCATCTCCCTCTACACCAGCACATCCCGTTAGTGCATCCCCGAGCACCTCTGGGAGGATAAATGGTGCTCTGGGAGCCAGAGGCTGCTCCTCTCCATCCAGCAAACCCATAATGTGTGGTGCAGTAATGGCTGGGCTATGCTAAAAGCCTCTGCCTGCCCACACTGGAGCGGGGCCGGCACTTTCCCAGAGCTGGGTTAATGCAGCAGCAGCTACAGAAGTGCAGCCCTAAGCAGGGTTAACACGCTGCTCCCCCCCCACATCCCCACGCTGCCGGGAGGTTAAACCTTCTCTTGGCCTCACAGGGGCTGGTCTTCAAGCCAAGGCGAGAGTGCCATCGCTTCCCGCTCTCAGGTTAAGCATTTCTTTGGCTTTCCCTAAGGTGGCAGTGCGAATCCCGGCACTGCAGCATCCTCCCGCGATGCACTCTTTCAGCTCTGCATCCTCCAAGGTGTCCCTCTGCTTCCCAAAGTCCCCAGCACTGTTTCACGGCTCTCTCCCCATCTGTGTCATCCAGCAGCCCAGCTGGAACCCAGGGCATGGCAACACTGGTGACACTGACCACTGGCAAAGGTGGTACACACGCAGGGCGAGGGAGGAGGATGCGCTGTGGGGGTTGACAGTGAGGAGCACATTGAAGACAGAGTTGGGAGGGCTGACAAACTTCCCTGGTCTGGTCCACAGGAGGTGACATGTTGGAGAGGCAGAGAAAGCTGAAAAAAACTTGCCTCCGTTTTCCACTAAGAGAGAGAAATAAAAATGTTGCTTTGTGTTGGTGTGGAGAAGCTTTAAAGGGCGATAAGAGGGTGTCAGGAAGCCTGGGAGCAACACTTTACATGCCAGCCTAGTGTTTCTGCTTCTGGTTAGCAGGATTTCTCCCCAGCGTTGCCTGTGAAGTGCAGTTTGACTCACAGTTGGCCAAGGGAATGGTGTCCTGCAAGGGCAGGTCCTGACCACGGCAGCAGGCTGGCTCCTAAGCCCGGAGAGCCCCGTTGCCACCCTGAACTCCTGAGGTTGCTGGGACAGCCCATGGGGTCTCCTCCACGTGTAGCAAAGACCCAACTTCTTTTAGAAGTTTCAGTGTTCAGTCCATGGAGTGGGTGGCTACGTGATCCTCTGGCCTTCCAGGGCATTGTGACCAACGCAGGTTAAAAATGATCTGGTTGGCAAAAATACCCTGTAATTTCCTCTCTCTCTGATCACAAAGTGCCCCCTTAGGAATGCCAGACAGCCCTGGGCAGCAGGCACAGATTTGGATTTACTTCTGTTGTTCAGACCAAACAGCTGCTAAGGGCGTCAGTTATACAGACATGATGATGTTGTCACTTTATGTATCATTTTTATTTCATTGCTCTCCAACGTTTGTAATACCCCGGGGCTCAGAAGCTTAAATAACAGCTTTCCCCATATTGATTTTATCCTTCGCCATTTGGCACTCATTCATTCCTTTCCCTACGAGTTTCTAATAACCAGGATTTTCATGGAGCAACATCCCTCTCCCTGCTCTGCTGGCTGTGGCCAGCCAGAGATGGCAGGAGAAGGGATGGGTGTGGCATGGGTTAGGGGTCCTCCAGAGATGGGCTGATGCACATGGGATTCTGCAGCACCTCTTGGACTCCTCCTTAGCAAAAAATAAAATTAGCACCACACAAATGTTCTCACTCAGTTGCAGTAACTCTGAAGGAAGTTGTGTTTAGGATCAGACTGGACCTTTCTGGTGGGATTTTGAGGATGGAGAAAAGAACTAGGTGGTACAGAGGCAAATATTCCACAGCAAAATATATTTTTAGTTCCCAATGGAAACTGCCTGTGAAGTGACCACATGGTCTTCATGTGCTTCCCCTGCATGGAGGTGTGCTGGCTGCTCAGCCTGGGGCTTCTGTCTCTGAGCTGTGTGGCTCGGACATTGGACTGTACAATGCATTGTGTTCCTGATGCTCTGGTTGGTATATGATGGTGTATTTCACCTGCTCTCCCTGTGGGTTTGGAGTGGTGGATCTGGGTGCTAGACCCCCCAGAACAGCCTGCTTTGTCCTCTCTGGCAGATCTCACCCATCAAAGTCACAGCACCACTTTGTGTTGATGCTGGGGAGACAAACAGCACCAGGATCACCTGGGGGACCTCCAGGAGGACATGGCGAGAAGTGTTGGTAAAGGAATGAATAGGGATGGGCTGTTGGGTCCAACGAAATGGTGTGGACTTGTGGCAGGACTGGTGAGAGACGGAGCTCCCCTCTCACTGGTGTTAAATAGGGAGTAGGTGGAAATATTTATCTCAACTTCATTAGATGCTCTGGCATTTCACACAGGGAGGTGAGGGAGCGAGAGGAGCCCTGTAGCATGATGAAACAACTACTAATGAATCTGCCTGCATAGCACAGCAATGTGTGAACACTTAGAGAGGTCACACTGGCACAGTCTGGTCTGGAGGCTCAGCTTATCTGTTTGGATGTAGAAGTTCTATTTGGATAATCTGCACATGAGCAGCTGACAGAGATGGTTGCTGGACCCACCTCTGTCATGGAGGGAAGAAGAGGTTTCTATCCAGGTGCTACTCATTATAGCACTAGGAAGAACCTGATGTGATTTTAGCTCACCTTGGTCATTTTGGCTGTAGGGGCCATCTCCAGATATCAGCTGTGTGCACCATTCTGTGTATTTGCAAAAATAAAGAGATCCTTTAATATTTAATCAGTCATTAGTCACTTTTATTTATTTTACTCAGCTGAGCTGCATCACAAGTGTTTCACTGATAGTACTTTATTGTGGAAACTCCTTGCTCGGGGAAAACTGTCCTGTGTTTGAGATTTGGGAGCAACTCAGCTCTGTCTGGCAAAGGTCTGTCTGTCTCTCTCTGCAGGGCTTTCCCAAAGCCTTCCCAGCCTCCCGGGAGGAGGGGCTGTCAGGGCTCTGATTAGTGCTGCTGCTCTGTTCACTGTTGATGCATGTAACTATCAGAAACCACAGCCTTGCCTGGCAGGCAAGTGGGTGCTGAACCAGGTGAGGGGGGAATGGGAAGATGGACTCTGGGGACCCCAACACACTTTGAAAGTGGGTTGTGTTTCACATTAGCTGATGCTCCTGTGTGGTTTCCAGCACTAGCCCAAATGCAGAAGCTTGTGGCTAGCCAGCTCGGATATGCAGTGGGCATAAATCATGTCAGACAGATCTTTCTCTGTGAGGATAGGGAGGGCCTCTTTTCAGAGGGGTGGGGTGATGAGGGAATTGCTCAGTGCTGAGAATTGCTCAGCAGTGGGCTAAAAGGTGTGGACACTTAGCCCTTTCAGTAGAATAAAAATTTCTCTGCACTGAGAGATCCCGGGCTTTGGCTTGTCCCCCTTGGTATTAGGAGTGAGCAGGAATGATACAGATGCCAATGTAGAGAACAATATGGCACAGCTCCCCAGACATCTTCAGGGCTTGCTGGTGTCCTCCTCTACTTTCCTACCCCACAGTGTGTCCTGGATGGGCATGACAACGTTGGAGCTTGAGCTACTGGAGCCTGTCACCAAACAGAATTACATGAGAGATCATTTCAGCTATTTGGCATGTTGAGCTTTGGACAAGTGAGTGTGAGATTGGTAAGGCTCCTTTTGGGAAAGCAGTGATCTTTAGCAAGGGATGTGGCTGGAGAAGGAACCAGGCAGGAGTAAGGAAGCAAAACTGCTCCCTGTTCAAGGAGAATAAAACCTCCTTGCTGTCCTACAGACAGAGATCTAGACTCTACTCACTTGATGGAGCAGATCTGTGGATCATAAACAGCCACAGTTGAATGGAGCCATGATGCAGTTTTGCCTTGGTGACCCTGAGTTTCTGTGTAAGGGCTGGGGATGAGATGAGCACTTCTTCAATTCAGCACCCACCCCCTAGCCAGTAGACAACCCATCAGGAGCTGGGGGAGGCTCTGAGCACCAGGGAGGAGTAGAAGGCCTTGTGGTGGGAGTTCACCACCCCAGGCATGGGAAGGGGTATGGGACTAAGGTGTGGGTGATGTGCTCTCTCTGCACAGCTCCTCCATGATGGTCTCTCACAGCACACCCCCATCCACAGTCATGCTCTTTCACACCCCCTGCAGCCTCTGCAAATGCCTGCAGACCCCTTCTTCTTGGCCCCCAAAGGCTACTCCAGCTGGCCACTTCCCATACATGTCCCCAATTTTGCAACTTGCCTGCCTGATAAATCTCACCTTCCTCTTCCTGATTCTCCATCTTCCTCCTTAATCCTTCCTCCTGCAGACTCATTACATCCTCCCTGCTCTCCCCCTTTGTTCACCTCACAGATTTGCCTTGGAAGGCTAAAATAAGCTTTACCTGGAGTGTGTTCAAAGGCTAATGTACATCCTCTCTTAATTATTGATTTGTTTATTGCAGACACTTTGGCAGGACATTTGCCACAGCTCACACACCAGGCTCCTGCCCTCGGTTCCCCTCTCATGGGGGCGGAGGGCAGTGTTAGAGGGGTGACCTGAGGACCACATGCCCCACCTTGAGGACAACATCCCTCTGTCCTTACCAACACACCTTGCACCCCAGGGTCACCCAGGTTAAGCCCATTAGCCCAGTCCTGTGGGAACAATGAAGGGCTTTCCAAAATTAGAGCCCCTCTCCAAGCCCTTTCTCTCCAGGTGAGCAGAGCTCATGGAACTGTTTCTCACAGCAAAGCCCCCTTCTGTAAGGTGGTATCAACTCCCAGTGTGTGCCCAGGAAGTCTGGCACAAGGGATCAAAACATAATTATGCCATTGAGCCCCAGCTGCTGTCATGCCTGGGAAGGGAGGGATTAGATGCTGTGTTAGCGGGATTGTTAACAACTCTGCAAAACCCATGCTGAGAAACAAGTGTGGCAGTGCCCTGAGAAGAGGGCTCAGAGGTATGGTCTGGCTGCTGGGGCTGCTGCCAGCCTTCACCCTCTGCTTCAGGAGCTCCAGCTTTCAGGTGATGCTGGAGAGGCATCAAAGTAGGAAGACACAGTGCCATCAGCTGCTGAGGGGAGAATCCTGCATGTGCTTGCTTTTCTCTGGAGTGCAGGAAGGAAGCTGGGACAGAGCATTTTTGGGTCCTGTTTGCTCAGCCCAGGACTTCTGGCTAAGCCAGGATTTGTGGGTCATGGTTCCTTTGAGCCTGACATGGTCTTTTCTCCCCACATGGTGGGTTGGGAGTGGGATCAGCTGTCTCACTTGCACCCATCACAGGATGAGAGATTTTAAGTAATTCAGGGTTTCCTGAATCCTCTGATGGACCAGAAAACATTTCAAGCATCTGTTGCCTCAACTGATCCTTGGGATGAGAGATGTAGCAGAAAATTTTGAAATTATATTCCTTTGGGGTCACAGCCATCTACCCAGTTAGCTGTAGGGACTGCAAGTCGTTTGTCCTGTTGACACTTGGGAAGCACACTGGGTGCAAATGATGCTGAAATGGGGTTGTATGTCCTTTCTACATTAGAGCCCCAACACCCAGGTAAAAGCTGCCTTCCCTACCCTGCTGTAGATAATAGCAGCTTCACCAGATTTATTTGGGAGAGTAGCACCCTACAAAAACATTTTGATAAATGATTTTATGAAGAGTAGGTTATATTAGTTTCTTCCCTGTTTAACTCTGCTCTGGCACCTCTCCCAAAGTCAACAGAGTCCCCAGGAAGGAATGGCAGTGACAGATTTGGAGGCATGAACCAGTTGGGGAGACTTTTCTTAAGGAATTTAACTTCCTCACAAGGGCAGATGGGGTTTACAGAGCATTTTTCTCTGCACATGTACAGGGAAGAGCTCAGGGCAAGGAGCAATCGATTCTCCAGTGAGTTGTGATTCAACTTGGAGGTTTGGTAGGGGCCTGAGATGAGCGTTGTTACTTCTCTGATGAGGTGTGCATCGTGGACACTATTCCTTTTGCAGTTTTCTCCACAGCATCTCAGCATCAGCCTAAGTTTCTGTGAACCACACAGCAGTGCAGGAGGGATCCTCCCATGGGTGCAGCTGCCTGGCTGGAGGATAGGGATACTCAGATGGAGCTTGACAGTGTGAGGAAATGGGAATTGGCATGGATGTAGCTCTTCCTTTTATTGTTAAAAACAAGCCTGAGAAAAAGTAGAAGGTTTGAGAGCTTTTTTTTTTTTTTTTCCCATTAATTTTGACTATTTTTAAAGTCTAGTGCAATTTTTTTTACACCCAAAGTCCTGCAGTGTGGGATATTTCAGGCACTCTGTGAACCCCTTGCAGTCCCACACACTCCACTTGCCCATTCAGCAACTGAATTAGGAATGTGGGGTTTTTGAACACACAGGTTTGATTTAGGGAAAATCGTGGGGGAACATGATGCAGGTTTCCACACTTGTCCTGGCAAGGGTTGTGCCTTTGACTGCTTGTCCTGACCACTCGCATCAGAAATTTCCTGACTTGTGCCCACAAGTGAGTGGCTCCAAGCATGTAAAATGCCCCAAGAGATGTGCAGATGGCAGGACATCAGAGGAACAATGCTGGGACTGTAATTCCCGTTATCTGCCTGCAGCATGGCCATCTCCAGTGCCTCATGGGACTCCTTTGCAGCTCCTTCCCCAGCTCCTCTCCCAGCAGCTGCCCTCAGGCTCTGCAGCCTGGGCCGTGCTAGAGCTTCCCCAGCCAGGTCTCAGAACTGCTCCTCTCCTGTGCGTGGAGATGGACCGGCTCTGCAGAGCCTCGATGCCAGATCAAAGCACTGCCTGGATTCCTTGACGACGACTATGATATCCTCCACGTTATTCCCCTTCCTACTCCCTGGGCTTTCCAAGACTTTCATTTCAGTCTTTTTTTCTTTTTTGCCATTGCAGACATCCTCCCTGGACCATCTCTTGGACATTGCAGCCATGACCAGACCTTTTCTCTGGCTAGACACATTAATTCAGGAGCTGTCTAGGTGGGAGACTGGTTCAGGTCCCAGCAATGAATGCAAGCACAGCAATATTTGTTATCTTCATGACAAGGCTGTTTCTTCAGACATCACTTGACTATGTTTTCTCTTGAATTTTTTGTTCCTGATAATTTGAGCAAGCAGTTCCCAGTTAGATGCTTTTCCCTACACTTTGTTATCAGCCTTGTAGAGTTTGTGCACAGGGCATTGGTTGCAAGGGCTTCATCCTGCCCTTGTCCCCACATGCCCACAGCATGAGCAAGGTCAAGCCGAGGCTGGAGTCTCCTACCACAGGCTTCTCTCCAGTGAGCTCCCCCAGCTGAGACCTTCACCTTTCATTGCACAGCTGTTGCTGCCCAAATGTGATTGTCCCACATGTCTCTCCTTGCCCCTCTTCCTGCTCCTCTCCCTGCATGTTCCCGGGGCCATGCTGACCCATGTGCAGGATGCAACCTTCCTTGTGTCACAGGGGCTCCTCCTGCCAAGCACTTGTGAATTGATACAGACATCAGATCAAAAGATGCTTCCAAGCACTTCCCAGGGTGGTGGGAACAAGGAGCTCTGCTTCAGGGAGGAACAATTCTGATGCTTGTGTGCCTGCACGGCTCAGGTGAGAGGCAAATGCCGGGGCTGATATTTTCCTCCTGCAGCCCAACTCAGTGATGGTGGATGCTGTGTCCCAAACCAGCCCTGACTCCCCCCTTCCTGAAAGCTGGCAGCATCTCCTGGGAATTTACCCTGCAAGCTGGACCCTCTCTAACATGTTGCTCTTGGGGTCTCTGCAAAAGGGTGCTTGAACCTGCAGCCAATTCCCACGGCAGAGGATGAAACCCTTTTCCCTGCCTCTCCTGTCAGAGCTCACACCCCGTGCTGCTGCCCGGCATCGCTGTGTGCTGCTGGAGCAGCTCTGCTCGCCCGGGGCTGGCTGCGTGTCAGAGGTGCACAAAGTGGTCCTGCTGCTGGCAGATCTGCAGATCCTTCTGGACAAGAGGGGGGGCTAGAAAAATGTCAGCTCATCATTTTCAGCGAGCGGGAGTGCTGTTCTGGTAATAGGGAGCGGGGCGGTGCATGCCTCAGTGTGGGCCTGCAGATCAATACGGAGATCAGAGGCAGGAGTGGACATTGGAGCTTGTGATGACTGAGCAGATATTGGACCATGGATCTCTTTCTGGTCGTGCTCTGAGGTGTTGTGGTGTTTTCTGGCCCCAGGAGGCAAACAGTACCTTGGGGTTTCATTACCTGGGAAGAAGGGTGGCAAGGGGAAAGATTGTCCCCAAGGGACGGCCCATCTGAGAGTGAGATGCTAAATGCAGCCATGTAGGTGGGAAAAGAAGAACCACAAAACAAACAGCTGCCTTACCCTCTGTCTGTGGCCAGGAGCAACTCCAGCACTTCCCATCCCTTCTCCTTTGTCTGAGATGAGTGTTTTGGTAGCAACTCCTGTCCCCATGTAGAGGGCAGCTGGGGTGGGGGAGATAAGGAAGTATCTGCAGAGGAACTGGTGTTTCATCTTGCCTGAGTGCATCCCATGGAATTTCTGGAGGCTCTCAAAGGCCAGAGGGAACCCAGCCCCTGAGCCTCCATGGGGCAGAGTTCTCACAGCAAACCCTGATTCCATCCTTCATGGAGATGCTTCTTGAAAGAGCAATTTGCCAGCATCCCTCACAGCAATAACGGCAAGGCCTCTGCTTGAGATACCATCTCTGTGCTCTGACAGCCCCATCACTCAAGCCCTGCTCCTGCCTCCCTCTTCCATGGGGACAGGAGTGAGGGATGGAGGCAGGGATGGTGCATTCCCCCCATGGGCAGCTCCCAACTACTCCTGTGCTCTTTTGGGGGTCTGGGTGTGCAAATGGTAGCGGTGCCACTTCTGTGCATCATCTTCCATCTGCCCATGGGCAGGTGACGGGTGCTGGTTTTGAGCTGGGGAAGCAGGACCAGGGGCCACCCAGCCGTGGTGCTGGGTGAAGGCTGGTGGCCCATGTGCTCTCTGTGGCAGGGACTTTGCTGTCAGTGCAGTCGCTTCCCCCAGTGAACCCTCCAATCCCCCTGCCAACCTGCACCAGGGAGGATGAACAGCCCCACAGTTTCTTTCTTCTTCTGCCTGTCTTCTGCCTGCCCTCCAGGCACCCAGATGGATCCTGCCGCTCCTCCCATTTCCTCACTGTGCCTGGCCACGTTTCCTCTTCAAGACCAGCTTCATCTGTAAGTGGCAGAGAAAGCTGTGGCTTGGCACAAAACCTCCTCATCAACTGCTGAAACAGGGCCTGCCTGGCACCTGGTGGCAGAGTCGGGTGGGAATGTTGTGGGGTCAGGTGGGCTCCTGTGCCCTGTATGCCCAGTACAGCTGACCTGAGATGCCCCCAACTTTCTATGGGTTCAACCTTGTCTTTGCAAGCAGAGTGCAAAACTGCTAACTGCCTCGGATTGCAGCCAATCCTAAAGCCTCTCTGACTGGATTTGTGTTTCCTTAGCAGTTGTACTCTGCTTCAGGCCAAGGGGTGACCCCTTGCCCCAGGGGACAGAGGGACAAGGCGCTCATTCACGCAGCCCCTGCCAAGCAGTGCCACCCTGACACTTCCAGGTGACGGTGACTTCCACGAGGCTCCGGAGCTGATCTGTCTGGAGGAGAGCCTTGCTGTGCTGTGGGACTGCAGTTGGTCCCCAAGGTGGGTGTGTGCCTCCTGAACGTGTCCCCCTGTGACTGGCCCAGCAGTGACATGCCAGGGTAAACTGATGGTCTCACACTGGTTTCATATGTGACTACGTGATTGATGTCAAGCACCACGATGAGTCGGTGAGTTTGCACCAACTCCAGTACAAAGGAAGCCCTAGTCTCATCCTAGGTACTGGTTTTGTAGGTAGTGTGACATCCCTCTCCCCTGTGCTCATGAGGGATAAGCCCACCTGCTGACTGGGCATCTTGGAGTGCCCAGTGTTCCCCATGAGCAGGGGCATATGACATGGTACCCCCCAGTATTGACTTGTTCAATCTGGTCACAGTGCTGAACTACAAGAATATCTCTCTTGTGGGTGGGGAAACTGAGGCAGGGAGTAAAAAATACACCTATTTTCCTCTCTGGTGCCTCCATACACGTGCCTGAGGATGGGAGCTTCTCATGGGAGGGAGGACTTACCAACTCCCCTGTGCTCCTTTTCCTTGCTGTGCCAGGCACTTCAGTGACCTTTTTTGCTCCAAGTGTTTCACTTCTGAAATTCGGAAGTGGGTGGGGCTCAGGGAGAAACCAGATCTCCCGTCCAGGTATTTGTTGTCTAGCTGAGTTCTTCTACTTCTCCTGGGGAGCCCTGGCAAGAAGAACCCTGGCGAAGTTGCCCAGCACACTGGAAGACTTGGTGGGAGCAGGACTGATGCTCCAGAATGTGCAGCCTCTTGCACATCACTGCCATTCCCAGGGCTTCTGGTGTGGCTGGACAGCAATGGGTGAGGACTTGCCCAAGCATGATCCCCGCTCGTGTCCCACTGGGATGGGCTCCTGGTGTGTGTGACTGTGGCCAGCGTGATTCCCTCTCAGGGGTATGGGTGCCTGAATCTCTGTTGCAAATCCCTCCTGCAGCTGGCTTTTTTCCCCCCCTTACCTGCCCTCCCCTNGGACTAGGATAATCTGGGGTGCCTAGCAGAGCCTGGAGCTGTTGGCTCAGTTCATGCTGTCTCTCCTCCCTGAGCAAAGCTCTGTGCCTGGCAGAAGTAGACCCTTGAAATATTTGGAGTCCTACACCTGTAATTCCTCCCTTCACCCGTGCTCCTGCCTGCAGCACCATCCCTTTATCGCTGTGTCTCTGTGCAGAGGAGCAGAGACATAAAACTATTGGGGAGAAAAAAAAAAAAAAAGGGCATGCAGAAAAGGGCTGGGGAAAAGCAGAGCAAATTAAGCAGAGCTCTGATCTGCTTGGGTTTGTGCTTGCCAAAAATGCACCATGCATCTTAATTCGCTCTGCTGTTCAGCTCGCACTCACTGCTCTCCTGATGCCATTTCGGCACTCTGAGCTCAGCCTTTTCAACACTTCAGTCTTCCTCTTTCAGGATTTTTTTTTCTTTTTCTTTTTTT
>VXAU01002736.1:991243-1005936 GCA_013399695.1 Formicarius rufipectus
CTTTCCCCCCCTTCCCCTCCCTCCATCCCCCCTTTCCTCCTCCTCCTCTTTTTTAGAAGCAGCAATCGGAGATGGATGTCTCTCTTTGCCCTACCAAGTGCACTTTCTGGAGGGTATTTTTGCTCTGGAGCATTTGGGGAGACTATCTGCTTTCGGTGCTGGCTTGCCCTGCTAATTGTCTTTGCAGCAAGACAGACATCAATTGCAAGAAGCCGGATGATGGGAACCTCTTCCCTCTCTTGGAAGGGCAGGATTCAGGCAGCAGCAATGGCAACACGAGCATCAATATCACGGACATCTCAAGGAACATCACTTCCATGTAAGTGGGGGTCCCCCGGGCTCCCTCTCCCGCGGCAGGGTGCGGGCTGGGTCGCCCGTGCGGGGCTCAGGTGCCCCCGGCATCGTTGCGCTGCCTGGGCTCAGTCCGGCTCCCCGGGCAGAAGACACAGACCCGGCTTTCCCCTTATTCCATCCTCCCCCAAAAAACATAAAAAGCCCAGCAACAGTTTGTCCACGGCTTAAGAGGAATAAAGTAAATGAGATCTGATTCCTTAGCAGGAGAGAGAGCAGCAGGCAAAGATGCTAAAGCTGCTGCTTCCTTTAACTGTTTGCTTCTGCAAGGGGAGGGGGACGCTACAGCCACACATCGCCAAATATGTGCCCAAATTGGGCAAGAAAAGCAAGTTCTGAGCTGCTTTTTCATTCTTAAGACTTTGGGTCTGGGTCTGGCTAGACTGTCATTATTTTTTACATCTCCACGTCAAGAAATGCTCCCATCCCTGAGTGTATCTGGTGATTTGTGGTTTCACCTTTTTAAGAGCAGGAAAAAAAAATAGGGCAGTGAAATGTCCCTTAAGTAGCTTACTTAACTTGCATTGTTATAATTTTGCAACTTGTCGTGGTGGTGCGATAGGATTTGTGCGTTTTTCGGCTCAGGGTGGTGGTGGTGGGGAGAAGCATCGGAGCAGTGAGATATTTTTAGTTGAGCACTTTGCGTTTGTTTGCATGCTTGTTTATCTGGAAAATCAACTTGAAGTTGCATTATCCTTGTTTGGAGAGACAGTTAGCAAAGCCCATGTTAATCTCATCAGTGTGGAGTCAAGAAAGGAATATATTTTCTTCTCCTGAATCCATCATGCTCTGTGTGTGTGAAAAAAAAAATTCCTCATTGCTTCCAATCTCTGCTCTTTATTTTCCAGTACATTTTTGGGTGAGATGAACTCTGAGCCATTTCATTATTCTAATGCTAATTGAAATGTGAGCATTTAGGGAAATATAGCCCCCAGAGCAAGTTGCCAGTGGGAGTTGAGCAGAGAAGAGGTGGAATCCTTTATTCTGGCAGTTGAATGCAGCAAGGTTTGAAATGAGTAATGGAGGGTTATGTATTTATTTATTTATTTCACCTCGATGGCATGGTTGCATGGAGGGAGAGGGCTTTGGGTCTCTTCCTGAGGCTGTTTTATTTGGTCACAGTGCAATTGCAGCAGAACCATGGAGTAATTGCAGTGCCTCTTTCACAGTTCTGCTCGTCACCTTTGCTGGGTAAAGATGACGGGAGCTGCTTTCCCTACTTGCTTACAGGTTCATGTGATGCCCAGGCAGGTTTTCAGCAGGTACCACTGACCCTGAACACCCATCCCTGCCGTCCCCCCACCAGCAAACCTCTGCAAACGCAGCAGGAATGGGGAAAATAAGTGGGGAAACTAATGCAATGCCTCCCTTCCAATTGTCCCATATTTATCCTGCGTCGTCGTGCTGGAGTGTTTTCTCTGTGATGCTGTAGGGATGAGGGTGATGCTGGGGAAGTCGGAGAAACTCGTGTTTTTTCCCTGTGCTCGCTGTTTGTTGTGGTTTAGTTTTAACCCTTTGGGGGCTGGGGAGCAGCCGGAAAGGCTGGGAAGGGTTTGGAAGCCACCAGCGTAAGTGTGCATTGTCAGATGTACAGACACATCTGAACTGCTGTGAGAGGTAGTATTACATGAATCCTTTGTGCCCAGAAAATGTCTTTACTGCTTTGAAATTGAAAAATGCTGATAAGCACTTTGTAAAAAGGAGAAAGGCAAAAATCTCCACAGAATGGATGACTCCAGAAACAGATCTTGGGGTTTTTTTTTGGACAGAAGCTTCTCTTAAGTTGGGGAAAGAGAAGAAGGTGCCAGTTTTGCTGGAATTTGTATGCGTCTCTGCTCCACACTGAGCAGAGCACATTCACTTATTCCCTGCATTGCTTCTGGCCCCACACCTCTCTCCTCAGGCTTTGGGAGGGCTGAGGCACAGGACTGGGGTGAACCTCAAAATGTCATGGAGGGTTGAGGCTTAACCTGAGTGAAAACTTTCCCCAAGGGTCTGTGCTAACTGGGAAGGCAGCAGTGGTGTGTAGGGGATGCTTATGAGAACAGGGGGATGGTTTGTGTGGTGGGGATGCTTTCCAGCAAAGGAGTCACTGCTGAGATTCAGGGTTGAACCACGTTCATGCTTTTGTCTGGGAGGCACCAGGTCCTGCACGCTTCCAGGCTGATGTCAGGCCTCTCCTTGACAGCCCTGACATCATGGGTGCTGGGGTGAGGGTGCCTCGAAGCCCAGCCCGGTCATCGCTGAATCACTCCCTGCATGCAGGTCTGATTCAGCTGGGCACTGAACGGTGGTTCCTTCTGCTTGCCAGGCTCACTGGGGGCTTGGCCTCGTTAGGCAGCTTGCCTCGTTTGTGGGCAGCCAGTGGGCAAAAGAACCTTCTCCCACTGGGCTGCAGGGTGAGTAGGGGAGACTCAGTCCTGTCCCTGTGACTGAGGGATGCAATGCCCCATGGACCCTGGGGAAGGTGGTGGTTGCTTCTCCATCTTGTTGCTGGGGAAAAAGCAGATGGAGTGTGGGGTGGTGAGACAACCCTGGGACCAAGCAGAGCCTTACTCATGTCCAAAAGACAGCTCAGCTTTGAAATCAGGGCTTGGGTGTTGCTGATGAAAGACTACCAGTGCCCATTCAGAGAGCTGGATAAAGAAAACAGTATGAGCCATCTTGGAGGTCTTGTCTGTCTTACCCACTTGAGCCAGAGCAAGACCTCTCCATACTAGCCCACCCCAACCCAGGTTATATCACTTCTCATCAGCTGATGAGATCCCTGAGGCAAGGATGACAGAGGAGGCACAGGAGACATCCAGCCAGTAGTGCTGCCCAGGGAGGCTGCTGGGGCAGACCAGCCCTGTGGATGCCCACAATGTGGTACCCCACCATCAAGCCTCCCATTACAGCCCTCAAATGAATGGCCTTTGCTTCAGTCGCTGGTGGTTCTGGCTTCCCACCCATCCTCCTTTTGGTAAAAGTGGAGCATGTGCCCTGGATGGGCTGGAGGGTATGGTGACACTCAACTTTTGTGCAAATCCAGGCAGTGCCAGGTTAATGATGAAGCAGGGAAAGGGCAAGTTGTTCCTGCCCTGAGATAGAGTGGGAGTTTGGGTTGACTGATTTCCCTCTGCCCTTTCCCAGCATGCCCATAAGCTTACCCAATTTTGGACTGCATCCTTGGAGATGCAACTCTGCACACAGATCCCTGTGAGAGCTGCCAGTGGTCCTGTCTAGCTGGGAGGCCAACCTGGACCTGGCTGAGATGGCTCCACTTTAGAGGTGTGATCTGTACTCCTCCCTCCTGATTTTCAGAGAGGACACCATGGGGCTGGAGTATGCCCATGCCATCGCTCTTCCTGGTGTACCTGGCTGGCTTTTGTTGTGTCCCCAGCCAGATATGACTTACAAAAATACTCAAGCTTCCCCCAATCCATCCTCAGCCCTCCGATGTGGGGCTCCATTCGCTGCAAGACCTCCCTAAAAAAGACTAGATGCACAGGGAGAACTTTGATCCTGAGGATCGTGCAGCACAGAGCCCCTTCTGCCCCTGTGTACTGAAGCAGCTGGGGTGTTTGTCACTCTGGGTCCCCAACCCTGGCACTGTGAGGGGCTGACTGGCACATGGGGAAGCCTGTGCCACCACATGTTGGGGTGATGGTGGGTGCCACGTGCCAGGGATGGGCTGGGCTGGGGAGTTACCCTTCTGGCAGCGTGGGCAGCTCCTGCGTGTGCCGGCACCGTGCGTGGGGAAGGACAGACGGAGGAGTTTGCCATCTGGGCCTCCCTACTTCTCAGCTGTTGCTATGGCACTGCAGAGATGCTGCTAGGCAGGAGATGGTGGCCTGTGTTTGTCACCCCTGGGCTTCCTCAAGGCAGGGAGATGTCCCTGGTATATAAAATGTTGCTCCTTACTCAGCCTCACCAGGGGAGAATGGGGATTCTTATAGTAAAATATCCTCAATGAGTGGATTTTGAGGGTGTATATCTGTGTAGTTCATAGCTGCTTTCAACAAGGTGAGATGATTTCAGAGCAACCCAAGAGGAGGTGGCTTGTTGTGGAGCACTGTGGGGTGCAGTATTTTTGGGATCTTTCAGGGCCAAGAGGAAGCATCTTGCCCCCTTCCTATGGACAAGAAGAGCACCCTCATTCTTTCCCACTGGGCTGTCCCACCAGCCCACGGCAGCATCCACTCCATGCCGTGGGCCTGGCCGGGGGTGGGAGAGCCACGTCAGAGCTGAGTGCTGTGGGGGGTGAGCGGCAGCACAGCCCCCACTCGCTGCGCAGGAGCTGGGAGCATGTGGAGTGGGGGAGAGTGAGGGGGTGCTCAGAGCAGCAGCACCCCTTCAGTGCTGGTGTAGGGAGAGCTAAGACACTGAGAATGCTCCTGCATGCAGGCATGCATCCGGGATGGAGGGGAGAAAGAGAGGCCAGGCATCTTGCTGGAAGGGCTGGAGGGAGCAAAAATTGCTTTGGTGACCTAAACAGCTGAGAAAAGGCCTCTCGTGATGCTCAAGTTAGTGACTGCTCTGCTTCAGATGGACACAAACTTTTCACCTCTTTGTGAATCAGCCAGTGTGTCCAATGACCCTTGTGTACTACTTCTCTTGGGAGATAAAGGGTTCTGCAGTCCCAAAGCCTCCTATCTCCTGGTCCCAGATTTGGCTGCTGCAGGCACCATTCAAAAGGTCTCTGATTCAATACAGGTTGGATTTCCTGGGCTCTTGTTCATGCAGAGAAGCTGTTCTGAAGGATGTTAGGATGGGGGACCTGGGTGCAGCATGAGGCTGTGAGAATAGAAAAGAGTGCAGAGATGTTTGGCACAAAAAAGTGTGCTGAGATATATGGTCTTGATGCTCTAGAGGTGGCTTAAGTCAGGACCACTGTAACTGCTGTATCCTCCCCAATTTCCATGAGCTGGCTGTTGGCTCCCTGCCCTGCTCTTACGGTCTTTTTCTCTGCTGACCAGTCCTGGAGAGAGGCACTTTCCTGGCATAGGTGATGTCAGGTATTTCTTCAGGAAGGAGGAGACAACTTTGGTGGCTTCCAGGACTTTGCAGACTTTTTCTGAACCAAACATTGGCCCTGAACAGCTACCCAGACAGGAGCAGCTGGTGACCCAGATGGTTTCAGGATGTGTGTGGCATCTCCCTAGCCCTCATGTCCTGCATTGTTTGGGAAGGTCTGAGTCAGCTCTGCCTGTTGGATTGTCTCCTTGGGACTGAGGAGGTGAGATGGAGATGCTTCAGGACTAGGACAGGTATTTAATGGGAGGAAGAAGAAAAGACTGAGGAAGGACCTACCTGCTGCCCTTAGAGGCTTGGAGATATGTTGTCTCTGGCTAGTGGCTTTTGTAGAGCTTGGTTAGGAAAAGCTCTCTGGATCTGCTATACCAAATCAATTCACCCCTGTGAAAATTATCCTTCCTGTGCTTTGGTATGAGGCTGCTCGAAGTCTCCCAGAGTGTGACTACCCATGCATCCAGTAATGCCAGGTTCTTTCAGTGGATCCTCCAAACAGGCCATGAGATGCCCCATGGGATGACCCTTGGAGAGACCTACAGGTAGATTGTGCTCAGTGATCCTTCTCAGTGCTACCTTGGCACATCGATTTGTCCTGATCAATGGAGTGCCCCTGCTTGGTGCTGCTCATGAGTTTGTGGCTGTATTTGGCACATCCCACTTAGGGGGTACTGCAGTCAAGGTGGGGGTGAACCCACCTCTCAGCCTTCCAGGCTTCCAAAAGTAAATATTAATAGGGCTTGTAACTCAGTGTGTTATTTGCTAGGCCCTGTGCAATAGCAATATTTTTGTGTTTTCTGCAGTGGGGATTTCAACAGGTTGTGTAGGTGCCTTCTGAGCAGGTGTGTTTGACAGCAGACTGTGGCCCCGGTCTCTCCCAAATTCTCTCGCTTTTCTCTCTGCACCAAGGAGTGCACTCTCTGCACCAAGGAGTGCACATCAAAACTGTCATCAAGGAGGTGCTGTGGGGCAAGTTTCTTGCTCAGAGGCCGCACTTTGTGCTGTGGTTGGATATCACAGCACTTTGTGCCCCGCATATTGAGATGTGGACTCAGCAGCCTGCTCACCTTCCCCAGACTCCAGCCCACAAGGGCTACTCACGCAGCACCAGGACCATGGCTGCACCACACCGTTCCCCTTGTTCCCCAACAAGGAGATGTTCGGGACTGAAGCTGTTCGTGCGGGAGCGCTGGCAAACGAGCAGCCCCTCGGATGGACGCGCCGCAGCTCCCGGCCGAGCCTCCGCCCCGCGCCCCGCCGGGGCGGCCGAAGCCCAGCTCAGTCCCGGCTCCCTCTGCTCGGCGCATCCTGGTTTACCCGCTTCTCTATTCCCATGTAAAGGTGGCTGTGCCGCTAGAGGGCAAGCGGCAGCGCCAGACAGCCCGGCTCCGGGATGCGGGATGCGCGAGACGCGCGGGCACGGCAGGGATGGAGCTGCACCGGAATGCGGGAGCGCCGGGGGCTGCGAGGGCTCGGGGCTCGGGTCGCAGCTTGCTCGCTGGTACAGTGAAAGGCCTTTGCTCTGGGTGCCCATGCTGCTGAATTCCTTTTGGGTTCTCACCTGCTCCCTCTCTAGCTCGGCATCCCAGTCCCTGTCAGTGTCAGGTGGTCCCCTGGGATCTCAGTGGGTTGCTGGGTCACGGCTTTCTTTGTGCTGGTGCTGCTGCGGGAGGATGTGATCAGTTCGCCCCGACCTACCTATAGCTCTTAAACCAGTGCTGCAAGTGATCCAGCCCCAGCCTGGCTGTGAATTGAGGTGATTGGCAGGTTCTTGGAAGTTACTGACCCAATCAAAGCAGGTGCAGTGAGAAGGTGTTTCTGGGCAAGTGGTGCCTTGTCCATGGAGAAACCCTGGAGGTAGAGGCAAGACAGCACAGGCTGAGAGCTGTCTCTGGAGGCTTCCAAAGTAGGTGCAACGCTTTTTGCTCCTCTGATTAACCCTCTTCTGCACAGGTTGGATGGAGGTCAGAGGGCTAAAGAGGCCACATGACCTTCCCTGAAGGAGGAAGGCTGAGAAGAGCCTGATGTGAGATAGAGCAAGGGTGAGGGGTGGCAGGAGTCTGGTCTTGATGCTGTAGCATCCTCTGTGTGCAGCTCCTGTGGTAGCTCATCCTCTCTGGCAGCTGGGCCAAAGGTAGGTTGGTTATTTCTCTGCTGGCTATTGCCAGTTGCTGCCAATATAATGGAAGGGCTGTCACACCCAGGGGTCCCACAACGCAACAGCAAATGGGCCCCCTGTGTCATGGCAGGGTTGACATTTGGGTGGATGTAGATGTGTCGAGCTATGGGTTACGGACAGGGCTTTGGAGCCGTGATATTGCTGAGGGCTTGGGCTTCACTTCAGTTGAAGAACAGGAGACTAAAATCCCTCTGGATTCCCCTTGGAAGGCTACACTGGAGTCAGTGCCTAGTACTCCACCAACCTTGCTGTGCTCTGCCCTTGTGCATCCCCACCCCTCCATATACCACCCTGATTCTAGATTCCTGTAGAACTGGGGTCCTGCCCTGTTCCCCTCTGTGTGAGACCTGGCCCCCCTGCATGCCTGAAAAAGTAGCAGCAGGAAATATGTGTTGTATTTTTTGCTCATTTTCATGTGCTGTAGCAGTTGAAGAGATGCAGGAGAAGCCAGAACCATGTGTACAGCCAGCTTTCCTCCAGCTGACACCCAGTGCTTTGGTATACTAGATAATGGAGCCTGGTAGTGACCATTCCCTTCCTCTGCCCCTCCTTCAACATGTTTCATCACTCCCACCTTCCTCTTCTCCCAGCTTTGGTTTGCATAAACAGAAGGAAAATTGCCTTTGTAATGAAAAACAAAGGTCCCAGAGGTGGAGCTGAAAGGTCAGGAAGGATTCCCAAATGAGTGTGATGGTGTGTATCTCAGGGTGCTTATTCTTGACTATGGTGCTTGTTACAGTGGCAACTAAGTGGTCTTGGGATCTCAGGGAATGATTTAGGGAGACGCTGAGCCCAAGTGCTGTTGCCCACGCAGCCTCTTCTCTGAAGCTTTTCTACAGCTCCATGATGGGCCCAGTTGTGCTGAGAAGGGCACAGGGCACTGGTGCCTTTTCTGGCTCCCTGCATTATCTCTGGGGGACTGAGAACTGGGTAGGAGCAGATGTAAGCACGGTGAAGCCCTCATCCTCCTGCATCGTGCAAGGCTGTCCCTTAACTAGTTCTCACCAGGAGGTTCCCACCAAGAAATGTTAATGTGGAAATGCTCAAACAGATGCTGGTAATCTGAGTGCTGCTGAGGACCATGCATGCTCAGGGTTTTGCCAGGATAAATTAGGAACATGAGTGCTCAGCTGAGCCACAGCGATGCCACACTCTCACTCCTGACCCTGCCGGGACATAAAGCCACGAGGGGGAGAGCTCGGGTGCAGCTGCTGACTTTCCTTCTGCTTCTGGAACAGCTCTGGCCTCATCCCCCATCCCATTCTCTCCATGCACAAGCTGTGCAGTGACCTGGGCTGGGAACAAGGCGTCCTGGCTCTCCAGTCTGTGATCCAGCTGTGCAAATGCTCCCTTGGACTGCCTGCCCTCCTCTTGCCTGCTTCTGGCCCAGGCAGACAAGATCAACTTGGGCATCCCTCTTGTCCATCCCAGCACAGATGGGATTGCCTTTGGGGAGCTCTATGATTTGTATGGCTGGAAAAATTTCTCTTGTCCTCCAAAACCGTTGCCTGCAGGACGCAACTGGGTATTTGTGGGGCAGTGATGTAGGGCCTGGCTTTGTCAGTCTCCTGCCTTGCCTGTACTCTCCCAGACAAAATATATCCCAGGAAAAGTAAGTTGAAAGCCACCAAATCACTTTGTGGCCACTGCTGAGCAGCCTATGGAGGAAGCAAAGTTCACTGCTTGCAAAAATCCAGGCACGGGGTCAAGGGTGATGATCATTCCCTGCTCCCCAGTCTGCCAAGAGCATCCCTTCCTCCTGGGGTGCTCTCTGTGCCAGATCAGAAAGGCTGGATGTTACTGGGGACTGTTTACTAGTTTGAGCCTCACATGGGCTCTGGACACATCTGTACTTCCAACCATCTCACAGGCTGCTCCAGGCTCTGCAGGGGAGAGGGCAGAATAGCACAGAGCTGAGTCAGGGTTAGAGCAGCTCCCTTGGGAAGTACTGTGACCCTCATTTCAGATTGGGGCAGATGCCGAAGGGTGCAAAGCCTGAGCCCAGGGACTGCATGCAGGACACCCCTGTGGTGCAGGGATTCTGTTAGGGTAGGGAGGGGGCCTCTACAGCAAGGAGCTCTGCAGGGCTGGCACACCAGGGGTTAATGGTAAGGTGCATGATACAGCTGGAGCAGATTTGGGAGAGGCAGAGCCTAATGAGGCTGAAGAGGTATCAGGTGGGGGAGCTGAGCTGTGGGCGTTGGGGTTTGTGTATGAGGGAGGCAGCAGTTGCTGCTCCTTATAAGATGCTGCAGTGGTGGTTTTGAGAAGAGGAGCTGGAACTGGGGTGCTCTCAGGTAGGAAGCTGTGGGGGTTGCCTGCCCTGGTGCTGGGCAGACAGGAGGGATGGGGGTGTCTGTAGCTGGTTGCTGGAGCAGCCTTGGCTTGCCTGTGGTGATATGTGTTGGTGTCTGTTGCTGTATCCCCACACCATTTTGTCATTTGATCCTCCGGTCCTTGGGAGCATGAGCCCTTGGCTGTAGCTGAGATCCCATTTCAGGGCCAAGAGGCACCTCTTGATGCCCAAACTCTGCCTGGAAATCATCCTCTCTGTGCCTTGCTCTGCTTGTGCTCTCCCCCGGGACTTGATGACTGAAGTGCCTGGTGCTCCCAACCTGAGCCGTGTGTGGTGTTGTTTCATGTTGTAGAAATGCTCTCCCTTTCAGGAGGGATGGTGGTGGGGTCCTCAGGCTTTGTCCTAGGCTTGTTCCTAGTCCCAGGCAGACTGTCCAGCACCCAGCACACTGGGGGCTGCCCTGGCCCTGAGGGAAGGATCTCCCTGCCTTCCAAAAGGCATGGGTAACATATTTATTTATTCAGAGACTTAATTAGCATCTTTAAATATTAAATAGTAAACAAACTGTCTAGTGGGATCAACATTTACAAGCAGGGATTTTTATTTTTTTTTTCCCCTCTCTGGGACATGCACTTGTTTTTTAAGTGTTTGGGGAGGAGCAGCTGTGTGTGGGCTCTGGTTGATGGGAGAGGGATGGACCCACAGCCCTGCTGGTGGAGGAGGGGGAGAAGACAGGGATGAAGGGGCAGGAATGTTGGGGAAGAATGAGGCAGAGAAGCAGGAGTGTGTAGTTTGAGCACTGATGTTGGGAAATTGCAGAACCAAGTGCTGCATTTTGGCACTTCCCTGCAGGGTATGTCATTCTGTCCAGGCAGGTGGAAGGGGACCCGCAGGAGATGGAGGTTCCTGCCTTGGCACAGCTAATTGCAATCAAAAGGTGGTGGTCCCTGCAAGGGAAGGTGGTTTGCAGCTGATCTGCATCCCATTATCTCTGCAAATGGAGGCCTGCCTGGTAGCGGATTACACTGGGGGTTATTTATTGGCAAAGCACTGTACAGTTTTAATTTTTCCTTTTTGCTTATTCAGGCTTTAGCTCCAGAGGAAAATAGCCTGGGGTGGCTTTGAAATGGATTCTCTCTGCCCCATTAACTTATTCAGTGAGTTTAATGGGCCTTTTTTTCTCTGAGCCTTGAAGCCATCATTAAAAGGCAGAGATTTATAAAAGCAAAGATACTCCTGAGCTTTAGTCAAACTTTGGGAGAGCAGGAGGGGGCCAATGGTGTTGCTGTTGTCTGTGGCTCTGGTAAAGATGTGACTTGGGTGCTGCTATTTTGTCTCTCTGGAAGTGTTACATGGATAAGAGAACCAGGTTGCTTGGGATGCTGCCTGTGTGTCTCTGCTGAGGGGCTGTGGGATCAGCTGGGCTGTAATGGGACCAAGTCTCCATCTGTGAGCAATGCAATGTAACCTGGTTCCTACACATTGGGATATTGCTTGGTGTCACTTGTAACCTGTCTGTGCTGCAGAGTTGCATCTTTCCAGGCTGAGAAACTTGTTCTCTTACCTTGTGTAGTCTGCTGACAACTTCATTTCTCTCTTGTTTATGACAGGGCTGGGCAGTGCTCAGTGCTTTTATGGGCATTTCTGGTCAATGCTTGGACCTATTTGTTCCCCTCATTCTCTGTCTCTGCTATTAGCACCAGTCCTGTTGGATACCTGTGCTAAGCTGCCCAGTGCTTCAAGAAACTGGGTGTTCTCTGTAGGGATTGCACTTGTTTAGCTTGTGGCCTCCTCTGTTGCAAAATAGGGGAGTGCCTGAAGAATGAGGCTGGAATTAAATGTGTGAGTGAATTTCCCTTTTTTTTTTTTTTTTCCCCTCCCCCCTCTCTTCTAGAACCAACCTCTTCCCTTTTTGTTTTGCAAGCCAGATCTGGTGCCTATTTGTGGAGCAAATATAGGAGCATGCAAGGTGTGGGTTGTCATGTTGCCTTGAGGCACCCTCATGCTGGCATGGCTGAAGTTTTGGTCCCCAGGCCGTGATGTGCTGCAAACCTCACTTCTGGATGGGCAGCCTTCAGCTTGTACCACTGACAGGAAGCAGTGGCAGAGAAGAGTTTGGGGCAGCAAGGTGTCCTGGCTTGCTCCTGAACATTGTCTCCTACTGGGGTGGCAGGGATCCAAAGGGAGGATGTCACAATGTGGTAGAACTTCTTTGCTGGGACAACTTTTGCTATATATTTCTTTACTTCCTTCATGTGCAGCTCTTCATGTTGACCCCTTGCAGTGTGAGCAGGCATGTGCCTTTGTGCCCAGCCTGGCAGCTGCCAGCACAGGGATGCTGCGAGCATGAGCCTGGGCAGGGAGGTTTGTGACAGCTGGAGGCTCAAACATGCTGCCACCCGTTGTGTCTGTACCACGTGCTTGAGGGATGTGTACCAGCACCCCCCTCTCCTCCAGCTTCACTGAAGTTCAGGAACTGGGGGAAGGTGCTGTGGGAGAGGGAAGGGACCTGCCTGCCCAAACCAGTGTGCTCAGGGTCACATGCGTGGGGGTGATCTCAGTCCCTGGCTCCTGCTGGATGCCAGAAGTGGCTGGAAAATGAGACTGGGTGACGTGACTTGTGCGTGTGTGATGGTGGCCCTGGGGCTGGCTCACCTCCCCTGCTGTGGGATGGGGAATGGAGGCAGACCGTGACCCCTGCCTGCTTGTCACCAGCCTGGCAGCCCCATCCCGGCAGCAGCAGAGTCTTGGCAGTGGGGGAAGCGCTGCCTCTGCCAGCAGATGGGCTGGATCAGACCCTGGCAGAGAGGGACTGCAGGGCTTGCCAGGAGGAAGGAAGGGCCTCCAGCTCCAGGAGATGTCTGAGGGTTTGTTTGTAGCCTCCTTGGAGGCACTAACCACCAAGCCTGGCCTTGGAACACTGCCTTGGGGCAACAGTGGGACGGGAACATGCTGGAATGATCCTGGGGCTGCCGTGGCCAAGCGAAAGGCAGCTGCAGCATGCAGCCACGCTGGGGCAGGGATGTCCCTGTGATGGCCTGTCTGTGACCCCCAGAGCAAGGGGAAGGCTCCTTACAGATCCATCAGCTCCTGCATCCCTCCCCAGGTCACAGCGGTCAGGAGATGGAGATGCTCATTTCCTAATAAAGACCCATAAAACGCACTTGTCCCCTGCCCCTGTAAATCCTGGCCTTGGTGCTACCTGCTGCATAAATTGCTGCTGACCCTGTAAATCACCCTCTGCTTTGCTCTGCCTTCCTTGAATGCAGCCCTGCCTTGTAAATCCTCTGTCCCCATTAGTTTTGCTCTGCCCACCCCCTTGCTCTGCCTGTGCTGTAAATCCTGAGCCCTGGTGAGGCTGGGGGAATGAAGGGAGGGTGCAGTGATGGGGTGATGGAGGGCAACCATCCCAAGATGGGTTAATCCCTCCCGACAGCTCCCCCAGGACTCACTCACCAGTGGGAGCTGGTGGAGGATGTTCTGCCTGGCTGCCCGTGGGGAAGGTCATCCTTGTGCTGGAAGCAAGGCTGGGCTGTCATCTTCAGCTGGGCAGCAGCCAGCTGGCTGTGAACTGGAGAGTGTTGGTATCCCAGCCCTCAGGAGGGCTCCTGGAGAGGGCTACTCACCCAGGACACGTTTCTGAGATGTCAAAATCTAAGAGAAAATCTCCCTTTATCCCTTGAGTGCTTGGGGTCATGCCATAGCTTAGCTTCACCATGCCCCTGTGTAAGCTCTCTTCAGTGAGCACTGAAGGATCTGAGCTCCCTTGTGATGGTGAACCATCACCTGGGCTTCTGCTGGATGCTGATGTCTTGTTTCAAAGCCATGAGTTACTGAGGTGACCATGCTGTTGGGTTTTTTTTCCCCCTTATGATGCTGGGACAGCATGTAGGAGCTGAGGCAACGTGTCTGGCAGAGACCTGACCTGATAGAGGTGTAGGAGACTGACCATAGGGCCATCAACTCAGTGCCATGATTTGGTTGTGACTGGATGTGCAATGGGTGGTGTCACTCTCTTTGTGGGAAAGGCTTGTTCTTGATACAGGCTGACAGTGCCACTGCTTTGCTGTAGCTCGATGGGGTGTCCTGAGGGTGTGCACACACCTGGCACTCAGCGTGTTATTTGGTGTACAAATTACTGAGCTTTGCTACGTCTTAGTGAGCAGAAACTGATGACACTCCAGCACAGCTGCCTTTTTCCTTCTAATGAGCAGGAGTGAGCATTATCCTGAAGTGCATGAGCAGCTCTGCCCTGCTCCCACTGAGGTCAGTGGAGCACACAGCAGTGGATGCACAGTCGGAGCCATGGTGGGGTTGCCCATGGGAGTGTTTTGGGATGGTGCTGTCTGAAAAGCTGCTGTAGGCACACAGGGTTTAGAGGGTTCTGCTTGGCTTCCTGGGGAGGAAGATGCTGCAGGAGATCTGAGTGCCTTGTGATGTGGCTTTCTGAGTGCCCTAATCATCAAGGTATGAGTGGGGAACTGGGGTACCAGCCTAGGGTAGGGGAGTGCAGCCTTTCCTGAGCTTGCTCTGCAAACCCCAAGCCTGGAGGAACTCCTCAACTGTCTGAGTGGTTCAGAGTTTAGTTTATGGTAGTCCTGGCCCTAACCCAGCATGAACTGTGTGTGTCCTCTGGAAAGGCACTGACCCACGTCACTTGCAGCTCAGCTCTGCCTGACTGCTCAGAGTGTGATTGCCAGAAGACTTGCAAGAAAAACATGGTGATGTTCTGGCATGGCTGGTTCAGGCATTAATATTAACTGTTGCTGATGCTCTGCTCTGGACCTGAGCTTGACCCAGCTGGCTGTTTCCTTCAGTCCTTTTTCCTGCCACCAAACATCCCTTTTTTTTTTTTTT
>VXAU01002736.1:1005953-1352861 GCA_013399695.1 Formicarius rufipectus
TTTTTTTTTGATTAGTTTTTCTTCTGTATCATGTGTCTGAGTTGTGTGTTAACACTGGGCTTACGATGCTGCAGTGGTCTGGCTTTGGCAGGAGGATGAAGGCGAAGATGTGTACGGTGAGAACACAGGGATGCTAACAGCAGTGGGAAGGCAGGGGGCAGCGGAGGAGAGCAGAGGCAGATTTTGAAAATCCATATAAATAGAAAAAGTAAATTTCCAGCAAATGCTTCCAGTCCTGCAGTATTAAGAAAGTGAAGCACTAGAGGATAAGGAAAGCATGAGCAATAACAGCAGGGATTTAGAAAGAATAAATCTTGCCAGACAAACCTGATTGCTTTTTCTTTTTGATGGAATCGCAAAATTAGTGGCTGAGCAGAATGTGGAAATCCTAATATATTTGGATTTAGCAAAGCATTTGATACAGTGTCTCACCAAATCTTACTCTCAAAATTAGTTCAGTTTGCCTTGGATATGATGCTGCCAAATGGACTGAGAACTGGCTTAGGGCCCTAAACTAATAGTGATGGGCTGTGTTTGGGGAGAGGGGGAGCTGTGGGAGCAGAGCTCTGACCTGGCTATTCTTACTGAAAAAACTAAACCAAAACAACAGAAAATGGCCAAAATAAAATTAAAACACCCCAGAATTGTGATCTCCTTTTGAGGCACCTTATTACGGGAATATAGACAAACTGGAAAGAGTTCAGAAGTAAACAGAGGAGGGAGGGGGAAAGGCATCAGAGGGGTTGGATTACCCTGGGAGGGAGGCTGGGGGATGAGAAAGTCCCAGGGCTGGAGGCATTTTGGGGAGGAGCAGGTGGTAGCTGATGGAGCCAGGATGAATATTTGGGCAGTTGTTGGGATCTGGCAGTGAGCACCTCGGCGCTTTCGCCCCCGCACAGCGGAGACTCGCTAAGCTGCCCATTTCACAGCCCTTTCCAGATATTATCAAATAATGGGGGTAGAATATTCACCGTGACTGTCAGAAAGAACATCCCTGACTGGGGGATGTGGGCATGTTTCCTCAGGGTAAGTCTTGAAGCGAGCATGAGATGGCCCTGAGTGATTTGGGTCAGTAGATGGGGACTTTTTCCTGGGTTGTGGGCTTGGATGGGAAGCCAAGAGATGGTTATATCTGCCTTGAGGTGATGCCTTCTGCAGTGGTTATCTGCACTTCACAGGCACTTTTTTATCATCAGGGAAAAGACTGGAGTGCAGATGTGCTCCCAAAGGAGAGTGGCCGAGTCTGTAAGTATTTAAAAGCTTCTGGAAAGTGACCCTCTGATCACCTTGCAGAGGTAGGACTGGGTAGCCTGATGCCACTTGCAGGATTTTATATGAGGAGTTGCCAGTAGAAGTTGGGAAGGATGAATTCTTCCAGCAAGTTCATCTATGAGGGTATCTGTCCAGCATGCTGATCTCTAAGAGTCCTTCAACACTCACTTGGATCCTGGAAGGGATGCTGAATGTGTGGAGGCTCTTGGCATAACTGCAACATTCCCACAAGGTGAGGAAACACATGACTGTTGGTGATGGCTGTTCTGGATCAATTGGGTGCTACCAGGACTATTCCCCCACTGCCAGTGGGATGGCTTGGTTGAGCCAGGTTTTTCCATTTGCCCTTTAAAAGAAAACTGCATTTGGATACAAATGCAGAGAAACTTTCAGTATGGAAAAGGTTGCTAGAGGAGATGTTGCTTTGCATAAGGAGCAGCTACCTTTGTCAACCAGCATGGTGGGGCAGGAATTAGCTGGGATGAAACAGAGTTAGGGAGAAAACCATGGAATAGAGCTATGAAGGACTCCTAGAAGATGGGGGTGGCCTTGTGTTGGTGTCCTGGTCTCCATGGAAGAGCACAGGGTTTCTTTTCTGTGTGATCCCTCAAGTGATCCCCTCTTTTGCGTTTCTCCCTGCCCATGGCTGAGCCAGTGGAGGGGGTGGGATGAGGATGAGTGAGGCAAAGTTTGGGAGGTATTTTTAGCTGTCCTAATTGTGGCAAATAAATGCCATTCTTACTTGTTGGGATTGAGCTACGGCTAAATCACCACTAGTTCTAATGATGATAATTACCGGATTTCAATATTTATAGAAACGGGTGCTTCCTTCGTATTGGCAGATGCTGCTGTGCTCTCACCTTCACAGATCGAAACCTTGGCTCATTATCGCTGCACCTATTTATTTACTTGCATGT
Source organism: Formicarius rufipectus (assembly GCA_013399695.1). Classification (NCBI taxonomy): domain Eukaryota; kingdom Metazoa; phylum Chordata; class Aves; order Passeriformes; family Formicariidae; genus Formicarius; species Formicarius rufipectus. The sequence goes on from VXAU01002736.1 coordinate 1,008,143, forward strand.
TTTTTAACCCACAGATGGCAACTTATGAGCAGTCTGAAAAGATACGGGCCTGACAGGGTTGCTGCAGTCTTTGGGCAGAAGCTGTGGGACAAAGAGGAAAGCATTTTCTGAGCTCCTGAGGGCTGGATTCTTGTTTTTTTGGGAACTCTTCAGAGATGTTCTCAGGGATGCAAGCTTGCCTGGTTCTGCCAGGGCTTAGCCCCCAAAGGGTGGATGTGGCTGTGAATATTTTCATGTGCCTTAGTGCAGTGGGTGCTGCCTCTTATTGCTGTGTGCACCAACACAAGCACACACTGTAACTGGGACAGAGCTTAAAGGTGAGGAAACACGAGTGGCTTGAGTCCTGTGATGCTGGACTTAGAGGAGCTTGTAGAAAGGGCTCTGGGAAGTTTCTGCCTGCTGCAGCAGCTTCTTGATGTCTTAGTTTAGCAATATCCCCCTCCAGCCTGGTACTGCAGAAGGGTAGGCTCCTTTAGCAGTGTATGGTTGCAGAGCCATGTGTGTGTGTGGCACAAGTGCCCATTCCCTAAGCCTGGAAAGAATGTGCAGATCCTCCTGGGCTGTATGAAACCAGCCCTGTGAGAAGCCTCCTGTTACCAGATCCTCACCAATATCCAGACCTGTACACCCATTGGGTCTGAGACTCCCTCCTTGAGCAAGGTGTAAAAAAGATTCACTTATTCAATTTGCTATCTCTCCAGTGCCACATAAGCTGTATTGATAAATTAATCTTATATTGTTGTGACTAAACAGCCCTGCAATTTTTTACACTGTGCAGTCTAATCTGTCTTGACAGCTGTATCATTAGTTTATATTTGTTGTAATCTTATTCACTGTGTTGGCTGTGGGGAGTTTTTACCTGAGGCAATGTGCTGCTATGCAGGCAAGGGGCACAGCTGGTGGCTCTCTGCTGGGCATCTTGGAGTGCTCTGAGGTCCAGTTGGGGTGCTCCCTCGCAGCCACCTGGGTGCCCTTATCAAGAGTCAACCCCAGTAGCAGAGTTTTCCTGGTAGCAGCATCCTCAGGGCAGACTGGGTCTCACAAAAGCATCACTGTTGCTGAGGTTTTGATGGAGACCTCCAAGTTCAGGTAAGACAGTGAAAGGGTGGATGTTGGAGGAATTGCATCTTAAGATATGCTGAAGGTTTTGCTGTGTGAGGAGAGAGAAGTTTTTTGCTTGGTCTATATTTTAGTTTTCTGTGGTGTGGGATGGTCCCTGCTCCATCAAGGAGGTTGCTTCTGGGTCACCAGATAAAAGGACTGCAGGAACTGGAACTGGATATTTTGTCATCCAAGCCTTTCGAGTTCTTGTGTGTGGAATGTGGTGTGTGGTGGCATAGTGTCATGAGATGGAGGTGACACTGCCACAAACTTGGATGGCTGGCTGCTCCCCTGGCTTGAGCTTGAGTTTGCTATCCCTGATCCAAGTGGTCTCTCTGTTGCATTTGTAGAATCCCTTTGCTTCACAGGCAGCTTTGCATGCAACTCCTTTCAATAACATCTCCTCAGAAAGGTGGAGCAAAATGTTTTGGGCAATGAGATTTCTGCCAGCAGAGAGCAAGAGAGACTATGTGTTCCCTGGGCATAGGACAGAACAGTGAAGATGGGAGACATTTCAGCTGTTACTTTCTGCATTATCCCTTGAACTTGTTGAATTTAGATAAGAAAGAACAGTTGCTCAAGTGCAGGCTTCTGTTCTTTGCAGCATCTCTGACCAAGCCTGGATGACTCAGTAGCAGCTCAAGCCCATCTTTCCCTCCTAAATGCATCCTTTTGGAAAAGCATTTGTGATCTTGGCAAGATTGTCCCAGAGCAGATTTGTAGATGTGCACCTTGCAGTCTGATGATGCGTATTGTGACCTGGACCTTTGAATAGAGTTGTGCATCTATAAGGGCTGGCAGGGTCCAGCAATGCTCTGTGCTGTGGTCAGATTCACTTTGGCACCAGTAATGTGTCAACCTAGTTGTGCCTCATGGTGCAGTGTTGGTGCTGCCTGTGTGCTTCTCCCATTGCAGGCAGAACTGGGAGCAGAGGGTGGGATGTGCTGTATGACAGCCCCAGTGGCTTTGTGTAGGGTTGCTGAGGGGGGAGTGTTAAAGCTTGGTGAGATCTGCATGGTGACATCAGCACTGAGTGTAGGAAAATCCCTGATCCAGGAGAAATGCTTGGGAAAACAGCTGTAACCTCCTCACTACCAAGCATGTAGTGATGCTGTGAAAGAAATTTCACTTGTGGTAGTCCTCAGTGAGTACTGACAAGGGTCTGGAGATGTGAGTGTCCACCACACAGCTTGGAAACTCATTGCTGTGGTCCCAGATTGCATCAGGGTTGAACTGCCATTTGTGATGTGATCTCCAGTTGGGAATAGCTGGGGACAGCGCTTGTAGTGTCTGGCATGCATTCTGCTGTCACTTGTCATGGGCTGCATCTGGTTACAAGATGACAGATGCCAGGAGGTTGAATACAGCTTCTGAGAGGTAGGAAGTGTCCATGCTTGTTGGCAGGGGCATCGCATCCTCCCTTTCTGCCAGCTGAGTGGGGTGGTGGAGATGGTGGTCCCTAGCACTTACCCTAAATTCAGGGTTGATGGCAGCTGCAGTACACCTGCCAGCAAGGCAGTAGCATCACCCTGTGCACTGAGTGCTGCTGGCCTGCTGTCCACTGCAATGGAGAAAATGCATTTCCTGCTCAACTGATCTCCAATGCCTGGAGACCTTGCTCCAGGCTCTAATAGTAAAGGATAATTCATTGTCTGCAAAGACCCTGCCAGTGTTTTTAGCAAGAAACTGGCTCACAGTGTAAAGTCTGAATGTTCTGCGGCCTTGACTCTCAGCTGGGAAGGGATGGCTCAGTGGGTGAAGCAGGTCCATTGGAGCATGTAGCAATCACCCAACAATGCTGGTCTCTGCCATCTGGGAAAGATTCTTGCTCTGCTCTCCTGCTCTCTTCACAGCACTTGATGGTTGCTGTTCACACCCTGCTTGCTTATTAGCTTCATGTCAGAACTGGGAGTACAGAGCAGGCAGCAGAAGCCTCCCTGGAGAGGTGCATCAAGCTGGTGCCAGGGCCAGTGTTAAAGCTCAGCTTGTTCCTGGTACCCTTGTCTGTGACCATCTCCTGCATGAGGTGGAAGTGTTGCTGGGGCAAATTGCAGATTTTTTTTCTGTTTATAACTGTCTCATACATAGGCAGTGTGAGAATGTCTCAGTTATTATTTCTACCTGTGTATCCCTGCGTGAATTGCAGGTCCCTGCCCCTGACTGCCAGATGGGTCTCACTTATCCATCAGTGCCAAGTGCTGCTTTAAGCTCAGGGTATTCCCTGTGCAACTTGGGGTAATCTCCAGTGCTGCCAGTTTCTAGGCACTGGTGTCAATTGGGATCTACAGGGAATTTTGGCTAGTGCTGTCATGCTCCACCCATACTGATAAGACTATTTCCATAGCAACCGCAGGATTTTTGGAAGGGGAGATAGGCGGAAAATGTGAAAAACCAAAAACAACCCAGCTGAAAACTGTCATGGGAAGAAGTTGGTCACTGTGTGGGAGTTTTGAGTGATCATGTATTGCCCCTCACCTCACCCAGAAGTTCCCTGGCTTGGTGTATTTGTGTGGGACTTGTGACCAGGCAACTTTGATGCTCTTGCCACCTAAAATCTGGAAGCAGGAGCTGATGCTTGTATTGTACTGCTTGGGAGGACTAGGATGCCCTTGTGGGACAGCTGTGCCAGCGATTTTGGGCTGGGGAAGGGACAGGGGCATCAGGGCTGGCTGCGTCCAGACAGCATGTGTTGTTGGGGAGCCATGGAGGATGCTGCAGCTGCTGATGCATACAATCATTTCCCAAGCTGGTGGCATCACTATGCTTGTTGTCAGTGAGGTGATTTCAGTGGTGCTGGGGGCTGTGTCAGCTCAGGTAGAAGTTGGGGATTCCTTACATCTGCCTCTGCTTTTTTACAGGTCCCAGAGCTGTGGGGAGGGAGCTGCAGCTTCTGGCCTTGGAGCATCCCAGTGCTGCTTTGGCTCTGGGCTCTGCTCTGCCCTCTGTCCTCATCCTGTTTCCTTCTCCTCTGCCTCCAGTCCTCACTGAGAGCCAGCAAAACAGCTGGAAAGGCTGTAAATATGATTTTTGGGGCAGAAAACTTTGGTAGTCTGGTGACAGTTGCAAGCCTGGCATGGTGACCATGTCCTGGGGCAGAATCTGAGCCTTGGTATTGCAGTAGGAGAGATCAGAGACTGGCTTGAGCCAGTGCTGCTGGAGATATCTGTGGTTTGATGGTGGCTTGGGTTTGGGGGTTTTGGGCAAGTCTGTGACTGCCTGGTGAGCTTGAAGGTGTCTGAGGGCATCCCACAAGCTTGGTGCAAGGCTAGTGTAGTGAGGCTGTCAGGCCAGTGTGAGTCGTATTGGTGTTGATAGCAGTGTGTATGTTGGTGGCACCTGGTCCAAGCCCTCCTGCAAAGCAGGAGAAAGCACGAAGGCAGCTCTTCTCCATCCTGTTGCAACATCCACAGCAGGAGGAGGAGCCAGGTGCAGGAGGATTGTCCCCTGCCAGCTGCCGACCCCAGTAAGCCCCAGCCTGGCACACAGTCTGTGTTCTTGGGCTCCAGCTGCTTCAGGCTGTGACTGAGCCAGCCCACTCCCTGGAGGGCTGCCGGGGGCAGACAATGTCCATATTCTTTGTGCAGAATGAGCTTTCCTTTGCTGATAACCCTCTGGGGCTGTGTAGTTGGGCTAGTGCTGTGACTCTGCTGGCTCTCCAGCTGCCCAGGAGCAGACTCAAAGTTTGAGTGACTCTTTGCAAAAACCACAACAAAAATACATAAACTTCACTCCTGGATCATTTCTCTAATGATCTGTTTTCTGGCTTTGAAATTGTTTCATGGCCCTAAAGAGCTCCAAAAAAAAAAAAGCCTCCTGTTACATACAGTGATGAAATGGCAGGTGATGTCAAGAGGTACATCCTTGACTTTCTTACTCCCTGACTCTCCTCAGTTACTATTGAGTGAGAACTTTGGATGCCTCAAATGGTCCTGTGAGATTTTTATAGTTGTCAGTTTAATGCCAGCCTTCTGGGAATCCTTCAGCAATAGGAGGCTCATTTTCAGGAGCACCAAACTCTCAGGCTCATTATGTTTATGCTCATGTCTCGTACAAGGGGATATGGCTTTGGGCTATGGAGAGGGATGCATGGGGGCTGCCACAGCCTGGCTGGGACTGGATGTCATTGTGTCTCACCACCACGGCATTAAACCTCTGTGCAAACCCCCAAGACCCAGTGATGAACAAAATCTTCAAATGGTGCAAAGAGACCCTGCTCTAGTGCAGGGTGAGGGTGTTCAGTGCTGGATTAATTATTTACTGTGTGTTGGCCAAGATGCAGTAACTCACGTTGTCCTCTTGCATTGCTCCTGGTGTAAAACAAATCTTACTTGATTAACCGGCAGCAGCATGTTTGCATAGTGTGAGCTCAAGGGTTTCACCCCAGCTTTGACCCTGGTGAAGGAGGTACCTGTGGGGAGCGAAGGGCTGGGTCTTGATCATGGGGACTGGTTTTGGTGTGCTGAGAATCCCTGACTGTGAGTCGAGGAGCTGGGCAAGCCAAGACTTCTCTGTAATTCAGTTAAGCCTTTATCAAGGGGAATGGCAGATTGAGCCATGAGACGAGCTAGATAGGGACCCAGGATTTGCTGTTTGCGTAGCTGGATCAGCTAAAACACAACAGCCTGGTTAGCAGTGTCTCTGGCTGTCAGAGTGCCTTCTATAATCTTTTTGTAAGGTGCTTTTTTTCACATTTATATGAACGAAGTAGAGCACTGGGAGAGGAGCTTTTCAAGTGTCTGTTGCCTCCTTGCTGCTCTTTCTTCCCCGCCTTGCCTCCTTCTGCCTGTGTCATGTTTATAGGCAGGCTGGTTAGCTTTTCCTCTTCAGAGCCAGCTGACTTCCCACAAAATACCTGTTATCCCTGGAAGCCTAGAGCTCTGAGTCACCATGTCTTAGTGAGTACATCCCCCTGCTCCTGAGTGATGCTTCTGTTCTTAAGCCTCTGCAATAAGAGCCAAGTCAGCGTGCATATCCCTTGTAGGAAAAGCGTGGTGGAGGGAAGGGAGGAGGCTGTTTTCATGTCTTTTCCTGGGGAAAAAGGGAACTGAGCCCTTCTCCTGGGTGATGGGGGAGTCCCTCCATTGCTGCTGAGGAGGGTAGGCAGAGCTGGCTGTGACTCATTTGACATGCAGATACAAGCCTAGGGTGGACCACGGCAGTTGGCTCAAAAATAAACTTAGTGGAGAACTTGCCTTGTCCTTTAGCTTTATGGGGAGCAGCTGGAAGTTGGGCAGGCAGAGCTGCCAAGCTGTGGAGATAACAGGGACTCTGGCAAGTCTGCTTGCAGGTTGGAGCTGCTCTGCCCATGACTGCCCTGAGCACAATGGCTGGGAGCCTGGCCTGTGGCCAGCCCAGCTGGGCATTGCTGTCTGCGTGTTCGAGCTTCACAACATCTGAGGAGCCAAAATTCTGGAGGATCAAAGTTCAGGCTCTTTGGGAGGCATTTGGAAAAAAAAAAAAAGCTTCATGGGAGCAGGATCCAAGTCCAAGAAAGGTCTCTCCCCTCTCCTTTCTTAGGCAGTGGCTTTCCCTGTGTTTGGGGTATGTGGGAAAGCTGGAAATGGGATGACCCACAGTGTGGCAGCAGTGGAGCTGTGGGGGAGTGGTGGAGGTTAAAGTAGGATGGGGGACTGTGGGAGGGCAGTGGATTTGGCTGCTTGATAGCTGTAACTATGCAGAAGCTGAGGGACCTTTCAGCACCCATTGTTTGTAGCTCCAAGCTCTAGTTTCTATGCTGCTTCCAGGACCCAGGCATGGGAGCAATGGAAAGGATCTGCCCAAAAATGTGCAGCTACAGGCAAATAGGGTTTGAAATGAAGCTGATGTGCATGTAAAAAGTTCCTGAATTGTAGCTTGCATGGTGACTGTTGTTTAGGAAGTGTGCTTGTGGTTTGCGTGGGTGGGTAGCAGCAGGTCTCGATTAAGGACCAGAACCTCCCCCCCACTGTGGCACTTGTGCAATCCTACCCCTTACTCTTGTCTCTGCTCTTGCTGGTCTTCTGTTCCTGCCTCCTCATTCCCAGTGCCGTATATCACAGTAACAGCCAGTTCGTTGGAGATTTTATTTTCTCTTTTTCCTCCTCTATGCGTTTTCCTGTCTTCAAGCACAGCATGAAATGCAGGGTGTGCATGTGGCTGGCAGTGCTCCCTTTTGGGTCCTAGTTGAGCTATATGGTCTATCAGAATATTGTCTTGACCGTTTCCGAGGCTCTGTGCCTTTTTGTGGGGACTCCTTTCTACCACGTGCTCTCTGGCACTACTCTGTACCAGGAGTTATTCCTGCCAAGCTGAACTCTAGTGATCCCATACCTTTAGTACCCAATGTGTGTAGGCAGTCTGCTCTCCAGGAGAAAAACACAGCTGCCTTTGGAGCAGAGCTTGGCAGCTTTATCTGCCTTTATTAATATATATGTATTTATATAGTTTAATTTCTGGAAAGCCCCAGACCTGTTTGGAGATGGGAATGTGAGGGAATCTGACTTCCAGTTTGAAGTTGCAGGGAGGGTTTAATAAGGCAGAATACGATTACTGAAGCAGGTTTTGACCAGGGTACTGCCTCCTCTATAAAATGCTGTTTGATCTTTAAAGACCAGAAAATGCTGCACACTACTGGCTCTCAGTGCATATGAAATCCTATGGATAAAACATCCTTTCCTTCAGCATGGCAGGTGCATGGAGAGCTGCCTAAAAATGGGAGCTCTTTTGCTTTACAAGGGTGCCGGAGACCGAAGAGTGCTGCCTCACCCTGAAGTGTGTGTAGTGTAAACTCCCAGAGGAATTTTTTTTCCCCCTGCCCTTGGACTGCCCTCTCATCATAGCCAGCTGCATGGCTGTTTTGGAGATGTGGTATGTGATTAGGCATGCATAGGTTGACGTTAGCAATCCTGAGCCAGGAGTTTTTGCTCTGGGTACCCCAGATCCCTGTGTAATGGTGGAAAGAATCTAATTGGGCAGGGAGGACTGGCTCTGTGGGCTCTGCTGTCAGAAAGTAATGAAAGAAATGCCCTCTAGGCAAATATCAGAGGAAAGGGGGGGTGAAGTTTGGCTGATGCTGCAGTCAGAGAATGAACTCTTTTACTGATGTTTCAGTCCAAGGTGGCTGTATTTGTGAATTCATGTCTGTGTCTGCAGGACTAAACTGCTCATTTCATCTCATGCTTTCTCACTTTGGGTGATGTTTGGAACTGTGCAGGGGTTGGATAATGATAGGCAATAAATAAGAAGGAATCAGGGTAAGAGCCTGTAGTGGCCAGGGAGCTGGGGCTCCACCAGGACTCCAGCCTGTATGCAGAGGTTCAAGGGCGCTGTCCTCTCAGCCCTGCTTCCTGAGATGTTGCAGTCCTTGGGAGTTTCCTCCTGAAACTTTTGCACTGTTTCTCGTCCCTGATAAATAATGTTTCTTTAGCACTGGGATGATTTTGGACACTTCAACTCTTGCTTGGGACCCCAGGGCTGCTTCCTCACAGCACTAGATGAGTACTAGTGAAGTGGCAGCTGCATCCACAGCACTTCTTCATCTCTGCCATCCCACTTCCACCTATTTCTTTCTGAAAGTGTGTGACTGGGAATAACTCCCTATAGTGAAAAACTCTGGATGTAGTGTTTAATAACAGGAACATACTGCTTCTTGTGTTCTGTGGCAGTCTGTTCCTGCTGGGTCCTGGCAGCCTGCTGTCCTCTAGTAATACTGACACATTGTCTCTGGAAGGGATACTCTCTGTTCCATAAGTCACCTGCCAAAGCTGGTGGGGATTACAGAGGCTTGAGGGCATCATAGAAGGAAAACTGGTGAGTGCACAAACACAGGACACAGTACAACCTGTGCCTGATAGGATTTTCTCTCCATGGGGACAAAGTTAAAGAATGAAATCATGGTCACGTTGGTGCTGCTGTTTTTTCAGACCCATGTGCTTTTGTCAAGCTCCTTTGGTTCCTTATGGGTGCCAGGCAGGATGGCTTAAGATCAGTACCTGGAAAAAACCCCAAACATGTTCAGCAGAGCTTAAAGCTGTTTCTCGGGGCATCTTCCACAGCTGGATGTCTCCATATGACAATCTTGTTAGATAGTGCAGCTGTAGCAGCATTTCTGCACCTGGTGGTAGCTCCTAGCCAGCCTGGGGCCTGGCAGATGCTGTAGGAGTGAGTGTGGAGCTCATCTGGACACATGCAAAAGGTATTCTGTGGGAGAGTCCTCTCTTCTGAATGTGTCCTGTGAGTTGCTTGTGTATAGCAGTAGAGTTTCTTCAGGAACACTGCTGAGATACCACTGTGCAGTAGCTTGTGTGTGACTGTATCATTCCCACATCTTCCCCAGTTGAGGGCTGGAACATTTTGCCTTTGCTCAGCCTTTCTGGAAGGGTCTGGTTTGGATTGCTGGAGTGAGTGTGGCTGGGTGCATGGGATGAGGAGTGAGTGCATCCCTGTCGCATCCTCTGCAGCATCCACATACCCCTACATGACCTTGGCAGGAGGAGCAGATCTGCCTGCTCAGAGGGAGATGTCACAGTTGTGCATTTTATGATTGTTACCTTGACGAATCGCAATTACACTGTGGGGTTATGCTCATAATTGTTTCTACAAAGCTGGATTTGCTTTCTCTACCCCTCCTTCTCCCACTGACCTCAAATTATCCTTAATGATGCAAAGTTATCCACTGCTGTGCAAACTTGCCATGCTTTTTGGGAAGAGGAATGGGGAAAATACTGTCTTTGTAAGTCTTTATTCATCTTCTCTTGACTTTAAGATTCTGTTACCAATTCGCTTTTATAACTTCCATGTTGAGGGAATCGAGTCCTTTGTGTCTCTGTTTATTAAATGTATGTGACAATTATGATATTGTGAAAGATGCCCAATTCCTTTATGGCTTCCTCAGCCCTGTTGGGGGTATGAGGAATGGATAAAAGGAGCTGGCAATCCCTACCGTGTCTGTGCCTTGCCCTTGGATGTGGGACCTGTACCAGGGCCATAGATTTACCAGCCTTTCAGGGCTTCCCATCAACATCTGCAGCACCTCTGCTTGTTATTTGCAGATCTTACTGGTCAGGAGTTTAGAGATATCTTCCCTTTATTCCCACTGCAATCAAATTCACATTTGCATGGTCTGGAGCTGGTGTGCCAGGAGGTTTGTTTGTAATGCTAAACATATCAGGTAATTGAAGGCTAATGTTTCTGTCTGGATTGCAAGGTTTAACATGCTTGGGCAACAAATCAATTTTCCTGATGCCCTACAAAAGAGAGGAGGCAAACTCTGTTTGCCTTCCCTGTGTGTCTGTGTGTATATATATATAATTTTGTGTGTGTTGGGGTGCTCCCTGCTTGCTGACATGCAACGTATTCACTACCCAGCATCCAAACATGAGCAGTGGCACTTGCAAAGCATGTCAGGGTTGTGTCATCTGCCTGGGCACTGACTGGAGCTGATGCATCCTCATGAAAAGCTGCTCCCCTCCAGGATGGGAGAGATACAGATTTGGGTAGCACATGTGTACATATGCTGTGTAACACTTTGGTGCTTATCAGGTGCCTTTTTTAGCTGTTGACCACAGTGCTTGAAAAGCTGAGAGAGATTAGATAAATATTATCCCTGTTGTATGAGGAGGGTGAAGAAAGGCCAGACATATTAAGTAGCCTCAAGCTAATCGCTTGGTAAATTGGCATGAGGCTGTTTGTTCACCTGTACCTCATGCAACTGGGATGAAATGAGCCTGGCTGTTTTTAAATCCCAGTTCCTCTTGCATTGGCCCTGGGCTGGAGGCATGGGGAGATGTGCAGGCTTGATGTACAGTCTCAACACCAGCCTGTGGTGTCAGACATCACCTTGCATGGTGTCCTTTGGGAATAAATGGAATCACTGTTCCCACAGGCCTGGTGGCTGCCAGTCCCCTTCCAGCAAGTGGGGCAAGGTCCTGGCACTTCTGGAGACCAGCTGAAACCTAAACTCTGTGACTTGGTGATCTTATGGTCAGCACTGACTTCTGTCTGTGTGATGCAGGGGCAAGGATGCCTTCTGCTGTTCTGACCTCACATGGTGCCCTGGGATATGAGTGAGACCAATGATGATGTGATGTGTTCGAGCTGCTGAGCTGGCAAACAGGGCTTCACACTTCACAAGTTTGCTGTGAACTGGGACACAACATGCAAGCTTGGGGCTGGCCATTGATCTGAGTGAGCAGTCTTCGAGGCTTTCAACAAGTTGTGAATGCATGGCTGTGGGTGCATGGAGGCTGAGATGTGATGCAGGGTTGGCCTCCTAAGGTTAGCTTTTGTCAGGCTAATCCCTTGCCTTCCTTTGGAAAGGTGCTTGTTTTTCTCAGCAAAGAGAAGACTGATGAGAGGTTAATTTGATGCTGCATTACATCAGAAGAGTTTTCTTTTTCTGGAGAAGACAGTGTAGACCAGGTGTTGCAGGTGAAGTGGGGAAGGGGTGGTGGGAGGTGTCAAAAGATGAGGTAACTGCTGAGGTTCCTTGGAGGTGATGTTGGCTCATGGTTTTGTTGAGGATACTGACACAAAAGGCAGGAGCGTGCCCATGGCCTTCACTGCTGATGCTGCAGGAATGCAAAGTCAGTTGAAGATGGCCAATGGGAAGAGCTACAGTAACAAAACCAAGAGACAGTCTGTAATGCCAAGTGGGGTTAATGTAAGTGTAGGTGTAATGGGGCTTTTGCTGCCAGCCAGGAAATCATGTCCATTGGAAATGACCTGGTGGATGGAAATGCTTGGTGCAGTGCTTAATAATGAGTTAAAAACAAACCACCAGGCTGATGGGGCTGTGATAAAGGCCAGTGTGATCTCAGGCTGCAAGTAATTGTGTTCCCAGCATAACTGGGGAGCTGCTCATGCTGCTATATACAAGTGAGACCTCCTGTAGACTGCTCTGTGGTTTTGGTAACTCAAGAAAAAGGGACTTAAATAGTCTGATGAAGAAAATAGAGAGCCATTTCCTATCTGTCATAGTGGTCCTTCTTGCATAAATCACCAGGTGTGAGCATCAATTGTGCTGGGTCTGAAATTGGGTGCAAAACCACCTCCCTGCCAGGACTCTGCCTGAGCAATATATCTGCATCACTTCTGGGACTTGAGTTAGTATCACTTCAGGGCACTTGAGACAATTTGCCTCGCTCTTCACTGGTACAGATGCGCCGCCTTAGAAGAGCTGGCATCGTGTAGCTTATAAATGATAGTTGGATAGGACTGGCTCCTGCTTGTAAAGGAGAGAGGCAGAAGTGCTGGGAAGGGAAAGGAGCTGCTTAAGCAAAGACAGTCTTGTCACAAGAGAAAATGGATGTAAAATGCTAGGAAGTACCTTTGGGTTAGAAAGGAAGTGCAGGATTTCAGTCTGAGTTGGGAGGGCAAAGCCCTACATACTCCCAAGGTGGAATTTGATTGGCCTGTAGAAAGCATGGTATAATTCAGCTCTGCAATGCAAACAAGGAGATTTGGACTAGCAGGACTCTCCAAACACACATGAAGTATGAGAAGGAAGTGAGTGTATAAATAAACATGCCCTACCCTCAATCCTCCACCCAAAAAATAAGTGAGCTACCTTATTGTTGTTAGCAACACATCTCATATGGTCTCCATTAGAAGTTGGATATGAGTCTAGGTGGATATGCACATGGTGATTTCTGGAGTAGGGTATTGCTCTTGAAGCTACTGGGTCCTGCAGGAGAGCAGTCTGTATTAGTAATAACAGAGCAATGCCACAGGAATATGTATTTAGAGACGTTTGCAGGAAGGAATAAACTGTAGTCCACTGACTGTAATTCATACCTCAACACCTGAGCGAGGAGGCCAGGACAGGGCTGGGAGCTGTCACAGCTGTATTTGGTGTGAACACAGCCCCTGTGTTTCTGCTGAGTTAATGAACCAAGGCAGAGAGGAGGGAAGGTCTCAGTCTTTGGCAGCAGTTGGGAGGCTATAAGAATTCTAGGGCAAGCAAAAGCCTGGAAGAAAAAGAGGGGGAGCTAGTTGACATACTAAAGGATATGAGAGGGACTTAAGTTTCAGGGGTGGAGTTTCTCTGCTTGGTTGGTTTGCTTTCCTGTGCAACCACTGCCAGTTTTGCAATCACAGCTTGACTCCTTGAGTTTTCAGAATAAGATGAATTTCTGTTTTGTTTTTAAAGCGGGTTCAGGTGAACCCAGCCAGTGCAAAATTGCACTATTCTTTCCAAAGCAATAGGGAACCAAAGAACATGTTTTTTCTGATATATCTTTGAGGTTCCTGTAAACCAAGACTGATTTGTCACTTCTAGGAGCAACGGTACAACTCCTGCTAAGTTGAAAAAATCAGAGAAAAAAGGGGAAAAGCCATTTCTGGAAATCCCTGAGAAAGAAAGTGTTTGTGTATCTTAAAAGACTCAGTCCCTTGGTGATCAGTGCACCTAATTGAAGTTATTTCACTGTATTTCATTCTACGTAAAACAGCTGCTGGGCTGGGGGATTATCCTATATGTAAGTGTATCTTTCCACTACTGCTTCTTGTATTTCACTTTGTGGGTGTGGGATGTCTGTGTTGAATAACATACCAAAGCATATCTCACTCAGGAAACTCATGGGCTTTGATTGGGAGGCTGGAATACAGGTTGTGGAGTTGTATTTACAGTCTAGTGTAATGTCCCTTCTAGGGGGCTTGGCCATGGGGAGGCACCCAAGAAGAACACCCTACCCCAGTGCTGAGTCATCAGAAATTCATGCCTGAATGTGTTGTGGGAACAAGTTTGGATCTTTTTCTGTCTCCTCTAGAATGCTGCCCACATGGCTTTGAGTGTCAAGTCAAAAATAACCTTGACTTTTTTTAGCTAACACAATCAATAAAACAAGAGCCAATCTGGCTGCTGCCTCCTTCCCAGCTGTGGTTGCTCCATCGTTCCTGGCTTGGGACTGCTCCGTCAGTCCCTGAAGGTCATTGCTTGGATGCTGTAGCTTCAGTAGGCCCTGGTGGTAATCCCACATCATCCCACTCCTCCTTTTTCCCATGTCCTTTCTTTCTCTGTGAGGACCTTCACTTTGCTGTGTAGGAGTTGCAGATGGGAAATGCTTTCAGCCTGTGTTTGTAGCCTTGCTCAGTCCTGCAACCTTGTGCCCCAGCACCTGAACTGGCAGTCCTGCCTTGACTTGAAAAGGTTTCACTGGGCTGTTGGGTGTCCTGACTGACTCCTCCCAGACTGTGTTTTGTTCTGCAAATGTTCGCAGGGGCCTTAGATGTTGGCAGGGAATATGAAATGGCTGTAATAGTGTCCTGTTTCTCATTCTGTCTGGGACACAGGCGATCCAAGCCAATGAGCAGGTCATTGAGGATGAACCATGGCTCACACTGTCACGCAGCAGTGGCTGGAAGCTTATGCTGCATCCTCAGACTAACCCCTCTGGGCATGCAGACAATTATGGAACATGTGGAAAGTAGAGGTGACTCTTGTGGGTCTCTGCTTTTCTTGGATTTGTGTGGTGAGAGCAGAGATTTAGTCCAGGCTCTGTATTTTTCTTATTTGAGCTGGCTGTTTGGGATGTGGCTCAAATAAGCCCATGTACTTCCATCATTCTAATTCATCTGTTCTTGTGCAAGCACAAGGCATAGTAAGTGCTGGAGGAGGAATGTGTGGCCCCTGCAACTGCTCTAGAAGTGATATAAGATCCCTCTTGTGATTATTTGCCCTCTGGACCACCATGGTGGGTCCTGCAACTTTCTTGCCTAGAAACATAGAATCATGGGATAGTTCTCAGTGTGTTCTCATCACTCCAACCCTGCATCTCTTGGAGACATTTCCCCTCTCCAGGGCCAAGTCCAAAGCCAACTATTGCATAAAGGCAGCTGTGAACTTGGGTGCATGTGTTCAGAGACTTCAAAGTTGGGCTTCTTTGACATGTTGTCCAAGGGGACATGCCAGATGTTTTTTCTCTCTTTCAGTAGACTTTTGGAGAGGACCACCTCCACCTGCTTTTCAGCAAAAACCTTCTTGAAAATGTTTGTGCTTTCTGGTGGGAGTGTGTCTGAATTTAAATTAGAGAAAGCCAGAACTGCCCAAGGACTGAGTGGAGGATGAGGACTGAACTCCTTTGACACCATGTAGCATTGCAGCCTGTTAGCAGAGGCCAATGGCTGCAGTCACACTGCTGCCAGCATTGCTCCTGTTCACTGGGGCTGCTGATCTGTCACCTTCCCTAGCTCTAATATTTACTGAAAATGATCCTGTAGTGACAGATCTATTTCTGTTTTTGTTCTCTATAACATACCTGCCAGACTGCCCCAGGCAACTGAGGAATTTGTAATAAAGGTAATGTTTCCAAACTGAGCTTGGTGCTCTCCTGCCAGCAGCACTTCGAGCCAACAAAGACCAGGGCCCTGTTTATCCACCCCAGTTAGAGACTGGATAAATACATGACTTTTCAAATTTAGGCCGTAAGTTTTTGTTGAGAGGTTCTATTTGCTTTCACTCTTTGCATGACCCATTTCAATCGTGTCTTTGTTTGCTGATGTGTGCAGTAAGGGGCAATGACTTGGGCAAGGATGTTCAATGGCTCGGTTGCACATTCCATGCTCGAAACTGCGGATAAAACCATGCTGTTTGACTTTTCCAAAATGCTTGGAAAACAGAATGGGACTGGCTGGTAGGGCATAATATCCTCCCTCTGTGTGCTGTCCTCTGCATGGGCAGAGCAACCATCTGGTTGTGCCACAACTGAACCTTTCTTTCTTCTCTGCAGACACATAGAGAACTGGAAGAACTTGCAGACATTGAACGCCGTTGACATGGAGCTGTACACAGGACTCCAGAGGCTGTGAGTATGTCCTGTGCACCTGGGAGGGGAATGGGACTGGGCAACCCTTTCCTTCCAGCAGAGCCCACCCCAGATAGCTTCCCTCCATCTGCATTCTCCATACTGTCAGTTTAAGCTGCTGGATCTCCTGTGTTTTGCTATGAGACTCCACAAAATGGAGATGAAGTGTTTTTTGGTATTTGCTGGCTCTGTGAGAAGGAAGATTGCTAGCTACTGACAGCTCTGTCAACACACATCAGCCTTGACCTCCCCTCTCCCCTGCTGTTTTGGTTCTGGGCTTGTGTTGTTCTGACTCATTTCAGCCCCACAATGCGAAGTTCCAGCTGTCTCCACCAATCCTTCATTGCTGGGCTGTTGATCCTCATTTAGTGCAGTTATCATCATGGTAGTGCTGCACAATGAGGGAATTGCATCTCCATGCACAGGGAGGGGTCAGCTGTGTGAATCATCGTGGGGCAAACAGAGGTCCATGAGATTGAAGGGATTTGCCAGATGCTTGAGAATCCTGGCTAAGTAAGGATACCACCCCATCTCTTAACTCCTCCTTCTACATCCTCCTGGATCTGGGATTGCCCTGGGTGCTGCTTGTGTGAGATGCAGAGTGTTGCTCAGGGATAATCAGAGACTAATAATGTGTTTCACTGGGAGCTTTACATTAAGTACAGCTCCCATGTGGGCTGGAGGTGTACGTGGCTGAGCACTCAGTAACCAAACTCCAGCAAGCTGTACTTCTAATACACAGACACACTGCAAGCAGACTGGCTGCTGTTATCATCTCACCTAACAAAATAGCAGTGGCAGCAGATAGTGGCAAATCCTGGTTGTAGAGAGAGCTTTTCCAAAACAAGGTGAGAAGTGGAGTCCCCCTTCAGTGTCCAAAATTCCCTGGGCAAAATACCCTTCCTTAGCAGAGCTGCAAGAAGAAGGGTTTTCTCTTGGATATGGAGAAGGGAGATGATTTTGCTGAGGGTTAGATTTGCTGTGGCAAGTGCTGCTTGTGAGGATGGCAGAAGAGGAGCAGGAGATAGCCTGTGCCACCCCAGCAAGTCTTGGTGGATGTGGAAGCGGAGCCTTGCCCAACATCTGCTCTGCACTGAGCCTGTGCTCTCACCGTTCCAGATGAAGCTGAAAAGCCCATTTTCCTCATTGTTTGTAGCTCAGAGGGTGACAGGGGACAGATGTGCCTCCCAGGGATGGGGTTGGGGGAATCGAGGGCTCTCAGCACACCTGATGTGCTGAGCAGGGGTTTACAGCAGCTGTCTGCCTTCACTCCATTGCTGCCCTTCTGCATCTCTCTGCAGGACAATCAGGAACTCAGGACTACGAAACATCCAGCCACGCGCCTTTGCCAAGAACCCTCACCTGCACTACATGTGAGTGCCAGCAGCTCCTGTCCCCTTTTCCCTCTGCTCCATATGGAAAACCGATTTGCAGAGTGGATCCCCAAAGTGCCTGTTGGGGTCAGCAAGGAGAGGGGAAGTGGAATACTGACAGGGAAAGGGCAGGAGGTGGAAAAGTGAACGTGCAGGGAAGCAGAATGGGCTTCGATGCAGGCTGGGGCAAGTTCCTGCTGGGCAGCTGATGGGTTTGGGTTTCTAATAATTGCCCGGCTTTGATCGCTGCTCTAACGAGCGCTTGCATCATTAGCAGCCTTGCAGTGGATGGTGCACGTTTCCTTTTCTGTAGAGTCTGGGGGCGGCCGCCTGCCCCCACACCCAGCCAGAGTCTGCCCTGATCATTAGTTTTTAACTAAAGGCTGATTTTTCCGATACAGATCCTGGGGTGTGGAGCTGCCAGCTCTGCTCCTAATTATTGACTTCTTAAACTGGCATCTGCAGCAGGCCTGGGGTAGGGTTGTTTTGTGCTGGAGAGGCTGGAGTCCTGTTATCATGGGACACTGCGCAAGTGTCCAGCTGCTGGGGCATCATTAGCCAGTGAGTACAGTGTCACGAGGAATTTCCACATCCTTGATTGCCAAGGGCACTGGTTTATTTTCTAAATGTGTATTTACTTTTCCCAAGGTGATAAAGCAAAGCCTGAATTTCAGGCCGCTGTGCAGGGTCCTCCGTGGGCTTGAAATATCTTGTCGAAGTGACTGTATCCAAGATCAAACCCCTCTGTACTCCAGTGTTGATATAAAAGGTGAAAAAGTGTTCAGACTCTCCAGCCTTGGGCATGGATGGTGTGTGTGTGTATGCTAGTGGCTTCTTCCATTAAAAAGTGCACCCATTTGAGTCTGCAGATGTGTTGGGCCATCGATACAGACTTGTTCCTGGGGCAAGGAGATAAATGTGACCTGGAAAACAGGATAGATTTGTCTTTTGATGTCTTCTCGGAGATGATGAGAACTGAAAAACCCCAAAAGCTTCCTTTTTGGAAAACCATTTACAGTTGCTAAGTGACAGTAAAGTACTTGCTGAATAGAATATCTGAAGTACCAAAGGGCATGAATGGTTGAGGGCATTGTGAACATGGACTGAGCCTTTTTGAGTTTAAAGAATTGCGTATTTTCATAATAAACCCTCGTTAATGCTGACCACTGGGATTTTCCTGATTTCTGCCCTTTGTTATTTTGATTTGTAGTGGTTTCGTGTGTTTTCTGTAATTGTTTGTTCCTGGGAAGTGTTCTCTCTGAACTACTCTCAATTGATTGTTTTTGTGTTTTTTTTTTTTTATTTTGTTGTTGTTGTTTTGGGGTTTTTTTTGAGGGTTGTTTCTCAATTGAGTAGTTGCTGTTTATGTATCTAGCAGATAAAATGAATAACAATTGATTCCTGGTGAAATTAGTTTGGATGTCGTAGGAGTTTAAAAAGCCCCATAC
The DNA here is from genome assembly GCA_013399695.1 of Formicarius rufipectus. NCBI lineage: Eukaryota > Metazoa > Chordata > Aves > Passeriformes > Formicariidae > Formicarius > Formicarius rufipectus. Next base: position 1,026,845 of record VXAU01002736.1, read on the forward strand.
ACTTGCTTTGAGGCTGAATATGTCATTAATGTGTACACAGGCAATTGTTGCTGCTTTTTCCCAAAGTGTTTGTTTTTGTCTTTTGGAATTACTTTTGGGAGTGGGAAAAAACCAACATCCATCTTGTGTCAAGAGTTAAGGTTGGTACGTGGTGATGAAATATGTGTTTGTTTACTGCTTGGGCTATGTAAGATTGATCATGTTCTTAACATCTTTCTTTCCTTGCCTTTTGATGCTCGAGGCGAGTAACTATATTATTTGGTTAGAGTTTGCCAGTGGGTTTTGATGGTGTCCCTGGGACTTGGCAGCATGGATGTTTGCAAGGTGGGTGTTTCCTGTGGGGGATGCTGAGCACCTGGGGATGGAGACTTAGGTCTCACACAGAGGTTGTGACTCCCTTTTGCTCCCCAGAGGCTTTCAGACCATGGTGCCACTGCTTCCTTGCAGCCAGGCTGCTTTTTCCAGGGTAGCTCCTGTGGCTTTGCACAGCCTGGGAAGTGTCTAGTGCCACCTGGGATCCCCTTCCATGGCCTCAATCCTCTACCAGTGCATGAAGGTGCCTCCTTGGCTGGTCTGCAGATGCTACTTCCTTCAAAGGCCTGACATCTTCTGCAGCCACTGCACGTAGGACCCAGGGATAAAAGGATTAATGGACATGTCACTCTGCTCTAAGTCTTGAGCTGTTGTAACCAGGTGCAGTAGCAGATTGGAGTGAGGGATGCTCTCTGGAACCTCTTGTGGAAGGGTTGCATGGAGGACTGGGGACTATGGGATGGTGGTAGAGGCATGTTGAGTTACTGCTCCATATTGATGCCACTCTGGCCTGCCTTCTCCTTCAGCTGTTTGGATGGTTGCTGGTAGACCTGAATCAATAAGATGGTAAATGTGTCTAATAAATGAGTGGTGTCACTGCTGGTGCATGTTGGCACAGGTGGTGGGGACCCTGGGTCAGACATTTTCAGGGTGCTGCAAGCTGGATCTTAGCTTTTTTTTTCTTTTTTTTCTTTTTTTTTTTTTTACATGAAACTCACATAAAAATTCTGAGGACTCTAATGCTCATTTTTCCCTTCCCCCTCCCTTTTCATCCTGAGTTAAATCCAAACTTCCTGCTGAAATGAGTTGTTTTCCCAGTGCCTTTCATCAAGGTTTCCTCCTCTCAGATGGGCCAGATAGATTTGTCTTCTCCCAGTAACATCTATTTCTGGCCCTTCCTCTGTGCACGCGCTTGTCTTCAGACCCCAGCTGTGCAATCACAAGCAGATCACTTATCCCAGCTCTAATTTCAGGAGCTCAGGTTTGTGAGATTTTGGATGGAGTTTGGCTTGGTTTTTTTCCCCCTTCCCCATCACAGAGTCAGGGAGGAAAGGCAAAAAATCCATGAAGGGAATTTTCAACATTCAGCTGCTCAAGTGGTAAACCTCAGAGTGCTCCAAAGTGCAGCTGGCAGGGTAGTGCCTGTCCTCTAAGGTTTGAAATTATCTGTATAAGCCTGAGGGGCTAGAGGCCATCCTAATTAGTGAAGGAGCAGTGGGTGACCCAGAGGTGTGAATCTAGAAGTAGCTTTGGGTTCCTCTTCATTCTTGAATGGAGGCATTTAGGGATCCACGGTCTTATCTGATTGCTGGTGTTGTGAAGCCTATCACTGCTACAGAGACTATTAATTGAAAATATAACAGTGGATTTTGCAGCACAGATCCATCTCTTCTGCTGGTGTTTTGGCTGAGTCAGTTGAATCTTTCCAAAACAAGTATTGGCTGGATGCTAAATTAGGATGGATGTGGGTCTCATCTAAACTGGATGTCTTATAGCATCGTTTTGTGCCATTACTTGAGATCACCTCCCTGGCAAAAGTTGTGTTAGTAGGTTCCTGATCCTGTTTCTGTGCATCTTTTGACAGCCCTTTGGCTGTTACAGGAATAGTCCTGGACAATTGCATACACTGGATGTGAGGACCAGAAGATCTAGGCTGTGGAAGACTGAGCCATTTAGTCAAGACTTCTGGATGTCAGTGTTAGCTGACAATACAGCTGAACATTGGGAATGCTCAGTATTGACAGAAAACCTCAGTCTTCAGCTTGAGGCTGTACACGAAAACTTCAGTGTGGTGTGGTTCCTAAACCTGAGACAGAAACCATCTGAATGTGTTTTTACTATGTTGATGTATTTAGCACAGGTTATTGAGGAAATTCTTTCATGCTCTCACTCTTTGTACCTTCTCCTAATGACACTGGAGGTCTTTGGCTAATTCATTTGAACTTGATAGGGGGTTTCAAGTCATGAGGAGATCAAATTCCTACAAGTATCATGAAGTCAGGCATAGGCGTAGTAAAGAGAAGTTATTGTAGTGTCTTGTGGGAAAGAATTAAGCATTAGCATGCTCTCCATCAGGAACAAGGAAGAGTCCTAATGGAGTGTCACAGGAGAACTCAGTGTTGCAGCACACTAGGAACTGGTGCACAGAGGAGGACATGACCTGTTTGCTGCTGGGCAAAGCGTGTAGCCTTCACTGGCTGTGGGACACTAGAGCTGTGTATGTAGGAGAGTAGGCTCCCAAGAGGCTGTGCCTAGAGCTGGACAAACTGATATTTTCAGTGCCTGAGGTCCCCCCCACCCCTTTACTAGTAAACAGCTACTTAAGAGCCTGATTCCCTTTAAATGTTTTCCTGGATGGCTGTGTACTCAACCAGCAAGTCAGGAGGCACTGCCTTGTGTTTGCAGAAGGTAATTGTGCACACCTTATTTATTGTGCAGTAAAGAAAACAAATTAAGGCTGTGTAATTACAGAGACAGGCATGCTTTTAAATAAGTCTTAAGTAGTCAGATTTCTATTTAGAAAATTAATAATTGCCTTTTCTGTCTGCATTTAGAGGCTCTTCTTAAATTGTCTTTTGGAGGTTTATGCATGCCTTAAATTACTTTATGGGCTACCCCAGACACAACTTCTGTCAAAGAGTGCCCTCTCAGCATTGTCTGCCAGAGTAAGGGCAAGGCTGAGGATCAAACTTTTTCAGTCTTCACCCAAAGATGGAGAGCCTGGAGTGCTCTGTGCTGAGTGTAACTGTTTTTTGAGTACGGTGTGGTCAGATCGCCAGCTCCACGGACATTTTTTAATCTGTGTGATCACGTTGGTCTCCTTCTGTCCAAAATGAGGATTGAGGAATAATTGGAAGGTGCTGGCAGGAATGCCACAGGGACCTACTTTGCCTGGTGAAAGATAGAGATGGTTTCTCTATTGTCCTTTTCACAGGCAAAGATGAGCAGTGATTAATCTGGAGCCTTCCAGAACCTCATTGATTGGTTGTGTTGTTTTCTGAGTGTGGGGTTATAGCTTCAGTGCCCTGGTTGGGTTTGTGGTAGTTGGGTAGTGGTCATATGAACTGGTGCTTTGGTATTGAATGTAGCTTCTTGCTTTGACGTGGGAATTCAGAGATATGTTCTGGGTTTAGATTTTGATAGGAAAGATAAGAGGCTGCATCCTCTGAAAACTGAGGGGGCTGAGGCAGTACAAAGTTGAATTGCCCTCTCCCCTCTTCAGTGCTGCTTGTAACCCTCAAGCAACAGTCCCATGCACCCTCAAAAGGTTGTAATCAACCCTCTTGCAAGGCAAGAGGTTCACTTTCTTTGCTCTTTGTGTCTGATTGAGATATTACACTAAATAAAGAAATAAAGCATCAGAATACTGAATTCTTGCAAGTATAACACTGTTGCATCTTGGTTGGTGCTTGAGGGTCACTTTCCCCTGCTTGGTGGTTAATGATCTGTTGCCTTGCTCTGGAAGAGCCATTCTTAGACACAAATTCAGGTTAAACTCTTGCTCTCTTCAGTAACCAGCTCCAGGCCCTGTGCCTGCCTGCAACTCTGCTGGATTCTGTATGTCTTATTACCCTTTCTCCTCCTTCCTGGTGGTTTCTCCCTCCTTTGTCCTTTCATCACTGCACTACTGTCATACTCACCCTAGTAGCCTCTTAACCCAAACTGTCGTGTGTTAATTGCTCTTGATTTCTCATCCATACTCTGGAGTTACTGCATCCTAACAAGTGTGTGTATCAGCTGGGGCACAGTATATGCCTATATGTGAGCTCAGCTCACTGGGAGGGTGAAGTAAAATGCATTTACCCAAACCACTTTCTTGATAATGTGTTTTATTTTGTATTTGCTAAATAGGAACAGAGTTTCTTCATGAACATAGGCGAAATAAGAAGTAATGAGTAAGTTTAAAACAGCCTTTAAGTTATATTGGGTGAGTGTTCCTAGAGTATCCCTAGTCAAGCAAGCAGCTTGGGTATCCTTTGATTCCTATTTGTCCTCTAAGGATGTTCCTGCTCCAGCCCCTTCCAGGAGCAAACCTCTGTGCTGTGATTTACTCAGAGAGGCATTTTCCTCCATATGTCTCTTGTTCTATAAAATTCTGGGCATGCTTATAGCACAGTCACTAAAATAAACAGCTGTGACATCTCCTCTGCTTCCATAAACTTTCCTGTTCTTCTCCCCATCTGCTTTGCTCTCTGGATGCCAGTGTAGTGTGGGTCCTTGCTGATATGCTAATTGGCAGCAGTGGTTTGATGGCGTGTTTATTCCCAGTTTATTGCCACAGGTGACTGATAAAGCAGTTAACTGCAGCTATTTCTTTTGCTGCAGTGGCAGAGGTGGGTCCTGTGTTTTACCAGCCATTGTGCACAAGGCTAAAGGAGAGACCAGTTCTCTGCAGGACTGTGACTTTTCTTCAGGCTGAGTTGAAATCATTTGACCTGCATTCAGAGGGCTGGGTAACTAATTTTGTGGTGCAGGCTGCTTCACTTGGCTGTGGAGAGATTACAGTTTGATGTACTGTAATAGCAGGGGGAGTGGTGAGTTTGTGATTGATGTACTCTAGTGGGATCCCAAAAAGAAAGTTTCCAACTCAACCACTGCATGCCTTGTGGCAAGATATGTTCTGCTTCAGTTCCCCTTCTGAAAACCTGGAATAACATTTGTTTCCTCTGCTTTTATTTGATCTATTTGAGGCATAACACCTTGCATGATTTCTAATGAAACCTAGCCTTGAGTTGTGTAATGCTGTCTTAACCTAAGATGAGTTATAATAGTTCTATCACAAATAGTTTTGCCCACTTGGATTCTTATGTAATGCCTACCACGCTGGTACCTGGGCTCAGGATTTTACTCTGGTTTTCTCTCTCCTTCCTTACTTTGCAAAGGCCCTGTTTTTTTCCCATCCCCTCTCTAAAAAAGCCTGCAGATGATGCTGGATGTGTTTAGGGGTTTAGAATGAGGTTGTTCTTATGTACGTGTGTGTGTGTGATTTTAATGTGTAGGGTGTTTTGGGGGTGTGTGTGTTCCCCCCCACCCCCCAAACTCAGAATGAGATGATTTCTGGTGATTTGAGCGTGACAAGGAGTGGATCTTGTTTCTAGGCTTCTGAGGTTTCTGCAGCATGGAGGTACTCCAGAAACAGTCTCTGATTGTCCCTTTTGCTTGCTCCACAGACCCTGTGGCTCAGTTGGTTAGATGTGGTGCAAAGCATTTCTTACCTGCCTGTGCCAGTGTGAGAGGTGCTGCATAGGGAAAAGGAACCCATCTGTGGGGTACCTGAGACCATGGAAATCCGCTGGGGGAGGGAGTGAACAGTCATGGAAGGATGAGTGAAAGTTAAGTGACTACACAAGTTCTCTCCTGGGAGTTTTCTTTCCATGATAGTGGTTTACTAACAATATGATTGCAGGACTGGTTTTCCTTTTTTGATACACCGGCAATAAGCACCAGGGCAGAAAAATAGAAACATTAAAATCATATGTTATTTGAGCAATAAGATACGACAGGGCATGAAAGATGGGACATTAATTCATGATGGTGTGAGACAAGTGAGGAATTTAAATGTCATAAGTTAGGCAGTTGTGAGTTTTATTGGAATTATAAAATTTTATTAGAATACTGGTCTAGGGGTGGAGTTCCACATCAATCCCCTCCCCTTATTTGTGTTTGGGAAGGGATGAGCTGTGAATTACATCGGATTCAAGAGGCTGGGGGGTGTTTACAGGGCTGCCAGTGAGAGCCAGGGGTGTCTCTCCCCGGGGAGCCGTGCTGGTGACTGCGGATGAGCACATTTCATTCCTGCTGTCCTCCAGGATGCGGGAGGTCCCGGGTGCCCGGAGCTGTGCCGGTGCCCTGCGGGGCCGCGTTCAGCACCACGGACAGGGCCGGCGGCCCCTCATCCTCCTCGCCTGCAGCCTGGCTCTGACCCAGCCTCCCTGCAACGGAGCCCCCCGGCTGCCCCACCTCTTGTCCAGCCCACCCTGCAGTTTGCCCCCTCTGCGTGCAGCCCCTGCCTCCTTCGCCCTTCTCTTGGAACAAGCTCCTTCACCTTCCAGTCCCAGCCAGGCTCTCGGGGCAGTGAGGGAAGCAGTGCCTGTGCACTCCTGGCTGAGCTGCAAGCTGGCTCAAGCCATGGGGTGTGAGGATATCCTGCTTGTGGTTTGCCCGGTCTGGTTTTGCTGCCGGCAGTGCTTTTATGCTTCCACCTCTCCCGCTGTGAAACCAGCCTGACGAGGTGCCTGTTTGACAGCTGCAATACCTGCAATATCCCTGGAAGTGTTTGGGGATGGGCTGGATGGGTCTCTGAGCCGCCTGGTCTGGTGGAAAGTATCCCTGCCCATTGCAGGGGGTTTGGAACTAGGTGATCTTTAAGGTCCCTTCCAACCCAAAGCACTCTATGATTCTGTGAATGCTAACTTTCTGAACTGCGGTGTTTCCTGGCACTGACTTTGCTCTGCAGTGTGAATGGAGTTGTTTTGCAGCACCACTGCCTGGATGCTGTCTGGGGGTTTCTCACATGAGTAGTTCTCTAGGACATCTGCCATCCAACCTCGTTGCAACCACAATCCGTGGGCTTTGACTAAATATTTGTTGTGCATGTTGATAATTGTGGGTAATCTGCTGTCTCAGAATAATGAAATAATGCCTGCTGCACTCTGAAGCACTCAGTGCATTGTGGTGATTATTCTTTTAATTTGAAAATATTCCTCATGCTGCCCAGCAAAAGGCACTTCTTTTAAAGTACATCATATATTGAGAAAAATGGGGGAAAATGTAACTTCTGTGTCCAGACATTCTTGTTTGTTTTGACAGAGATAACTGTCAAAGGCAAGATATGTTTCTGCTTTTGGGGTGGCTGTAAACGTGAAGTGTAGCAGGCAGGCTGTGGTGGACTCTGGCTGTATTTAGTCACCATCAGTTCCCTGTTCCCCTCAGCTGAGTGTGCCTAGGGCTGTGAGGAGGCACATCATGCTGTGGCTCAGGTGTAGCTGCAGGTAGGTCCCTGCTCAGAGCATTGCTCCTCCCTCTGTGCTCAGCTGCTGCAAACAGGCTTCTGGCAGGGATGCTCCTGTGCCCATGCTCAGGTGTGCTCCAGGCACCTGCTTGCCTCCTTGCTCCCCGTGCCCACCCCACGGGCCCCAGGGGGAAAGAAGCAGCCTGGTGCAAGGCAGCTCCCTGCTTGATGCTGCCTGTCTCCCAGGCTGAGCGTTTCTCTTGTCATTTGATGAGGCATAGCTGGAGTATGTCAGTCTCACCTCCTGCTGTGGCCAGGAGCCTCCGCACAGCAGGGGAGGTGGCAGCTGCCCTCTCCACTGGCTGATGGCACGGTCCCTTTGGCTCCTCCTGTGTGCCCCTCCCTGTGCTGGTCCACTGCCCCTGTGTGCTCCCCAGCTCGTGGTGCTCAGTGCTGCTCCCAGGCCCCTGCTGCTGTGGGCACAGGTAGCTCTGCTCCCTGCTGAGGTGGGGTGAGTGCTGCAGGCTAGTGGCAGGCTTTCTTTTCATTAGCTGCTGTGAACACAGCTCCCTGGCAGCAGCCTGCTTTTCTGAGCCCAGGAAGACCATTTTTCCTTTAATCTATAATTTAGTGAAGTGTCAAGCCACAGAAGTTTTAATGATAATAAGCAGCAGAAGAAATTTATTTATTCACTGCAAAGGTGGGTTTCATTCCAGGGCTGGCTTGTTTTTTTATTTCCTCCCCCCCTCCCCTCCACTTCTCTCATGAGAAATGTTGGCTGCTCATGCAACCTCCCTCCCAGTGTGTTCAAGCGACCTTCCCTGAGAAGCTCACCACTGCAGTTCCTGCTTGGCTCAGTGGCTTTCCAGCCCCTCTCCCACGCAGGAACTTTGGGCCAAGTGAACTAGGAAAGGAAAAATATAGTGAGGTGGGAGCATTCATGTGCTTGGTGAGGTGTCATGGGAGATAAGGGATTCATGAGTTTCCCGTCTTTCACTTCCTCCTGTTGCTGTGCATCACTTACATCTGCTTCACAGACCAGCCTCTGTGGTGGATTTGATTTCTGAGGAGAAGCAGAGAAGGGCTTTTTTTTTTTTTTTTTTTGGGATTACATATAGCGTTTGCCTTCTGTCAGCTTATGAAGCTGCCAGTGGTGACTGGGGATAAAAAGTGGATCGATGTTATATGGAAGTACCAGGTCTCCTTCCTGAGGTGCAGGAAGGCAGAGGGTGGAGCTCAGGGCTGGTCAAAGATGAGCGGTGGGTGGGATGAAGCTGTGAGAGGGACAGGGACCAGTCTGGAAGAGAGAGCTGTAACACAAAGGATTGGAGCAAGGAGTCTTTAGGAAGGAAGATTGAAATGGAGCAGAAGGAGGTTGGGGTGTAGAAGAGTTGACAGGGAAAATGGGTCTGGAGAGGAGAAGGAGGGTTAACTGGGGTAGGGAAGAAGCATGTGTGTGTGGGAGATATGCATGGGAAAGCAAGTGTAAGGGAAAATGGGTTTGCTAGCAAATACTTGGGAACAGTGCCTCTGAATTAACCAGAACCTTCCTCTCCCCTTTCAATGTGGCTTTGGAGGCAATATTAGAATCTTCCTAATTATTTTTCTTGGACGAGTTTTGCGATCTTGATGATATTAATTATTCTTAAAGGTCAACAGCACTCACTTGAATCCCCTTCTGTTCTATCATGTAATCAGTTAATTAATTGGAAACCATTTAGCAGAGTCTGCAGAGAGTTTAGTCTGCCTTATGCCCTGTTGTTTTGCTATTGCTGGATATATATATATTCATATTTATACCCCTTCCTTTCTTCAGAGGCTCTGCAGAGCTCTCAGTGCTATCCCAGTCCATCACATCCTCTGGCACCCTTCCCTCAGTCAGGCAAACTGGGGCTCAGGCCCAGCTGTTAGTTTTCTCTTTACTAACTGCCTGCAAGAGCAGTGTTTGAGATTATTCAGGGCTCATTGATTTCTGGGCACCCAAGTTAGGTAAAAGTGTGTTTGTTTTTTTTTTAAAATATAAATTTGATGCAAGAGCCCTCTAACATCTGAGAGCACAGCACTTGTTCAGGAGTGAGAGGGAAAACCAGACTCTCTCCTAGCACATCTGTGCTTGATATGTTGATACTGAGGCTCTTGTGTGGACCTTTCGCTGCTCTCCCAATGTCTGCCTGGGCATTTGAAGTGACCTCCCATCTGGGGTGGTACCTCCTGTGCACCTGTCCTTGCTGCTTCAGTGTATTCAAGGGAGAGATAGTGAGAAGCACATGGGAGCCTTGGGAGTCTGGTGTTCACAGAACTGTGGATTCATTAAGGTTGGAGAAGACCACTAAGTTCATCAAGTGCAATTACAGCATGCTCAGAGATGCTGGGACATGTCCCGAAGTCATGGAGCTCCTTCCCACACCATCTCCTTCAGCTGTGCCTTGCCACAGCACTGAGGTCTTTTCTCTCACACCAGCAGCTGGGTTTGCTCTTGGTTTGCTGGAAAACTGTGAACAGGACTCATTCCCCAGTCCTTCTTCATTTCTAGCTCATAAAACAATGCAGTCTGAAGCAAACAGGCAGAGTACACTCAACCCCTCACTGGAGCTGTTGGCTTGCAACCCTTATCCTCAACCAGCACACATCTCCAGTATTATTTCTGCATGCTGAAGCAGGAGGAAGGCCAAGCACATGGTTATATTTTGGACCTGGAATTACTGCAGTTTGGGACAGAAGAGGGAGGGGGTGGGCAGTGCAGCCCTGAGGATCTCTTGGTTCCACAAGTCATCCATGGGGAAGGGCTCTTGGCCATTTCGTGTTGTTTTTTTCTTTATTCCTGAGCGAAAGACTGGCCTATTCTGTGCATGCTGCTGGACTCTGCCCTGCAGGGAAGCTGACAGGCAAAGGGAAAGCAACTGCAGGGCTGACCCAGCTTTTAACCTTTCCTCAAGTCCTCTGAGAGCCCAAATGTCTTTGTATGCACTTTCCATTGCTCTTCTCCAACAAGGGGAAGGTGAGTGTAGTCCAGAGGGCCAGAGCCCTGCTTCTGCTCTGCCTTGAAGCACAGGGGACAATATTACCCGTGTTTGGTGACGCCTTTCCATCTGTACCATGTGCTGAACCAAAACTGTGAGCAACAAGAAACTATGAGGGGTGATTTGTCTCCAAAGAAAGCCTCGTGCAGCTGGGAGATGCCTCAGAAGAGATGACTTAGAGGGTGTGGAAGTGTTATTGGGGTAGGAGATGGCCTTAAAATAGCCTTTAAATTAAAGGATGGGCTGGGTTGAAGGCAGCAACAGGACATGGCTTGCTGCATTGGCAAAGGCAGTAGGAGGAGAGGCGTGGGGCAGATGTGCTGCTGGCACGGGCTGTGGGAGTCCTGTGACAGAGGTGTGGTGCTTTATGCCTTCCCACTTGCTCTGCAGCTTTTGTTTTGTAATGCTATTGTTTAAAGAACAAGGCATGAGACCAGCTCCTTTCATCTCTTGCACCCCTGTTTCAGTGGCAGTTGGGAATTTACATATTGGGGTCCTGTAACTGAGAAATGCAAATAGTTTGGTTCTTCCTCCAGGACCAGTGCTATGTGGAGTGAAAAGGTCTCCTCTTGTGTGTCACCTGTGATGGTCTCTCCTCTCTGATGCAGGATGCTCTGAGTTTGAGACATCATTACAGATTCTGACTCTAGCCCTAGAATGGGGAATGAGGTGATAATGTGGTGGCATGTGCTATGTGACCTGTGCCTTACAAGGTGCAGTACAGAACTTGTGGACAGGAGAAAGGAGCTGGTTATGCTGCCCAGACTCACAAAGGAAGGTTGAACCTTGTAGTCTCTTTGTTTCTGCCTCTTTGAGGTCAGTTAAAGACCTGAGGGTTCCTGAGGGATTTCTTGAGGAGCAGGACTGGACTGTAGGTAATGCCAGACTGGCTGAGGACCTCTGTGAACTGTCTCACTCCTCCATAGCACCAGTATATACATGCTGGTGATGAGCCTGGACAGGGAGCTGACCCAGGAGAACTCTAGGCAGCTATAAAATCTGAGTCTGACAAGTTCCACATTCTGTTCTGCTCACTCTGCTTTCTGGCTGTGTGAGATTTGCACGTGCTTGGCATTGCCTGGTCCTTTCACAGGCTGTCTCAGTCACGTCCTGCTGGGGCTTGGTGCTGACATCTCAGAGATTTCAGTTGAGTCTGATATTTGCAGAGCCAGATTTGCGGGGAGACCTGTCCTGCCATAGCTTCTGGGACTTGTTGGGGTAACTTTAGCACATTCATTAAGGCAGGACAGTACATTTTTTCCCTTAATGAAAGGGAAAAAGCTGCTTACTATACGGGAAGGGGGATGGTGAAGGTAGGGTGGATGATGGGGAGTGTAACATTGCTTTTGGAGGTCACTGGAGTTATCTAGCAGGGACAAGCAAGCCCCAGAGTAACTTTCCATCATTTCTCTGGTTCAAACCCAAAGCTTTAGCAGCTTACTTGCTGCAGATATGAAGCCTGGATGGAGCTGCCCTTACAGCAGCATGTGAGGTTGGAGACATTCTCCTCTTCTGAGGCCACCAGCACCCAGCTAAGGCTTCAGTGAGCTGTGAGATGATGGGAATCACCCAGATATAAAGTCAGTGCCATCAATATATCCAGCGCTGAAGACCACAGCAAAGGACATGCATCTCTCCTCTCATTTCTACCAGGCAGTCACTCATGCTCCCTCAGCCCCAGCTGCTCTGTGCAGTTAATCCTCCCCAGTCAGAATTTTCAGAGTGGCACCATGCTATTAAAATGTGTGAAAAACTTCTATGCAGAAATAAATGTGTCGGGTTGGAAACAAGGGCGAGTGGAGGATGAAACTATGTGGGAGGAGGCACAGGCATGCAGGGTCCCTCCCCAGCAGCAGTGTTTCTGCCATTGCATTGAGCTGAACTGCATAAAATAACTTACAGTTTAATTACAGGGGTTTCTTCTTGTTGGTGTCACTAATGAGGCAACTGGCTTAATTTAGCTGAATAAAAATTGCTTTAATAGTGGGAACACTTTTGGCTGCTGGGTAGTAGAGGGGAAAGAAAATATCCCCTCTTCACTGAAGTCCCCTTGTTCTGCACTACACAGGTCCAGGTTCCCCTTTGTCCCACACCCACAGGTCTCTTTTTAAACCTAGGAGCTTGTTCAGGAGGTGTACTTCCATGGCCTCATCCATCACTTGTGCTGGGGCAAAATGGCAAAGGTCACCTCCCCTTCCCTGCTGGTCACCAGCAAGTGCCTGCAGAAGTTGTGGGAGAGTGTGCAGGACATGGCATGTTCTCTTCTGGAATGTAGGAGGAGAATGGAGAGAGTGAGCAAGAACTAGAATTTAGCTATCACTCAGTGATAACAGCCTGTGTTTGAGGTGTGTGTGGGGATATGGTGTGATGAACTGACTGCAAAGCAGAAGCCTCAGGAGCACACCTGCTGCAGTGGGAGGATTGTGGAGTGGTGTTGGGCCTGAGTCAGGGGTGGGTTGGCTGACTGCTGCCCTGGATGTGATCTGAGGTCCATCCAACACCCTCTCCCTACCCAAATCCTTTAAAACCTGCTCTGGAGGCAAAAGAAGGGCCTGGCAGCTATTTCTAAAGACTGTCTCTGTGGAAAAAAGCATCTTGTGAGTGATGGAGAAAATGTCCCATGGCAAAGAGGTAGCTTGAATATGTTCCAGGAGTACTGATGGCCAGTCTGTCCTGAAAGAAACCTGTTCATAGTTGAGAAATATGCAGGAAAGGCATTTTGCTTCCCTCTGCCTGTGTTTACTTGATGTGTGATGTGCCATATTTTATTACAGGTGGAGGTGATGCATAGGCTGTTACAAAGGTTGTCTGGCATGCTCTGCTGCAGGACTGCTTCCACTTTCCTATAACTCTGCCAAATTTTAATTGCTCAGGATGAAGTTTTCTGTGTTGGCTGTATGCTCCTGGCTGAATTCTATTTTTTATTGTTATTTCTTTCTGGTTTCACAAAAGAATTTTCTCAAATGCTTGAGGAGGTGGAAGGGAAGTGGGGGAAACAAGCTGTTTTTCTCAAGCTAGAAAATACTGGTGATACTTCTGTCACAGAAGTTGTCTCCTTTTGTGGAGGGGAAGAAACTCTGTCAAAGGGCAGATCTATCTTGGAAGACTTGATTTTGCTTTGGGACATCTTATGTCAGCAGATTGGCTTTTGATCCAGTTGGAGGAAGAAGTTTTATAAGGGATGTTTGGGAGCAGATAGGGCAGAGGAGCAGCAGCAGTTCTTATTGAGACACTTGGATTGGGCTGGGAGGGTGTAAAAGTAGGGAAGATCATAGGAAATTTGGACATGGATAAGGAAAGTGAGACTGAAAAAATATTTGGGAGCAGTTGGAGAGCAATGAATAGTGTGATTCAGCCTGTTGGGAGGGAGAGGCAACTGGGTGAAGGAGAGAGCTGGCACTGCCCAGCCATGGCATAGGAGGATGGGGGTTCTTGTCACTGCAAACAACAGGGATTTGGAGGTGGCAACAGACTTTCAGCCTTGAAAATAGTTGCCAAAAGGCAGAATGAGCAACTGCAACTGGGAAAGGATGAGTCCTGGTTGAGAGCCTTGATTTCCACACCCCCCCACCCCAATCCTTCCTATTTATACTGTAAAGAACACTGGGAAACTTGGTGCATGCAGCTGAGGTTTGAGCAGGGGGAGAGCCTTGCAAGCACCAAATAAGATTTACAAAGTGCTGGAGCTCAGAGCTTCACCTGTAGGACCATAATTTAATCTCCTTGTGTGAACGTACTGTGATTCTATCTCTAATTATAGAATCACATGCTTCCATCCGGCATGCTGGATGGGAAAGGTTCTTTCCTGGGGAGAAATCAGTGCTGTGCTGTGAGGTTTCTCTGGAGAAGCACTATGTCTTGCAGCAAAAGTCAGTAGCTGTACCCTTTGTGGAATCCCAGTCTTGGCATCTCTGACCTTTTGGAGTTTTTGTGACTGAAATAGTGCATTTTTAATGTGTTTCTGTGCAGTCCCTTTCTCTTTCTGTACTGAGGTCTGTCTCTGAGGCTGGACCTTTCTGACATTTTGAATTGTCCAAGGTGTCTGTTTCCAATGACAAACGTGTTCTTCCCTGTGTGTGTTTTGGCTGATCTGAAATGGAACTGTGGCTGTGTGTCCCCTGACCAGCCCTTCAGAAGTGGAGGGCCAGGTCAGATCAAACACCAACTTTGCCCTTTGAGGGCAGAATCTCCTGCCAGATCTGTGCAAGGAAAGACCCTCTTTGCCTATGCTTGTTGTAGGTTGTTGTCTGGGGGAGGGAGGAGATGGTAAGAGTTGGTTTCCAAAGATTGCAGGAGATGAGAAGCAGAGCACATCTGCCTGGCAAAGCTCCTTGCTTTAGTGAGGATGTATCCTTTTTTCATCTTTCTGTGTCCTAAATTGTAATAACACGATCATGCTATTTTTGATTCCCTTATTTGCGTGGAAAGCCTGTTGTTTTTTCTCTTCTCTCTCAGAATCCAATTTTCTCTTGACATTTCTGCCTAATGTAGCAAAACATGACCTTTGAGAAAGGACATTCCAGTGAGATTCACTCCCTCCTCTGCATCTCTGCCTCTCTCCCACGTCTTGCCATCTCTCATGCATCCCCTTTACGCTTCCTTCTTCTCCCTGGGCTGAGGGAGGGAGTTTACTGTCTCACTTTTCAGTAACAGTGAGCTGGTCCTTCCCCTCCTACTTTTCATCTGTCTTTGCAAAGTTTCCAGGTGCTCAGTGCTCTGTAATGGATAAAAGAGGGAGTACTGTAATATTTGTATTCCTCCCTGCTTAGCTTCACCTGCCATTTTTGCCACCCTTATCAGAAGCTGGAAGCAGTTTGTCTACAGCCATAGGAATAGTGGGATCATAGTCATGTGAAATGAGGTACCTGTGGTTTGCTGTGGTTTCCACAGCAGGATAGTCTGATGTGAAACAGAGCCAGAATTTAATGAGGCAGCACTGTGCCATCATAGTATTTGGGATTATTCTTCTGCCAGGCTTGTGGAGAGCCTTTGGGATGATGCTTTGCTGTGTGAGCAACTTTCCCACTCCCAGTTGTGGGGTTCTGGGCTTCTCAGTGTTGCTCAGTGCAGGTGGGACAGAAATGAAGTGCTTTTCCTTTGCTGCACCCTGGTGTAAGGCAACAAATGAATCTGTCATCCCAAATCCTTGCGTATCACACCTGTGCCAGCAGGAACCCCATGCTCTCTTGGTTTTAGCGTGTTTCTGTAAATCAAACAGGGGTTGGGGACTGAGCATGGCACAGCTGTGTAACCTACTGTCACTGGTGTGCCACCTTGTCTCATAGCTCTTGTTGGGCCAGCCTAGAGTTGAATGAACCTCCAGGTAGTTTGTGCCTTTGGCCCTTCCTTGCTCTTCCTGGTGGGCAGAAGGATGTCTGCAGCTTTGCACTCAGCTGCCCTGCCTGCAGCTCACAGTGGGGATGGATTCAGTGAAGGACATGAGGCAGCACCTTCTGTGTGTTCTGGAGATCAGCAGAGAGACTGGAACACTTGGTTTTCTCCTACAGCTTGTAGTTCACCCCATGAACTGGTCACTCGGTCAGTGGCTCTCAGAATGGCTGGGTGTGCCTGGGAAGGCTGCCCACTACAGAATGTGTTTTATTACTGTCTTTTTATTCTGCTATAAACCTTGGGCTTTCCTCTTTCTGCTCACTCTACTCCAAACACGTTCCTGCCTCTTATTTTTTTTCATTTTCTTTTTTTTTTTTTTTTTAAATTCAGCTACTTTTCACTCTTTCATCTTCTCTGGCTTTCAGCTGAAGAGGTGTCTACTGGGTTGCAAAGCTCTCCCAGGTAGATGAGATTTATGTTTTTGCAAGTTTGGGCAGATGGAGAGAGGGATGGGGAGCTGTTGGCTGCTGTAGCAGTGGTACCCCTGGGTGCAAGCAACACACAGCCATACCGAGACACCTGGAGCTTACAGCTACTGCAGATCATTTGATAACACCTTGGGTAATCATCGTGCTGTCATTTGAACCTGGCTGTTACTATTTTTAACACGAGGTTTGTACTTAATTTTTAGTTCAAGTTCTGAAATTAGACTGGTTCTTTTTGCTTATGGTTGGTTGAGCTCCAGATTCATGGGCAAGAATCAGACATTTTTTTTTTCCCCCTTAATATTGTAGCAGGATATAAATTATTTTTCCCCTTAAAAAAAAAAGTAAAATGAGAAACTTTCATTTGGGTTTGTCCTCATTAAAATCTCTCATTATTAAATCTCAACTTGGGTCCTAAACTGCTTGACAGCATCCCTGTCGAGTAGGACAATGAGATCTGTGGAGGTAGTAGGGTCAGCTGCAGGAAGAATTATTTTCTGTGACTACTTATTTTTTTACTTTTTTTTCTTGTTAATTTTCAGAGACCTCTCTGGGAACCGGCTCACCACTCTGTCATGGCAACTCTTCCAGACCCTGCGACTCTTTGAACTGTAAGTCCCACCCTGGGATCATTTCTCGGGAGAAGAGGGAGACTGAGAGGAGGAATAATTTCCAAATAAAGCTATTTTGAAGCCTGTGAACAATTAGCTAAAACTCCAGTGGGTAACACCATCCTTGGAAGGGTTTCCTGGGTATGGGAGCACCAGAGCAGAACTGCTTCTCTTTTAACTTCACAGCAGCTGGCTAATTAATGTCGGGATGATGAACAAGTCATGCTTGGGGTAGTAAACAGTTGACTAACTCTGGGAGCACATTAGAAATACTTACTAGGCCAAATTTTGAGTGAATTTCTTCAAATATTTGGTCCTCATCTATTGCAGGGTGGGACTAACTGTTTTTCTTTAGTTAGTGGACATGCTTTATAAGATGCCCCTGCTTTTTAGGTGAATTATTCCCTTGCTCTCTAGCAACAGAGGCACCTCCTAGCTCTGATATGGGAGATGGTGAGATAGTGTCTCCCCTGGGGCCCTGGTGGCCTTCAGCCTGCTGAATTATTGATAGAGCATTCAGCATGGTGCTTGAAGAATAAGTGGACATGAAATCAATGGAGCGTTGCCCTGATGACCTGTTTTGTTGAATTTTAGAAATAGTTGTTTGGTGGGTATAAAAAAATATATATGTAGGATTTGTCCCAGAGGATCCTGGGAAGCTCCATTCATCCTCACTGATGATCAATAGAGCTGTAAGCTAGAAGTGACTTATGAAAGAATAAAGACAGTCTTTCAAGTGGGAGTAAGTGTGTTATCACCAGTGTTACTGCAGTGTATTTTATTTCTGTCAAATTGTTAAATGAAAAATACTAATAATGATATTAGAAAATAGAGAAACACCCTTCTGATGGGGAAATTTGGCTTGCAGAGTTAAAATGCTGAATTTGGAATTTGTCTCCTCACTGATTACAGCTCTAAATATTTTTCAAGTCTGGCTCAGGTTTCCAGTTTAATAGCATGAGTCATTTGTATTCTTAGACCTTTACTTATTGTCATTGTGCTGTCTGGCAAAACTCAGATTGATGGTTGTTACCCAAGAGATCCAAGAGTGGAGGAGCAAATGGGGCTGCAGTCCTGAGCTAGTGGCACTGGCAGGGCCTGGGGTAATTGTGAGCCTGCAGATTAATGGGGACACTTCCAGTGGAGCTCGTTTTTATGTGCCTCTGCTTCATTTGGTCATATTTTGTTTCTTCTGGCACATCCCAGGTCTGCCAGCACAGTCAGGATCAAAAGACCTATACCTAGCACAAAGAGAATTGAGAAGCTGCTTTTTGGGCAAGAAAGGGTGCTTTACCTGATGAAGAATATATCTGTGTTGTCCTGATATGATGATTCTGGCAGGGAGCTGGTGTGCATGAAGTGGCTTTTGTTGGTGTCAGCAGAGTCACTCGGGCCAGCACTCCACAACATGGCAAGCGAGAAGGAGCTGAATTACTTGGCTCCAGTTGGAGTTGTGCTCAGAGCAGTTTGCTTGGAGATCACAAACCTCAATTAATGAAAGAAATAATGCCCATAGAACTATGGGAGATCACAGGGCTGGTTGGTAGGAAGTCATGATGGAGTGGGAAAGCAACACCGATGTGGTGTATATTGTCCATGGTGTCCCCTAGGGACATTTGGCATTGTGTGGGGCAGGAGCCTCAGCTGAACCTCTCCTGCTCCAAGCTGTGAAAGGGGTCTTGGCAAACCACTCCCTGGCACCAGTTCCAGTGAGCAGGTTAGACCTAAAAACGTGCCTGCTGACAGGGGCTGCCTTGCTGTTGGCTGGACTGGAGTAAGAGCCTGGTCAAGTTTATTTTTCCTGAAGAATTACTTTGTCACTGGTGCTTCCTGGCGAATGTTCCTCTCTGAGCTCCTTGTCACTAAGGACCCTCCATCCATGTAAGCACAGCTAGGATGGAGACTACCAGAACAGATGATGGTGTTCCCCAAACATGATGAGAGAGGGGTATTTATCTGATACCCACTGGGGTGTCAGTGTTTAAGGGGCAGGGGGAGGTGTGCCTACAGTGTCCTTCCTGGGACCATGAAACTGTCCTGCTAAACTGATTTATTGGAAAGAAGGCAGCACAGAGCTGTAGTCTGAGCTATAGTCTCTGAATAATCATTCACATAAAGATGTTGGGAATTAAAGTAGAGACATTTCTACATGGTGGTCACAGTCCTGAGTGCTTGAGGGATAGGACCTGTTGGTGGGTAAAAGCAATTCTCCAAGACAGTGAGGAATTACTAATGGATGTGCAAAAGTGGGAAATACAGTATTTTTATTTTTAGAAATGCAGAGGATGGGTGAGTAAGAGACAGTTTTTTGGCACACTGAGCTCCAAAGAGGTTTCCAGAACCTGGGAAGGAGATGGATTACATGGCCCACATAAAGTGAGTGTGAAACACTTGTGGAAGCTAGAAAAGGAGTTGCAGACTGACATCAGCTGAGGACTTGAAGTTGAGCCAAAACTCTCTGGAAAGGGAGAAAGTGGTGAGCAGCAGAGACTGATACAGAGACAGCCTGAGGAAGGCAAGCTGAGCAGCAGTGTTTGTGCAGAACAATGGAGAGGGCAGAAGACTCCAGGGGCACAGAGATGCTGGCAAGAGTCTGCTCTCCAGAGTGTTAGGTCAATGTGGAGGGTTGGTGTAGATCAGTGGGTGTAGATCTGCAGTGGCTCACCAGAGGCACCTTATATTGACCCAGTGCTACCAGGCAATCATGGATCCAGAGGGAGGATGGTCATCAAAGCTAAAACTGTGACTTTCAATGAGGCAGCTCAGAGCAGTGGAACATGTGGTGAGGGAACTGACGGGAGGGTTGTCTCCAGGAGAGTGTTGGGAGGAGAGGAGCTACAACTGCCTACAACATAGAGATTTCCAGGGAACATGAGACCTGACAAAGCCACTCACAGTGAACAACGAGGAGGGAAGAGCAGAAGACTAATGGGAAGAGCAGACAGGTGGATGGGAATTTGGTGCTTGAAACTGCTGCTTGGCTGCAAGGCATCATAAGCTTGTAAATGTGGCATTGCTTTAAAGAAGAATTTCTTGTTCAAGTTGAGATTTCCCCCTTTTTACTCACTGAAGCAAGGATGGCAAAAAAATGAGGCACACTTCCAGAGAATATTATCTTTTGCTCTTTTTGGCCAGAAACAAGGCTTGGAATGGTTTCCAGTAACTCCAGCCCTAATTCCCACAGCATGGGCTGACCTTGACCAGCAGGGCTCAGGCTAATGAGCACAGAACTCTCCTAAGTCTGAAGTTGAGTGTGTGCAGGAAAGCATCTGACACATGCAACAGCTCATAAACATTGGACTTAGAGCTTTCTTATCCAGAAGTCACAGCTGGTTTCCTCTGTCATGTCCTTGGCTTCCTTTGTCATGTCCTCAGAGAGCTGAGGGCTGACATTTCAAGAAACTCCTTCCCGGAAAGACCTAAGACTCTGGATCCAATTACGTCTTTGGTTGTATAAAACCTTGTAGTCCTGAACATCTTGCCACTCTGCCTGGCCCATCAGCATTTCTAATACCAACAGTCCCTGCCAGCTTCCCCTGCAGTAGATTTCTGCAATGCTACAGGAAGAGGCTTTGGTGGAGATGGGGCACAGCAGCATCTCTGTTAATGTTATGAGTCCAACTTAACATTGTCTGTGCTTCTAACTTAGAAGCTTATGGCCACCAACAGTCACGCTAATAGAGCTGTAGATAGACAGTGGGTACTTTTCTTGCTCTCTGCATTAGCTAATCCAGCTGTCAGACAACCAGCCGTCATTCCCTGTCTGAGTCCTTCTCTTTTTATTCCATCCCTTTCTGGCAGGCATTCGGAAACAACAGTTCTGCTTGGAATGCCAAGAGAAGCACTGGTTCTGGGAAATAAATAGAAATGAAAAACAAAATTAGATTTTGTTCTCTTTGCTGAGCTCTCTTTTGGTTCTCAAGCCTAGGCAAGTGGCCTCAGTCCCAAGGTAGGAAGAGTGTTTTAATTGCAAGTGTACAAAATCTTAGCAGCAGTTTTATGTGAATTGAAACAGACGGGAGAAGTGTGGCAAGGATCTCTGCTGCCCTCTGAGAGGCTTTATCTGCAGACAGCTTTGCTTTAGCTGATGAGTGGGGAGGCATGGGACAGTGCATGTGTCTCATTTAGCTGCATAGTCTGGAAAAAAACTGCTTTGTGTGTGTGAAGTCCTGTCTGTTTTAGTACATACTGTAGTGCTGATGGCATCCGTCTCCCACATTGGTTCACTCTGGTGTAGGCTGTCCAGACAGTTTTGGGAGACAGTGGGTACAGCTTTCTGTAGGGAGCAAAGGTGGGCTCTACCAGGCACCTGCAGCATTACTGTTACTGAGGAGTTGACTTGGTGCCTAAATGGCTCCAGGGTTTCAGCTTTGATGGGTCATTGTCACATCATATGACAGTTCAGAACATGATTGTCATATTTTCTCTCTTTTCTGACCACAACGTGCCTGTTTTGGTGCTCAGAGCACACCCTACTACAAGCCTCTGCTTTGCCTGGGGCTGGTGGATGGCTCTGGCTCATGTGCAGATTTGGTCTTTTTTTGGGCCAGCTCTTTGAGTTGCAGAGCAATTCTGCTTGTGCAGAGAGAGCCCAACTTGCTTGTGACTGTGAGACTTGCTATTTCTCACAGGCATTTTCAGTTTTAAGTTGGCTTGAAGAAGGTGTGGGACTATGCACCACTCCTGAGCACCTGCAACTAAGCAATGCTTTGGCAACAATTGCAGACCACATGTGAAAAATGCCCTTTGGGTTTATTTGCCCACTCCAGGAGAAAGTTGTGCTGGTTATGTTCCACAAGATGGAGCCTGCCTTAATTCTAACTGCAGTGTTGCTGCACCTCACGGGATGGGAAACGTCTCTGCAGCACATGGCTATGTCTTCTGGCCCAGCAGCGGGTTTTGTTGCTTTGTGGTGCCCAAGGTACTTTTTCTCTTTGCAGAGGAAAGGTGCATTTATTATTTATTGCAAGGTGCATTTATCTCCACAAGCTGAGGGTCATAGGTAGTGGAGATGTTACAGAAATGTGGAAGAGTTGGAATGAGCCACAGCTCCTAATGATCCTTGCAAGGGATGAAGAAGAGAGGTGGAAGTCCAGTTTTTTGGGCAGGTGCAGGACAGTGAGAGCATGGAAATTCTTATGCACCACTCTGGCGAGCCAGCTGACGTGGCAGGGCGGGCACAAGCAGGAAGGGAGGGCATCTTCCACACGTCAGGAGTGCTTTTGCAATGTGTGTTAAAGAAAATGGGTGCACACATCTGTGCCCCTTCTATCCATAGTGCTGTGCCAGCTGCCAGTGCCACTTGGTGCATCACTGCTGTGATGGGAGTTAATTTGTGCAAAAGCCCCTGTGGGGGTCTCGATTAGAGCAAGTTACATCACTGCTGTTGGGGCAGGTTGTGGGGAAGTTCTGCCCTCAAGCCCGCAGCTCCTGTATTATTCATGGCTGTTCATGAATTAGCAATGGGCCGGGAAAGCTGCTGTCTATTACTTACAGAGCTGCCCATAAGTGCTAGGACAGCAGCTCTTCCAGCAGTCTCACTTCATGAGGATATCTGCAGCAGAGCAGAATTTTTCTCCCGTTGCATCCGAGCTCCCTCAGCTCCCCACCAGGTCCCAGGGTGCATCCCTGGTTACCTGATCTGCCATTAGCCAAGTCCATGGCCCTAACCCACATGCCATCCCATGTCCTGATGGTAGCAATGATCCTGAGAGGATCCTGAGAAGAAAGTGGATTCATAGCCATGTAGAAGAGGATGTAAAGCCTGTGCCAAACCACTTGCAGTACCTGTCATAACATGCAGGGAATGTCGTCACTCAAATCCCACCAAATCGCTGTGCTAATCTGGTCTGTTAAATTTAGTGATTTGGCCTTTGAGTTGCTTGTGTGAGCCTTGTGCCTGTGTTGCAGAGGTTTATGTGCTTTTGGTGGGAAAGAAATTAACTAATGAAAAACCAGAGTGAAGTTCAACTCAGTGTTTGTTCTTAAAAAAAAAAAAAAAGTCAGATGACATCTTCATGTATGAGAAGATGTGAAGCAGCATCACTAGGGTTCAGTTTTAACAACTCTGGGGGCTACCACAGGATCACTTTTTCCTCCTTTTGCAGCACTGTATAGACAAAACAGCAACTGCAGATGTTTGGAAGGTGGTTTCCAAATCCTGTTACTTGGTGAAATTAATTTTGTAAAAGCAAGCATGAATTTTTTAGTAACATGTGGAACAGAGCAGGGAAAAAAGCTTTCTCCTGGATGATGGGGAGGATCCAGATACTGGGTGAAGTAGGGGTTTGACCTGCAGAGATGACCTTCTGCTTTGGGGTGACTGAGCTCATCTTTGGCACTGCTGGCTTCACTGATCCTTACTTTCTTTGCTTTATAGTTATGTGGGGAGATATTTTATTTCTTTGGGCTGTGTCTCCTGTTTTGCTCAAGTTATTATTGCAACACACTTTGGTAATCCAGTCTGCCCTGGCTGAACACTGGGCTCTTTTCCCCTGCTTGGACTTGCATGTCCACAGAGAGCTGCAGAGCTTTAAAAATGTAAATGAAACAGTTAATAGGCTGGAAAATCAATTATAATAAACATTCCTGGTATATAAACTATGTGTAAGTGTGGTTTAAATGAAGTACATTAAAGGCAGTGCTTTTCTCCATTTCTCCTGGCCAGGTCAGCAGGGTCTCGGTGCAGTGCTGATTGATTTGATTAAAATGCATGTTACCTTGCACATTAGCTCATGTTCTGGGTCACCAGGAGCCTGTGTCTGTACAAGGAACTTGGGAGAAGAGCTGCCAGCTTCTCTGAGTGCTTGTGGGAGCTGGAGATGTGCTTTGCCCAACAGGGTCTTGGACCACCACTGGAGTGGGATTTGAAGGAGTGAATCAGTCAATATTTTAGGGCAGTGGTGATCTGCCTGCTCCTTTGCTGTGGGGATCCAGGTGACTGTGGGACAAGCCACAGTTGAAGATCTTGTGAAAGACATTGCCTTTATCAGTGTGCTGCCCTGTGAGATGTAAAGCCTTGTGTGCACATGTGAAGGAGACTCTGAATGCAGGGATGTGTACCTGTGGAAAAGACAGGAATAGTGAGTGCCAGAAGACCCTGAGCAAATAACGCAGAGAAGATTCTACTTTAGCTCTTATCCCTGCCTGGTGGCTGTCGTCCTCCAGGAGCCTGGAGCCAGGTAATAGCTCTGCTCATCCTTCCCTATCCCACCATCCTCTCTCACATCTCTCTGCCCGCAGGAGACTAGAAAGGAACCTTTTTAACTGCAGCTGTGAGATTCGCTGGATTCAGCTCTGGCAGGAGAAGGGTGAGGCAAACCTGCAGTACCAGAACCTGTACTGCATGACCATGGACGCAGCCATCATCCCTTTGCAGGACATGAACATCACCCAGTGTGGTAAGAATCCTGGGGCTGGACAAGAGGGAGGCTAGGAGGGTGCCAGGAGGGATCCCTGTGCTATCTAGCACCTCTGGTTCAGCTATTTGCTTGGGGAGCCTGGTGTAGCAGAATCCAACCATGTGGTTGAGAACAGGAAGATTGAAGCTGATTTGGGTAGTTTGTGGATTATAAATAGAGTATCTGGGTAAATGTGAGGCTGCTATTAGTGTGGGTATAAAAGATATTGGGTGATATGGGCATTGTGCTTGCTGCAATGCTGGTCCTTGACAAAGTGACTGTGGTGAGTCTGTGTGATGTCTTGAAAAGGGCTGTTTTGCATTGATCTACCTCAGTCTAACAAATCCTAGAAACAGCATATTGTTAAAAGACACTGCCACTGTATCTTTTATAATTGCTCTCAGGAAATGCATGTCTCTATTCATTTTCTTTTGTTTTATTTTTCAATTGAAATCCCATATCTGTAAGGAAGAGCCAGGAGGGACTTTACATCTCTTTCTTTTTTCCTGCTGATGTTTAAAGGAGTCCAGGGGCCCCAGGAGCAACATGAGGCATGTTCAATAGTCATCCCTTTTTCCTTCACCTTGTTCATGCATCAGTTGCGTGTTTGGTGTCAGTTTTTGCTCTGCTGTTGCCATTACTGGAAAGCATCCCTTGCAGAGTAAGGAGAAAGAGATGTACCTTCTGCAGAGCAATTAAACTGTCTGTACACAAGCAGCTGTCAAACTCACAGGCTGAAAAAAGGATGAAAATGAGAGGTTTTCTTTTTTTTTGATGATCATCCTCTCTACTAGGAATTTGGGTTTGTTATTTGTAGCAGTAGTAGACAAACAGCATGCACACTTGGATTTACATAACTTGGGTTTTTTGCTGTTTGGTTGGGTTGTTTTTTTTTTTCGATTAGTTGGTTGGTTTTTTGTTTGTTTGTTNGTGTGATTTCCCCCCCGCCCTCCAAGTTCAGTGTCCCTTCAAACTCTGGAAATTGGCCAGAGTGTGCCTACACCTGGATAAACTAAAAAGATTTGAGAGAGTGCTGTAATTTCCACTCCACATGGGAAGAATAAACTGCAGGGATTAGAGGGGGGAGAAAAAAAAATGTCATTTGGAATCAGGGACGTGAGAGGTGACTTCATTAGTGGTGGTACTAGACTCTAGGAGGCTCTAGAAGGGTGCTGATTTGGGAAAACAAATGTGCTGGGAGCCATGCTGGGCTGTTTTCCTCCCGAGGAGAGTCTTTCATTTTGGGCATTAAAACTCAGAGTGTTGTAATAACAGCACATTTGTCTTTGTCCTTTGATGCTGAGGGCTGGCATGGCTTGTTGTGGCCATGCTTGATACCAGCTCAATCTTGAGAAGACCATACATGTCCCTCCCATCTCCCTCTCCACTGATTCCTGCCATCTGTGCAGCCTTGACCACTGCCACCTTTCTTCTGGCATCTCCCCAGTCAATACAGTGTTCCTTTCCTCCTCATGTTGCTCCCTGATGGCAATGAAAGGATGTATGTTCTCATCCAGGGCTTTGCATTTGTGTGATGGATGCTGCTGCCCTGTGATGGGGTGGGATGGGACAGCTGGTCCGTTTCTTCTGGCCTGCCTTCCCTGTTTGCCCCTAAAAACATCCCAGGAAACCTCCCCTCTGCAAGAAGAGTGTTTGCCCTTCTTGCAACCAGTGCTGTCTTGTTTCATGTTGCAAGGATATTTGGTGTCTGTGGCAGTGAGTAAGGAAGTGGTGTAAATCAGAGCCACCATAAATCAGTGAATCCCTCTGCTACCACTCAGGAAGAGCAAGGGCACCTTCTATTACAAGAGCTGTAGTTAATATGAGGATACATCCTTGGTCATTTTCTCTTGCTTGTTGTAAATTAGAGGGACACTTTCCTCACCTGGAGTGCTGGGTGCTCTGTGCCTTGTCCCTGGGGATGGGGTTGCTTTAGATCTCCCAGTACACAGTTTTCTCATGCCAGGTGACTTGTCCTCATGAGCAGCTTCTGTGGGACTAGAGAGATGGGGATGGGGGTTGTGTGAAGAGAAGGGCAGCTAAAACTGGACACCAACTTTTGGATTCAAAGATAGTAACAGTGTCTTTTTAGCTGGCACATCTTCAGAGCCTATATTTCTCTCATCTCCGACATCCCTCCTTCCGTCAGTAGGGCAAGGCCATCCTGTTACCTCCTGCTACTTATCCCAGGGTGCTGGAGGCTGATTTGGGAAAAGTTCATGTGGGATCTGGGCCCACACAAGTGTTCTGCATCTGTCTGTATCAAATGCTGCACCACACATAAGCACTTTGATGTTTGGCTCTCCTAGACCTCCCCGAGATCAGTGTGAGCCACGTGAACCTGACGGTGCGGGAAGGGGAGAATGCTGTCATCACCTGTAACGGGTCGGGCTCGCCGCTGCCGGACGTCGACTGGATGGTGGCTGAACTCCACTCCATCAACACCCACCAGGTAGAGGCCACAGGACCTCAGGGCTGCCTTTGCCTGGCAAGGGCAAAGCTGCTGCCAGGGCTTCCCCAGGTCTGTGCATGCAGAGCAGAGGATCAGAGAGAAGGTGGAGGTTGCCGTGAAAAATATGGAAGGGTTGTATCAAAAATAAAAATATTGGGGCCGTTCCCTTCCCCCATGAGAACTTGGGGGCTGCCAGAAGGGAGAAAAATCTTTCCTCTGTATGTCTGGAAAGGGGAGAGGGCTTTGTGTTTAAGTGATGCCTAACTGAATTGACTCCTGCCTCCTCTAATGAAACCACTTGTTTGCAGAGGTGACTATAATAGCTGTGGCTAAATTAGGCAGCAAAATTTTTCGAGAGGCAAAACACATTTATCAGTGCTACAATGCTATGGCTCTTCCCTTCCCAGTAGTACCTCTTACAAGATATGATGTGTTTAGTCAGGTGAGGAAACACCTCCCTTCACCCAGATTCTGGTTGTCCTTGGATTTTGAAGACTTCCTTGCATCTTACATGGAGACTGTGATCCCCTTCTTCTGGGGATGGTATCAGGGAGGCAAGGAGCCACCAGACACCGACTTCTGTCTGTATTTCTCTTTGGGGATTTTTAGACCAACCTCAACTGGACCAATGTTCATGCCATCAATTTGACCTTGGTGAATGTCACCAGTGAGGACAACGGGTTCCTGCTTACCTGCATTGCCGAGAACGTGGTGGGGATGAGCAATGCCAGTGTGCTGCTCACAGTCTACTGTAAGTACCAGTGGAGAGACCTTGTCCGTGGGGAGGCTGGAGGGACTGTCTGGGAGCTGTTTGAGTGCATGGCCACTTGCTACCTGTGACATACTGGGTTTGTGGGTGAGGATTAGGAGAAGCTGAGCACAGCCAGGAGGAGGTGGATCCTCACACAGCTCTCTCTCGAGTGTCACTAATTTTGCTTTCCTGATACTTTCATTGATCCAGAAATGAGCACTAGAGCAGAGGAAGGGCAGCAGTACCCCAGTGGTGGTGGGCATCTTTCCATCCATCTCTGTAAAATCCAGTAGAGTAAGGAAAAGTTGTAGAGGGATTAAAATTCTGTTTACAAACAATGTTGTTTGTCCTGATGCTGTATGAGAGGTTCAGTGACACCCTTGCTAAAGACAGTGTAAGTCTTGCCACTGATTTCAGGGATGTTAGTGCTTCCCTTCAGTTCAATTCTTACAAAGCTAAATTGCAAATGCCATGTAAATGTGCATGTGTCACATTTCAACTGTTCACTTTTATCTGCAAGTAACTCAACTTTCTTTGTGCTTTCTAATATAAGATAACACAAACCTGACCTTAAGGGGAAGTTTACACAGCTTTGTGGTCTCAAGCAGCTGAGATTTACTATATTTTGCTGTGTCTGTAATATTTGCCCTTACTCTGTAGTTTGAAAATCTGTCCCCCCTACCCCCAACCTTGTCAGGTGGAGTGGAGACCTGTGTGGGATTCTGACTAGTCTTGATCAACCCATGCATGCTGCATGATGCTTTACTACTTTCATCTTCTCAGTAAGTGCTATTGATGGATTGAAGAATGGAGGTGATTAAAGCTCAGCTCAGAGGTGACTGGTCAGCAGGTGGGATTTTTTTGCACAGTGTTTTAGCATCTTTTCCTCCATGTCTTAAACAGCACCGTGCCTATGCCTGTTTTCACCCATGAAATCGTCTAAGCTGCTGACAGTTTCTTCTACCCCTGCTCTTGTTGCCCAGACCCATCACTCAGGGCTGTAATTTCACACTGAAGAGATCTGAGTTTGTATGTGTAGGTGGCTGCCTGTTTCGAATCCTCCTTGCTAGGAAGATGTGAACAAGCCACATGCGAATCTAAGCTTGAGAGTGAAAGAAGGTGGCTGGGACATGACTGTGTGGTTCAGGATAGATGGGTGCTGGTGGGAGAATTTTGCTCAACTCCAACCAGTTCTGCACCTTCTTTTCTACAACATTCACTGCCTGAAAAATTCATTTTTTTCCCAAAAGATGGGTCTAAATTGGTGTGTTGGTTTTCTTCCTTGTGGGTGCCCCATGGATTGTCTTTGCAGCTGGATGGTACCAGGAAGATGAGAATTTTAGGCCTGACTTGTATCTTTGTGTTCTTTATCTTTGCAGAAAACTTGTTCTTTTAGTTCAGACCTTGCCAGCCTTGGGGTTTGGGACTTTACATGTGGGTGTTGTAAATGGATTTCAGAAGCAGTAGCAGAGCAGCATTTGAATTCTCAGGGTGTCCCAGGGGGAGGACAATGCATATGCAATAAATTGCAGGTGGAGTCTCTGCTTTTCTTATCCCTCTCCTACTCTACTCCCTTTAATTAAAACACCCCTGGAGGCTGTTCGGTGAGTGAGAACTCCTTTGGGATATTCAGGCAGTCAAAACCCCCAAGGACAGGCAGTCACTGAGGGATGTTTGCTTCCACAGCTGTGTAATCCAAAATTGCTTGATGTGGCTGGAGAGCTCCCATGGGCACCTTGCACATGTGTAACATAACAGTGTTATGTTGTGGTGTCCTCCTTAAGGGGAACAGGTGGCCTCCCTGTGATCCCTCGGGAGGAGGAGAGCAGCAGTAGGTGTGTGGATTGGGCAACTCCAAGCTTAATTGTTCCTGGGTTGGTCAGGATCATCCCTACCATTAATGTGTATCCCACTTTGGAAGACCAGGGGTGCTAGCTCTGACTCAGATCCCCCTTTCAGGGAGCATGGAGTGGTTCTTGTGACAGCACTGCTTCTTTGCAGACATCCATAGGAAGAGTAGAAGGAACAAGGGATTTTGGAGGTTTTCAGTATCCTTAGTTTCCATGGTGCACAGAGACATGATGTTGGGTGGAGATGTGCTGTGAGCCTGCCATGTTTCTCTCTGGTAGATCCCCCTCGCATCCTTACTTTGGAGGAGCCGGTGCTGCACCTGGAGCACTGCATTGCATTTGCAGTGCATGGGAACCCAGCTCCCACCCTCCACTGGCTGCACAACGGCCAGGTCCTCCGGGAGACAGAGATCATCCACATGGAGTTTTACCAGCAAGGGGAAGTGTCTGAGGGTTGCCTGCTCTTCAACAAACCCACTCACTACAACAATGGCAACTACACGATTGTGGCCACCAACCAGCTGGGCTCAGCCAACCAAACTATCAAAGGACACTTCCTTGAAAAGCCCTTTCCAGGTAGGATTTTCAGTTTATCTCATTAGGGTTTCTTGCAATCCAAAGGTCTTACTATGGCCCTACTGGAGTCCTTGCATCGAAACAAGGCCTTGACAACCCAGACTGGCCTTTGTTTGAGCAACAGGTTGGAAGAGATGATTTCTGGAAGCCATCTCTTCTGACCAGTGTGGTTTTCCTACTCAAGTGTACTTTGGTGACATATCAGCTCTTTGATGGTGGGAGAGACACTAACTGTTAATTTAGATTTATTATATCTTTTGGCAGTGTATTTATTTTGAAGATCTTTATGAAGTTCAGTGGGAATAGGGTGTAAATTTGGGCAATTATTTTGGATCTTCTCTTGGATGCCCCAAAGAGGTTGCTCAATTTTTTTTTTCCAAAAGTATTCTGCTACATGATAGTTCTAATCTGTAGAAAGGAAAGCCCTTTGAAGTGACAGAGCTCTTCCTTTTTTTTACTTCTAGCTTGCATTTGTGAAATGATTA
This sequence comes from Formicarius rufipectus, assembly GCA_013399695.1. Taxonomy (NCBI): domain Eukaryota; kingdom Metazoa; phylum Chordata; class Aves; order Passeriformes; family Formicariidae; genus Formicarius; species Formicarius rufipectus. The sequence continues at coordinate 1,057,070 of VXAU01002736.1, forward strand.
AAGCTGGATGCAGCAGTGTCAGGATTGGTTGTTTTTTTGAATGTAATATGTGCAATTCCAGGATGACAGGTCTACAAAAGATGCAACGGCTCAATTAGTCACTTTGCATCAGTTTGCTGGCATTTCTTAACTGATTGCTTGGAATTCCCTGTTGTACTCCCTGGTGATTCAGAGCCTGGCTGCAAGGAGGAAAAAAGCATTTGAGGACACAAACATCCAGCTCTAGGGAGTGCAGTAGAGACTTTGTGGTGGCCTGTCTGCTTTAAAAAATTGGTTTTTGTCTACTCTCTGACATTGCAACACCACACTGGCCATCACGGAGTTAAGATCTGTGCTGCATTCAGGAATGATGCCCTGAGAAAGTGGCAGCTCTGAATTGGCCCCTGCAGCCCAAGAAAATCCAGCAAAATAGGGCGTTTGCTAAATATAGAAAAATACCAACGGTACTCTCATTTATTATTTATATCACACCATATATGTACACAGAGTTTTCCCAGAGGTCAAATATCATAAATGCAAACCCAAATCTCTGCCTTGAAGATCTGACAATTGAACAAATTAGCTGATATGGATGGGAGTGGAGAATTTGTACTCTGACTTCAAGGATGCTGCCCTGTTTGGATATCTGACCTATTTATGTTTCCTTCTGTCAGGGCAGAAGAGCAGCTTATCAAATGTAGGTGGGTGAGGAGAAGCAGACAGGTTTGCAGTCTCAGCTCTGTCAGGTCCCACCTTTGTGACTCAATTTCCCCATCTGTAAAATGGGAACAGCTCTTAAGTAGGGCTGGACCTCTGGAAAAGGGAGGCAGATAAGCTGTTCTGGAGAGTTGATTTGGAAATGGAACTGAGCTGTGCTATGATTTGGGAAAGCACATTGATGTTTGAAGACCTTCTCGTGTTAAAGGCTGTGGAAGAATGGGATTGTGTGAAACATAAGTAAAATATTGCCCTTGTGAGTGCATCTTCAGCCATGTCTCATGTGTGCTGTTGGTGTGGAGTGCTTACTGCCCTGAACTACCTCTCAGCAGAAGCTGGCCCATTTCTTTTATTTCTTCTGATTCAAAGTCCCAAGCCATTCCTCACCCTGGCAGCCCCTGTCAGCCCAATGCAGGTTGTAATTTGCTTTCCTTGAAGCTTGTTGCTTCATCCACTACCACAGTTGACATATACACTCAATGCAGCTAGCATCTATAATTTCCCATTTGAAGGTGGATTCCTTCAGAAAATGCCACACATTGAAGGTTCTCCAGTGTGGTTCGTTCAAACCCTTATTGCCTACAGCAATTCAAATGTGCGAAGACTTTGCTGTCAGTACCCAGGATGAGGTTATTAGTCTTAATTAATGAAATCATAGTGCCTGGAAGACTTCATACCAGCATAGAAAAGGTCCTGTGACCATGTAGTTTAGAGCCCTCTAGTAGAAAATCTCTAGTTGGTGCTATGCCACACAGTGTTCCAGGCTGAGAGCAGCAAGGTACTGTTAGAAGCTGAGTGGAAAATGGGAGATATATGCTACATGTCATATCCCCCTTCTCTCTGGTGTGAATCTAAAAGAAAGGGCAGTGGCTCCCAGTACAGATTTGTGTCATATCCTGTAAAAAGCTAATTGCATGTTGCCATTGTATCTCTGCCACAGGCATCCATCTCCTTATTTAATCCACAAAGGGTAGTGTACCTGTGATGAGAATTCAATACTTTGGGAACTTCTTACAGAACTCGAGTTGGCTGAAGTTTCTTGGTTATTTTTTATACTTTGAAAAGTAGGGTTTACTGAAAAAAAACCCAACAAACCCTTTTTGTGAGTTTCTGTTGAATTTGCTTAGTCCAGCAGAGTGAAATAAAGGGAAATGTAGAAGCAGCAGGAATTTTATGACTAGATTCTGTCTGCCTTAATAGGGGAAAAAAAGTCTCCAAATAAAATATTTCTTCCTTTTTCCCCCCCATCTTATAGGAAAAAAAAGAAAGGCAAGAAAAGTTACACTTCTCTTCAACTTGAAACAAAAATATTTTTTCAGGTTTTTTCCTCTGGTTTGGAAAGCTGTGTTTGTCACACGGGGATTGTTTTATGCTTCCCTTGCAAACCTCACCCATGCTTCAGCGTGAAGGTTTCAGCATCCTTCCAGGAGCCCTCTGCCAGCAAAGCTGTGTAAACTCCAGTTAATATCAGCCACAGTTTCTTACACGGCGAGTGAATTGAAAGCTGACGTTATTCTCACACAATGTAAACTGAGTGTCACCAAGGGCTTTAGACCTCATTGTCTGGGGCCTCAGCCACCTCTGGAGCTGAAGGAGCTTTGCTGAATAGACTGGATCAGTCAAGAGGCTGAAAGCAGGGACTGGTGTCTCAGGGAAGAGGTAGCTCTAGGACAGCCCCAGCCTTTTTATCCAGCTCAGATGCTATTACCTGTTCTGAACAGCTCATGAAAAGGGGATTAGAGGAGGTTTCCTCTAAACCTCTGCCCCAAGCTGGGCTCTCTCCTTCATGGCAGTTGGTCCTGGTAGGACTTTGTCCTTGGGTGAACACTGCCATGTAAGGAAAAGTCTGCTTCTCTCCCCTTCACTCCCATTATGCCCAGCCCTGTGTGTCTGCTGAGCTTTGCCCACTGGCTGAAAGCAGGGTTGTTGAACAATCATTCAGAAGAGTGGTTAGTGTGCTGCCATTTGTTCTCTGTGTTGGCCTCACAGTAGTATCCCTCCCCTCTTTCAGCCCAAGGTTCTCTGTCCTGACCTCCAGCATGTCCTGCTGGCACATGCACTGCAATTTCCAGTTACAGTTACCCAAGAGGAAAAATTATGAAAAATTGTTTTCCTGGGCTCTTTGAGGTGGTAGAATGTGTCTGAGGTGGGTTGGGAATGAGACCCCTCTCCTGCTGTGCTGCTGACTGTGTTGCTTCTCTCTTTGTCCTTTCCACAGAGAGTACGGACAACTTTGTCTCAAGTAAGTGTCTCCTTGCCTTTTGCGTAATGTGGCTGGTTTGTTTCTGTCATTTATATACTCCTGGAGGAAAAATCAGGAAGCCAGAAGCAGTTGGGTGGAGGCTGCGCAAAGCCCTGGCTTCCCCATCAATAGACAATATGGCTGGGGGTGCTTTTGATCAGCTGAATAATCTCTGGAGACCAGGAGATATTCATTTCCATCTAGTGATGTCCTGAAGAAGGTCCTCTAAAGGATGGTTGGTTGTGGTGTAGCAGAAAAGGTCTTAACTGCATGCAGGCTGGCCAGTACCTAATAACATCTCTCTAGGGTAGACTGGGATGAGAAACAGGAGTCAGTTTCTGTAGTGTTTCCAAAAGACATTCTTCCCACCTTCCCATACCCCCCAAAAAAATCAACCCAGAAAAACAACTCCAAAAAAGCGTCCAAGTTACCATTTCTTCCAATCAGGTTCTGCTGGAGTCAGTCTTACGTTTTAATTCTTGTAGCCCAGTAGATATCTGACAACTAGGACATGGCTCAAGGGTGAAGGGTACCCACCCTGAGACACAAGGCTCCCAAATATTTATCATTTTTAAGTCTGGAGTGACATCAGCACAGTGCTGGTCTGTGTTTTCTGTGCTGATGCGCACAGGGTTGATTTGTGCCTTCTGAAATAGAAAGTTGTAGCCTCTTTTAGGGGTGAACTGAATCTCATTAGGCCAGGCACTGCCACTGGAATGTGCTGGGTGCCTTGGGACTCCCATGGGAGCCACACTCAATCTTCTGTCTTTGATGTTTTGGTTTCAGTCGGTGATTATGAAGTGAGTCCCACCCCACCAATCACTGTGACCCATAAACCAGAAGAGGACACTTTTGGGGTGAGTCCTGGTCTCTTCTCTACAGAACTGTTTTGCATGCATTCCTTGTAGTTGATGACTCAGTATTTGTACTCCTTTGCTGTTTTGAGTGTTTGCAAGGAAAATATCTTCCTTTATGACTCAAGACAGCAATCAGAAGGATTTTGTGGCTTTTGTGTCAGACAGGTAAAATACTGACATGAACCATCTGATCCTCTTGGGTCTGTGGTGTGGAACCAAGGAGCTCTTTGAAACCAAGGCATCCTGTGAAGTTGCTGCTGGCAGGGTCAGACATCCTCTCTAAAAAAGTAGCATCCAGTGAACAAACAAACAGGCAAGCTTGTGTTTCAGACCGTTATTGATCTGTTAAGTTTAGCAGGATAAGGGGTTCAGATTTTGCTTGGTTCAGTTCTGTCAATACCTGTTTGCCCTCTCTCCTGCTGTGCAGGGCATGCCTAAAATGAAAAGGGAAAGAAAGCCTAGGGCTTATCAAATCTCAGTCATGTCTGTCTTCTGCAGAATGCGGGGAGAAAAAGTATATAGAAGTATTAGGGGAAAAAAATTAGCATGTTACACAATTGTTCCAATTATGTGAAAGTTTTAAGGTACTGGAACAAACAAAACTCAGTCCACCTTGGTTTCAGTTCTCATTCAACTGAAACATCCTATAACTGAAGTGAAAGCTTTGAACAGTATGGCTGTAGTAATAATGTGCACTGATTATTAAATATAAACCACAGCAAACAAGCTGGGGATGAAAATAGAGTGTGGTAAAATAAAAATTTAAAAATATCATAACAAATGTACCGAGAGCAGGGAGAAGGGTTGCAAAATGAAATTACTTTTTTCTTGGTTAAATGATGTATTTTCTATTATAGTGGAATACAGTTTTGTAAAAGGAAGGAAAATCTAAATGTATCACAAGACCCAGTACAGAACAATTGGACAAATGCCAGAGAAATTGTTGTTTATATCAATGCAATAAAAGTATCTCAACCAAAGACTTGAAGGAATAAATATTCATAAATATTAAAATAAGCCTGGGACTGTAAACCCTTTAGGGCAAGAAGATTTTCGTTCCTCTGCCTGTATGCTGCCACAGTGAAACCACAGTTCCAGTGAAGAACTTGGACACAGTTGTAGTATCAATATTTACCAGTAAAAATTACAATGAATGAGGAACTATTAGGCACCTTTGGAAACCCAGGAATTTTCAAGGAGAGAAAAACAGTTCTACTTATGTTTTGTTTTTGTGGTGTGTTATTTTTGCTCGTTCTTTGTCCTGAAGGATGTTTGTATGGAGACAGAATTGCTCTTTTGAAAGGATTTACTGCTGCTCCTGTGTGTTCCCAGCTGAGGCTTAGGATGTGATGCAGTAAAGGGAGAGTGCAGGTATTGGAGCAGAGGTCCTTCTTCTCTGCAGATATGTGGAGGGAGAGGCTGGGTGCCAGAACAGCATCATTGATGGGAAGATCCCAGACCTCCCAGTCCTGAAAACAGCCTGTGATCCTTCCAAGCTGTTCCAGAGCCTGCTGCTTTAGCTTGTGTTTTCCTCCATAGCTGATATCCACAGGGCTGCAGCAGATGGTATGAGCCTACGGAAAGGTTAGCTGGGTGAGGAGGTGCTATATTTCCAGTTTACACTCCTAAATTCCTCTGTCTTGACTCTAAGGCTTTTTCGTTGCAGGTTTCCATAGCGGTCGGGCTGGCAGCTTTTGCTTGTGTCCTCTTGGTCGTCCTCTTTATTATGATCAACAAGTATGGCCGACGGTCCAAGTTTGGAATGAAAGGTAGGTGCAGTCACTTTCCTCTAGCAGGAGGCACCTTCCAGGATTGCCCAGCTCTTATAGCACACATGGAAAGGTGTTGTGGTTTCATTCCTACATTGCCAGTATTGGTGCAAAGTCTCCTAAACAGAACATAACCCTCTTCTGTTTGTTGAGAGAGGAACAGATAAGCAGGCAGGTGATTCTCACCACTATGTACTTCTGTGGGCAGAATTGTGCATATGTGTTCCTTATCAGTACATAACTGTATCTACAGGTTGCCCAGAAGATCTCTGAGCCTGCTTTCTCCAGCCATGTGTTGAGGGAGTTGTACTTGGGGCAGCATAGTCTTGGGTAAAACCTTTTTTGTGGACTTGGTGATGCATGGGCTTCCTCTGCACTGTCTGCAGAGCTCAGGGTGTGAAGAGGGGACAGGAGGAAGTGAAATTGTTTTGGGTTCTGCTGAAAAGGTAGGTGCACCCACTCTGCCTGTCTGTGAGTGGAGACCAAGATGCTGCTGCCAATTTGTGATGTCCGTACTGAGAAGGTAGGGGTGTGGAAAGTCTCATTCTGCTGCCTCTCAGATGAAAGGTTTACTCCTCTGCGTCATGAATAATGACTTTTAAAACTTGTTCAAGTGTCCTTAATAGTGTCTGGAAAGTGAGAACATGTCTGATGTTTGCCAGGCAGAACTGATCTCTTTGTCCTACCAACACTAGCTCTTTGATGTGGCAGAGATAACACCAGAAGTTGATGATTCTGTGCCATCTGCCTTTTTGCAACTCTCTTGGTGTCTCCAGTTGGGCAGCATTGGTGCTGCTCAGTGAAGGCTGGAGGAGGAGCCTTCACATGACAAAGTTGTTCCCAGCCTAATTGGTGGCCCATGCACACACTGTTTGAAGCCAGGCTTTGGCAAACATGAGCTTCTCCCAAGGTTCCCAAGTCAGAGCCTATTTCCTGGCCTTACTGTGGTCTGCACTGTAGGGCAGGTTGATAGCTTTGGGAATCTTTCATGTGCTAGGGCTTTGTTTGCTTTACATAGACATTTCCTGAGTAGGTCCAGATGGGATTCTGGCTGGAGTTTCTCTGATGCATCCTATGGAGATAGAAGACAGGACATTTAATTAAGTAGTGAGTCCTCTACACCAGCTTAGCAATATTTAGTCCATATGTCCAATGATAAGAACCATCTGGCAGGGTGTACTGACTAGTGGGTGGAGTAGAGGAATGGAAGACACGGTTCCTGGGATCAATTCCCAGCTCTTCTACTGACTCAGTGTCCATAGGCAATTAGCTCTCTTAACCTCTGCCTCTGCTTTAATTTCCCCATCTGTAAAACTGGGATGATGTTACGTGCCTTCTGGAGGGATTTGTCAGAACACTTTGGAAGTGCTTGGGCTTTTGCCACTGATGGAGCTTAGAGAAACAAATATAAAAAGGAAAAGTAACATCTGACCCTAATGGAAGAATCAAAGAGGAGTGAAGTGAGCCTGATGTGAGTAATGAGTCTTGGTGAACAGATGTGTGTATGTATTTAGAGGTGTTTGGATAAGCATGTCAGTGAATATTCTGCATTCCCAGAAACCAGGGGGTTGTCATGATGGGCCCTTGTGTGTGTGGTTTTAGGGAGGCAAAATTATTTAACCAGAAAAGCATACTTTCCTCCTCATTATTCTGTGTTTCTTATGTTCTGATATGAAACTATAACCCTGCAAAGTTTCTACAAGTTTTATTTACATTGCTTGGAGAGGTGGAGTTGACAGAAGCCAAATCAATCTTTAAAAACAGAGGAATAACTCTTTAACAAGTTACAAGTGTCACAGGCACCACCACGGACAGCCTGCTCACACTGCCCAAACCCTGCTCCCCACTGGAGGTTGGGGATCCTCCTTCCCTGTGGACAGTCTTCCTATCACATGATCTCACATGATCTGACCTGCTCTGAGCTTCCTGTTTTCCCTAGCATCTTTGCTACCTGCACTGTTTTCTTTAGCCCTAATGCCATTGTCAGCTCCTACACCACCTGCATCTTTAGCCTGTCTCCGTTTTCAGGCTTGCTACCAAACCTCACCACTTCTTCTTGCATAACACAAATATAGTTCTTATGCTCCTCTGCAGTGGCTGGACTGTTTGGTGACAGCCTGGCTATGGTCTGCCCTCATAGCTGAGCTGACTTGTTTCTCACCACCCCAAGAAATATCAGTCTCCTTCACATTTCCAAAAGGCAGTTTATAAGCTCCTTCCCTGCTCAGCAAGTCCATAACTCCAGAGCTTTGCTCTCTCCTCGGGTTGCTTTGGAGTCTCAACTGAGCTGTTACAGGTGATCCCAATATGGCAATGATACCTTGAAGCTTGAGTTTGTCATGTGTGTGCTGGATGACACTTTCTCCAGTGTTTCCTCTTTTGCTCCACTAATGGGCTTCTGTTCCTTTTCTTCTCCCTAGTGGCTTCCTGTTCTTGGAGTGGTACCCTCGTTCAGATCATTGAATCTGAATGGTCCTGAGCTGCTTTTTCAGGGGTTCACATACCCCTTCTACCTTATTCTGACACCCTGCATGGGACAGTGCAGCAAATACCTACAAAATCTCTTAGACAGCACTTTTCCTCAGGGTCCCTCATCAGTCAATTCTTGGGCAGGAGCTGTCCTTTATGGCACCCAGCATGGTATCATGCACTAAGGAACAAAAAAATCCAGACTGAGTATTTTGGGGAAAGTGTATCATTGCCTGATTCAGAAGCTGTTCACTGCCAGCTGATATGTTGCCACTTGTTGTTGAAATCCCAGCTTGGCAGGCCTGCATGCTCTTGCAGGTTTTTCCTGTTGTTTTTGTCACGGATGCAGAACATTGTGTACTTGTGTTGGACACGTTACCCAAAGCACCTCATGAGTCTTTCTGAGCACATCTTTTTCCTTCTGCTTCTCCTGGTGTTAAGCAGATGGTTTATTTCCTAGAGAGATGTGAACTTGGCCTGACAAGGTTGGATGTCATGTTGGCTTTAGAAGGCCCCCTGGGCCAGCCTGCTGGGTTGTCCACCAGCCTTAGAACCAGACTAATGGGCTGCCAAGCATCCAGCATCCCAGCCTCCTTCACTGAAAAGAAAGTTATGTCTTGAGCCGCATGTGCTGGGGAGGACTATGAGAGGATGGTGTGTCCACATTTGTCCTCTTCAGGCTGGTAGCACACCCTTGGAGCATTGCACCAGAGACCTGTCAGAGCCCCTGCTCTGGTTACAACCCAGTTACTGATACAGCCGCAGCCAAGCGGTCGGAAAGCCTGCAGTGCCAAGTGTGCCGTCAGCGGGCTGGAGCAGTGGTACCAACAAAAGCTCCTTTGAAAGGGGCTCTGACGTGCTGTGCTCCTCAGCTGAGCCCGTGCAGGCTGGCTCTGTGCCATCCCCCTTGCCCTCCCCTGCTCCCTCCGGCGAGGGCATTCATTAACACAGGGTGGTGGAGGTCAGATCCCCTTTCTGGCCTCCTGTCGACTTTGGCTCCAGTCTCTGGGAGGGAGCAGGGGTGGGCTGAGGCAGCTGGGGGGGAGCTGGGAGATCACTGGAGCTGGCGTGGTGGAGGCGGCAGGGAAATGGCAAACAAAGCTCCTTTTTGTGAAAAGTGGTGCCCATTACATGGGCAATGCAGAGGCAGTGGAGGGAAAACCGCTGGGAAAAGTGAATGTTAAAACTGAGACACACTGAAGTTGCAGAAAGGGACTGCAACTGCTTGCTGAAGGGTGGTGTATCCAGAGGGGTGCTGAGATGCTTTGTAAAGCCTTTTATTAGTGGGGGGGGAAAGAACAGGGTGTTGCTGAGGAAGAAATTGGGAGTTGGCGTTCTTTTGGTTTACTGCGTGTCCCAGGGGAATATTGTTTTCCCCCCCCTCCCCACCCTCAGGTGGGATAGATCCCATGGGAGTAAGGAGCCTTCTCTCAGATGCTGCTAGCTCCAACTCTGGGCTTGGTGTCCCATGTTCCCTGACTGCCCACCCATGCTGAAGGGCTTTACTTACACCTCACTTTCTGGGGTTTGGGTTGTCACTGTAGGCCTTGTAAACTGCGTCTTCCAATCAAAGTCTAATCCCAACAGATGACAGGAAATTAAATTTTGTAATATAATGAAAAAGCCTCATGCAAATCCAGGGACTAACAAAAATTAAATTTCATAAAAGAACAATAATGGCACAGAAAAATTCAGGGACATACAAAACATTTGGATGGCACAGCTATGGAGACAGTGTAAATGCTTAGGTTGATGAACTCAAATATATTCTCCTTTTACTTGTTTTCTGTTCTATTTGTAAGTGCCTCGGGATAAAGAATGTGTGCTCATGCATATATGTGTGATGTATTCCTGGTGCTGCACAACTTCAATAAAAACCAAATTGAGTTAGTTGAGATATGCAGAGAAAGGTGCTAGAGAAAATCCAGAGACAAGAGCACTTGTCGTTTTGCTGAGATGAACTGTTTTCTGGGTTCTGAGATTAAAAACTACTTACATTCTCCAAAAGAGTTTTTCTTCCTCGGCTAGAGCCAGTGCCAGCTAATGGTTCAGACTTGGTTACAGTTGGCAAAGGCTCAACTGATTTTTAATCTAATTTCCTAAAGAAATAAGATGTGTGATCATGCTTGCCTCTTTGGGCACACAGCTATGTCTGCCTGGATTTTCCCTTTCTGTGTGGCAGCTTTTAGATCAGCTGGCCAGTTTTACCCAGAGGAGAGGACTTAAAGATGCCTTTTCAGGCATGATGGAAATGGGGGAACTAAACAGAATGACAGCTCAGGTGATGCCTCTAAGATAAAACTGCCTCAAACCTTTCTGGGCATTAGAGAATTCATATGGATGCTCAGCCTTGGACAGGAAAACAAAATACAGGGGATCAAGCTTTCATGGGATTTTTCTGTGGTGGGTGGTGTGCACATCCATATATGTTCTGTTTCTGAATAGGCAGAAACAACAAGGAGGTGGGGGAGAAACAAATGAACAGTAAATAAATACTGCCCACGCTTTCTGTAATGTTTGAGAAATGACATTGCTATCAGTTCATTTGATATTTGCTCTAATAGCCCTGATCAAAGTGCTGGCACTGCTGATGTGCCTGTGGATGTCAGAAGTACTTGCAGAGCTGTTCCATTGTAATTTAGTGTTAGTTAAAAGGTACTTAAAGCAGTTGCCTATTTGATTATGATTGGGGGTTATTAACATTTTTTCCATAAACAGATGGTAACTGTCCACTGAGTCGATTGCAGAGCAATTCCAGAGATCTGATTCAAGAGAATCAGCTCATGCAAAGATATCTCAGGTGCCTGGCTTTTTGCTTTTGTTGAGATTTTTTTATTTTTTATTTTTTTTTTTTGTTATTTTCTCCATCATGGCCTGCTTTCAGATGAGGCTTAATTCTGTCTCACATTTCCTTGGCCAAATTTGGCTATAATCACACACTGATTTTGTTTCCTCCCCTGCCTCCAATTATTTGTTTGCAGCTGTATAGGCATGCACAAACTCTCTGCAGCTCGGAGAGCCTGCACAGTAAGGGTTAGCTGCTCAGGAGAAGTCTGTGATCAGGGCCCTTTCATTCCTTCCTCTTGGGAGCCTGCTGTGTACCAGGATCAGGAAGAAAGAGCAAAGTACTATCAGTCTGGCATGGCCCTGGGAGAGAAGCAGCCATGGCTAACCACAGGGACTCTGGAATGGATGGCTCACCATACTAATGACCTGGCAATAGGAACCTGTTGCTGTTGTGTTCTTTGAGCCCGGGGGTGCAATATGTGGAGCCCAGCTGTGCTGAGGGGCTGAGCCCCCTAAAACACCCAAGCAGAGTGGGACTAGTGGAGTTCAGGACTTCTTGCTGGTATCTTCCTGTTTGTTTGAAAATACCCTTGATATACTTCTAGTCCTCAATATTGGGTTTATTTGCTTGCAAAGTGGATTGAAAGAGCATTTGGTTTCACTGGGGCTTCTTTCTATAAATACCTGTTTATACCCTGCTGAAGTGCAAGCTGTACGATTTTTATATTTATTTATTTGGTGCCTTCAAGGTCGTAAAGCACTAATGAATATTGCTTTCCATGACTACCTGAAAGTAGGCTGTAGACAGGTGGGGGTCAGTTCCTTCTCTCAGGTAACAAGAAACAGGGCAAGAGGACATGGCCTCAAATGGGAACCAAGGGAGATTTAGATTGGGTATTAGGAAAAATTTATTCACTGACACAATGGTCATGCATTAGAACTGACTGCCCAAGGAAGTGCTGGAATTGCCATTCCTGGAAGAATTCAGAGAACATATAGATGTGGCACTTGGGAACATGGCTTAGGTAGAGCTAGTAGTATTGTTAGTGGTTGGACTCGGCGATCTTAGAGGTCTTTACCAAACTTAATGATTCTGTGATAAGTACTTTGCCCTTGGCCACATCATGCAGTGTGTAATTGGTATGGTGGCAGCAAGGGAGAGCTGCTGTGAAGCCCTGGGCTCCTTGGCAAACCTTTGAGACCCCATCTGCCCCCTGAGATGCTGTGACAAGGCTTCTGCCTCTCTGTGAAGGCAGATCTACTCTTGCTTCAGCAGTTAAATGCTCACACCCCTTGTCCTTTGGTCCCAGGTGGTGTTAAGGCTTGAAAAGATGGGGTGATGCTGTTGCTTGTTGCTGCCTGAAGGAGCAGAGAGCAACTTGGCTGAAGAGATGCACTGAATGACCCTGAAGGAGAATTGATTAGTAGAAGGTCAGGATTTATTTAGATCTAGAAATAAAACATTTTCCCACTCCCAGAAGTATTAATAGGTTATTTATAAAGGAAATGTAAAGTGCACTGACCAGCCATTATTTATTTCAGTTGCTTTTACAAAACCCAGGTGTCTATTTTAGGCAACTATTAAAAGCAGTTTCAAAAAAAAAAAAAGGCAGATCAGTAGTTTTCAGGTGACCCCAGAAGTCCCAAGCCTCCTTCATGCCAAGTTCCTGCATGATTTTCCTCTGTGTGTGATCTTTTTCTCTCACAAGTGCCGTGTTTGCTCTGGTCCCTGGGTGGGCACCTCTTGCTCCAAGGGAGCCCCCTGGCACGGTTGGTGTTTGCCCTGGGCAGTTCAGACTAGCAGGTGTCTCAGCACTGACTTTCACAATTGGTTCTCATGTTGTGGTGTCAAAAGCTGTGTGGGTGACCTTCACCTTTCCTGTGATTCTGCATCATGTGAACTCTCAGCTGAGGTGATGGGAATAGGTTGGCATCTACTTATTTATTTTTTAAAGCTGTTCTAGGCACAGTGTTGGCTTTTCCACCAGCAAAGTGTTAACAAGTGGCATTGCAGGGACTGCTGCTGCCTGTAGCACCATGCTGGATTCTGCCTTTACATACGTGTTGGACACAGCCTGGAGGAGGGAGAGCATGAGAATGAGCCACAGCTGCTTCCCTTGGACTGCAGGGTTGGCAAGATGTCCTTCACCAATTCCCTCAATTCCTCATACAATTTCTTGCATCATTCTTTGCCCCAGCTATGGGATTGCCCAGGCTCAGGCACCTCAGCAGCCTCCCCAAAGGATCATGCAGAAGGTGCTGATCCTCATGGGGCTCCTATCCACAGTCGTGATGCTCCTGCCTTGCCCATTCCTTGCCTCTGTGGCTCCAGCATCTGTTTGCTGCTTGTTCTGATGGTGTCTGTCTATCTTCACATGACTTTGTTTTAGTGCAAGATGCTAGAATGACAGCACAGAGCCAGAACAGTTCTGTTGATCTCCAGAACAGGGACCACATACAACAGGGTGCTTTTTTTTTGACTAGTGTGACTGGTTTGAAGGCCAACCATCTCTGCAAGCCTTGTGTCCTGTGTTTTCTAGTGTGCCTCTCTGAAGGCTACCAGCACCCAGACGACTAAATGCTAACTTTGATGTAACTTTAATAAGGTGTAGGGCAGTGCGGGAAGAAGCAAAGGGCTTTAATTAATATTTTAATTGTAGCTTGTCTATACTGCAGTTATCCAATTATTCTCTGAAAAAGATTTTGCTAATGCTGATAAATGGTCCTCTGGGAGGATATCCCTGATGAGTCCATCACCTCTTCCTCCTTGTGACTTGCTGTAGGTTTGTCATTCATTTTTGTGGTGTTTAGCCAGGGGATACATAGATCTGTCACTGTTAAATACTGGAGCAAGAGAGCTTTGTGCTTTGTCAAGGGCCAGGTGACTGCGATGTAAATGGCAGGATTGGCAAGGGAAATGTTTGGAAGCTGTAAAGGCAAATGGAGACAAGAAAGAGAACAGTGCTGCTTGGTTTTGAACCTGGATTGAATGTGCTTGAAGGAGTGCCTAGAAATTTGGAGGCAGCAGAATAACCTCCCAAGGGAATGGGTAAGAGCTGTCACCTGGGCTGTTCAGGTTTCAACTGGTGAAAGCACTGCAGAAGGAAATAGTAGAGAGCACTGGAGCATCTGATGATCTAATGGGCTTGTTCCATCTCCAGCTTCTATTTCTTGTGGTGCAGTAACAAGCCTGTCTGTGTCCAGGACAGTTCCAAAAATCTCCATCAGCAGCACCAATATTTAGTCTTTGTTGATGGAAGTGGGATGCTCAGGCACCTAATTTCAGTCTACAACCATGCTATTAGAGATCAATGAACCAGAAGATAATGCCTGTACACAAAAGCAGCTGGGTAGTATTTTGTGCACAGGAGGAATAAATCACATTTAGGTTCTCATACTTCATGTCTGAGGAGCAGGGTTGTAATTCAGTTTCTATTTGGGACAGTGGAAGGAAGGAAGTTTGTGCTGTGGCCTTGGATAATGGACCGGAATAAAGAGAATACTGAACTCGTGGTTCAGGGAAGGGACCCAGGAGATCTGGTTGCCTGTGGCCCCATAAACTGGCCACTGATCTCCCTGTGGCCTCTGTGTATGAGACATGGCTGCTGTCAGGGTGCACTGAGAGGCACCATGATGAGAATGATGCCCAGTACACCCTCAAAAACTCATCCAAGCCCAGTCATCAGCCATCAATGTGCTCTGCTTCACACTCAGGCTGTATTGCAGGACCTCGGCCCCCACTCTGAGGTTTGTGGAGTGAGAAGAACATGAAGCTCATGTTCATGGGCCTCTTCTGGGTCTCATGGTCTCTTTGCTTCCTGTATCTGCTGGAACCTGGTAGCTCCAGAAAAGCTTTTATTCATTGTTTTCACCTTGGCCCAGCATCTGCAGGAGTTACCAGCCTCTTCTGGAAGGGATTGTTTCATATCAGGACCCTTAGACTGCAGCCCAGCCTCGCATGCACCCTGGTGTTGAGGAGGTTTTGTGGCTCTGCTGGCTGCCTTCTGATCTTGCTGAAAGATGTCACTTTGTCACTGGCAGGGGTTTTTTCCTACCAAAAAAAGGAAAACCCCATTTTGGATGAGATGCCCATTGAGAAGCTTGGTCTCTGGCCAGGTGGCTTTGCAGTGTCTGCCTTAGATGCCACTCAAATGGCAATGCACACCTTCAAAAACTACAGAAGCTGAAAAATCATAAAATTACAGCAAAGAAAAGGGATATGTCTGCTTCAGCAAGCTTTGGCTTGCTTCTCATTCCCTCTGAACAAGCTATAGGAGGAGCTGCTGCTGGTGAGCCTTCATCTCCGTCTTCTCTCTGTCCCAGTGCATGCTTCATCCTCCCCAGCAAACTGCAAGCTCTCACCAGCCTAATTCAGTCAAGAGTCAGACAAGAGGCCGTGAATTAGTGTGAGAGGAAAAACACTCTTTTCCTGAATCCAGTTTTTATTCCATTGTAGTTTCATGTGGCATGGGCTGAGAGGGCAGTGCTGCTGTAGCTCCAGGGCGGGCAGAGGGCCCAGCAAAGCTGCCCAGCTCTGGTGTCCCGCTGGAACACCGGCTGCCTGTGTGGGAACCTGTGGTGCTGAGACAGCTGCTGGGATCAGCGCCGGGGAGAACTGGCCTTTTTGTTGCTGACAAGACAATTTCATCTTGATGCTCTAAAAACTCTTGTGACATCCACAATTTTCCAGATGGATAATGAAAACCTGTGAGCAGGGGCGTCTCGGCGGCTCTCTAAGCGCTCGCCTGTGGAGCTGCATCCATTGGTTTCATATCTGCTGACAGGGCTTAATAATCATTACGCTAAGTGGAGCCGGCATTCAGGGAGCAGGTAAAGGCAGTGCTGCCCTTGGGCTGAGCCACATTTCTCACTATGCAGCACAGAGATTGGAGCTGCAGATTCTCATCCTGATGGGCCGATTGCTGCCTCTCTTCCCAGGCTGCCGAGCAGTGCAGGAGCTGCTGGTCAGATCTGCTCGCTGCTTGTTTAAGGAGCCTCTTGGCACCTCCTCCTGGCATCCTAGGATGCTCCTGGGTCCAGCCTTAGGGGTGTGGTGCTTTCAGTGCCTCCTGCTCTGGGGAAGAGAAAACATGAGTTTCCCACAATCAGCAAATTCATGGTCTGTGTGAAAAAACAAAGCATGGCTTTATCCCAAGTGCTCATAGCAATGATGCAAAAGAAAACCATATTTTTTAGGCAGCAATGGTCTAGAATCAATATTTATTCTTTTTGATTTCTTAATCAATTTCTCAAACTCTTATCCCTTTGGGTTTTGAGTAAATTCCCGTGCCTATCCCTGTGCACACAGCTGTGGAATGCTGCAGCAGGCCTGAGCAGCCAGTAAGGGACTGTGGTGTAGCAGGAAAGGGCAGACACCCCTTCCACTGGTGAGGAGCAAAGGTGGGACACCAGCTGCTGAGAGCTGTCAGGAGGACGTTTGTAGGGTCCCTGTGCAGCTCTATGTTGTTCACCAAAGGTGCTCTTTGGACTGAATCCAGGGGCAGGGCAGGCTACAACCAGAGAACTGCCCTGTCTGTTTATTTAAGCAAATTCATTATATGCTTTTACACCCCATCCCCCTGGCTGTTCATCCCTGGGGTCTTTGCAGCTGGCTCTTCCTGCAGTGCTAAGCGAGGCGTGTGTGCAAACCCTCTTTCATCCCAGCTCAATCCTTCCAGCATCATCATGTTGTTTTGCTGTTGCCCTTTGCTGAAGTTCCTTGGCACGTGGGAGGCTCCTGACCCCATGCTCAGAAGGGTTGAGGACTACCCCACATTTGGTGCCCTGGTGCTGGATGGGGACACCTCTTCCCTGTGGAGAGCAAGATCCTGCTGTCCTGCTCCTTTGCAGGCTCACAACCCGTTTGCAGCCTTCAATCACCAGCAGCCCACCTGGAAGTTAACTGTTTTCCAGGTTTCTGCCCCCCAGTAAATTGTTGATTTATCACCAAAACTTGTTTTTACTATCTTTGAAGCTTAAATCTTGGTTTTCCCAATTCTGCCTGTTTGCTGCCTGAGGGATGCACAGCCCCTGTGTGACTGTGCCTTTGACACCTCTTGACTTAAGAGAAGGCAGCTGAGCTGGTGAGAGGGAGTCAGCTCTGCTCCAGTCATTGAGTCTCCATATGAATAGTGGCTTCTGAAATTATTATGATCCCACCTGGCCCCCCTAAACAGACATGTATCACCATGGGCACTGGCTTAAAACCTTGCCATAGTTATGCCACCCAGACTGGCACTAGGAGAGAAGAGCCATGTAAATCAAATTTACTGTTATTAGTATGACAGTGCTCATATCCAAGCCAGTCTTAATTAATTTTTCAAGAAAGTTTCTGAGATACTATTGAATATATTACAGTCTTCATTGACTAATTTTGTAATTCAATCAGGGGAAAATAAGGCATTGAAGGTAGTTCAGCATGATTTGTTTTTATAGACCAACTGCTTCATCCTCTTGGTTACACTATCATTTAGGCTCTTAAATTTTTTTTCCTTAATATTTCCTTTTTTTTTTTCTATAAATTTAAAGTTAGGTTTATTAATTTCTTCTGTGCACCAGCCAGGAGAGCGAATACAAGTTGTGTGCTTATATTTGTATATAGAGAGAAGAGTCTTTACTGATTTAAAGAGCTTCTGCTTTCTTGTCAAGTTTCTCAGCCTGGAATTCAATTAGTATCAGTATCTGGTAATGAGACTTCATGCCTTTTGGGATGCTGAGTACTTTTGCTGAGTATCCTGCTCTGGTCTCTCCCTCAATGTCTGGGACCAAGAGAGAAAATATTGCTGAATTTTCCAGTAAGAAATTTCTTAGTTGTTTTGACCTTTCTTTAACTCTTTTTTCCTGTTTTTTTTTTTCTTTCTTTCTTTATGCCTTATTTATATTGAAAGAGTTTTAATTCTTCTATCTCATGTTTGCTCTCAATCTCCCTTGATCTAAAGAATTGTGACAGAAATTGAAATTAGATACAACCTTTTACTTCTGAATGTCTGCAGAAATCCCTTTTCACTCTGCTGCTTCAGGGCAACTGGATTTTAGATTTTTCTCCCTTTTTTATATTGTTATTTAGTTCTTCATAACAAAACATCCTGTTTTTACTGTGTTTCTCTCCTATCTAAGTTTATTATGCTGCTGGTGTATTTAGAAGGGATTTGGGCTTATTCTCTCTGTTTAAAGATTTCAAGTAATGCTTTCTGGCTGCTACTGTCTGTTAACATGATATTTGAGTTAATGGGATGTCAGCATGTGCCAAAACCCCTCATCAGCAAAGCACATGTATTCCACCCTGGCATATTAAAACTGAAGTTGCAAGGGTAAATCAAGGAACCTTCCTAGCTTTTGATATGTATAGGTAAAGGCATTGATTCAAGTTTTGCTGAACTTGCTGCAATTGGGTTGCACCACAAATAGTCATTTCCTCTTAAATGCACCCCAACAGGGGAGCCAAAATCTGTGTTGGGTTTGGGGATGCTTCAGCAAAGGGCATCTCACTTGGGTTTACTCCTGCCAGAGCTTTATCAGAGTTTCAGATGCTGGTTTTGGGACCACTCATGCAGGCAGACTTGGTGTTAATCTGCCTAAAAGTAATGAGGTTCTGCTTTTCTGCTGAAGGAGGAGAGGCACTATTTTTCTTTTTAATTGAGTCTTTTACTAACATGTGCTACTGGGCCTTTGAATGCCTGCCAGGTGCCTCTCTATTTTAATTTAATACTTTATTTTTTGAATGAGCCAAAATCTGGCATTTATTAGCTTACTATTAGATAGTTTGCAGGAAGTTGTGTAATCTCTCTTTTTGCAGAAGGTACCTTAGTTCAAATTTGTTATTGTTGTGCGGCTCTGCTTTGATACCTACCTTTGGAAACCCTCCTGGATGCAGACAGGGAGGCAACATGCTGTCTGAAATTGTGCCTTGAGGATGATTCCTGGTTTCCTGGTAAAAATTCTGTGCTCTATTCCTGAACCAGGCTTTACCTTTAGATTTTTGTTTTTTCTTGTGTGGTTTTCAAAGTAATCAGGCTTTCATGTAAATTCAGGATAACTTACAGGTCCTCTAACATCCTCCATTCTTAGCAGAGAACCTTCAGTCTTGTATTCAGCTGCTTTTCCCAGGAGCCCTTTCCAAGTGTTTTACTTTCAGATATCTGTGCTAAACTGGCACTTACAATCAAAGCCTCACATGCTTTGGGACCTATGAGCTTTCTTCCATGGCATGTGTGTCTTCTGAAACCTTTTTGCCCTTGCACCCATCACTATTTACAGTGTATTATGACATATGAAGATGTTTGGAGGTTTGCAGTTGGGAGATGAGAGGAAATGACAATGTGGAAGGATGAGGGAGGGATGATGCAGCAGTCCAGGCATGTATTTGACAGCCTAGTGTTTCATATCGCCCTTACCAAAACAGATGGGGAGGGAAGGAACTCCTCTACCTTCTCCCATGGAGCAAAAGGCATTGCAGGGCAGGGATAAAGGTGGGGAGATGCTTTATGAAGCTGTTCTTAGCTGGTGGTAAGTTCCTATTTATCTACATGGGGCTTCAGAGCCCTGAAGTGGCTGGAGGAGACTTGCTGTAGGGCAGACTCTGTAAGGATAAATAGTCTTGGCTGGAATTTGCACTAATGATTTCCCAAGCATGCTGGCATGCCTTGATCCATGGAGGAGGAGGGAAGGCAGTGTTTCTGGCTTTTTTTGGGGTGTGAATGGGGAAGGCTGGAGGAGGCTGGAGAGAGGAGGGAGCAGCAAGCATTTCCCATTTTGGTTAGCAGTGTGGGAGATGGAAGGTTGGTGGTTGAATTTTAATTTCTTTTATTGGTCTAGTAAGACAGTAGCTATGGGAGATGCATTGCCCATGGATGTGGCTCCACTGTACTTGTTGGAGTCCTTGAAACTTTCTACTCAAAGATGCTGTCATGATAAAGACATTTGGTTGATACAGAATCCTGCACAGTTCTGTCAGTTTAAATTATTGAGAAGGTACACATGACTGTCTTGATTAAGAAGGGATAAAACAAATGCAAAATACACAAACCTGTGCTAGTGCAGAGCAGGGGGAACTGCGTAGAAGCCTGCAGTTATTAACCTCATGTCTCCATCGTGCTCAGATCAGATTCAACAAAACTCTCTCGGTACCTTCCTGAATTATTACAGCTGGAAGATTTGAATTTAAGCTTATACATTCAGAGCTTGGATATAGGTGTGCACACCCCTGCATATGTTTTGAGCAAACAGGAGCCCTGCAAGCTCATGCCTTGTGCTGTAGATGTTGAGGCACAGGGGGTCAAACACTTTGTGGTACCAAATAAAACTGTTGGGATATCAAGCTATAATTTCTTAGAAGTTGTAGGCTGAGGGAAATGTTTCTAGTAAATATTGGTTCTTAGAGGATAAAGAAATTAAGAGTTCTCATCTGTTTGAGGTTGTTCATTCTTATTTCTGGGGTGTATCACAAATGCACAGATTAGACTTTTGCAATGGCAGTGCCTTCTGCTTCAGACATGGGAAATATGGGCTGAGAGGTGTGTAGACACTGTGTGCACTTCTGGAGGAGTGAGGACCCAGGGGTACACTCCTGTTCCAGCCTCTGTCAGCTGTGACAGCAGCTCTGAGTCCCAGAATCTCAGCAGTACTTTTTGGGGGATGTGTGCTCCTCTTACCAGATTAGCTGAGCTTTACTGAGAAAGCATCTGGTAGATAATTTCATTAGTGGCCACCTGTTGAGAAGGACATGTGTGCCAGCATTTTTCTAAGCATAGGAGTTTAAAAAGTAGCAAAGGGAATTAATAGACAAATCCTACTGAAATTCCTCTAACATCCTTCGTCAATCCTGGGTTTAATGTCTAATGAGTGCTGAGGTCTGTATGATGGGAGCCAGGGATGGTACTTAATAAAAGGTTCATTGGAGAAATAGGGCTTTACAGTAACTCAGAGTGGGTAAGTTTGCATGGTCTCGATGAGAAGAATGAGACTGAGACAGGCTCCCTACTGTGACTGGCAGACAAATGAGCCATCCAGAGTATGCAAGGGGTTAAAGGCCATCCAGGCAGAAATGACACCTTGCAGACTGTTAAAATACCAAGGCTGGATTTTTGTTTATCCTCTGTTAACAAGTCTGTCTGAGCAGTCCATCAGTTTGATGCTAGAGTAGCTTTTGCAGTGTCTTAATGAAACTAATCGCTGCAGGCTCTCTCCACTGCCATCCAGGAGGGGTGGGTTCCTTGTTGGGTGGATGCAGAAGCATTTGGAGCTGTGTCCTTCTCACCACTGGTATTGGAGTGAGCTTCAGGACCATCCATCAGACTTGGTAAAAGACTGAGAAGCCTGAAGGTGAAGCATGCTTAGAGTGAAAGGATTCTGAATTGCTATCCTGAACATCATCTTTGAATGGCAGGTGTGAGTGTTGACTACCTGAATGGCCTTTGATCAGCATGGGCTTCCCACAAAGTGGTACATGTGGGTTTTGGGAGAACTCTAAGTGTTTTTTGAGTTGCATGTTCCTGGCAGATCTCTGGTGTCTGCTGATGAGAAGTGCTTCCCATGCTCTGTGTTGGAGATTGTTATTATTAAATTTCTTCTGGTCTCACCTAGAAGAGATGAAGTGTGAAGGAGGTTACCTTGTCACTGCTTTCTGTAGGGAGCAAAAGGTAAAAAATGAGAGATTTTCTGAAAGGTAATAGACATAGAGCAATGGCCTGAACTTCAGGAAGATTTGTAACTGGGTTAGGAAAGTTTTGGGAGCAAAGAGGAGCGTGGTGTCCAGCATGGGGAGATGTAAGTCATGAAGAAACAGACCCAGGTTTCCAAGAAGTTTAGTGTTCTATGACCCCAGGGGCCCTCCTCTCTAAACATTCCCCTGCTATGAAGGATAAACTCCCTGAAAAAGCTGGCAGAGGGTTGTATGGAGAGTATTGCTGGAAATGGGGCAGAGTGGCCGTGGTGGCTCCTGCCTGCACTCTGCTCCATCCTCTCTCTCTTCTAAGCTTGCCTTGCTGGCTGCTTCACCCTTCCCTCCTGCCCTGCTTTCCCCTGGTGTTAGGCAGTTAGTCCAGCTTTCAATTTCTGACCACATCCCTCACCTGAGGAATCAGCCAACACCCTTTAGCACAAGCACAGAGCTGCATCCCTGCACTGGGAGACTCACACAACACGTTGTTGGCAGCTGAGCTACAGCCCCTTGGATGTTTTTCTCCTGAAAAGAGCAGCATGTACAGATTTTCTGCTTACCACTCTGCGTGCTCTGGTTGTTCCCTGAGCCTGAGTTAGTTACGGCAGCTTCCAGCACGCCCTGTGTCAATCATTGCGCTGGAGGACACGGGTATTTCATGCAGAAAAAGCTTGCTTTTTTTATTTTTTTTTTTATTCCTGGAGAATGAGTGAATTAAGCTACGTGTTTACTACCACTTGAGCAAATCGGTCCCAGGCTGGGCCACAAGATATATGACTGGTGTTTAAAATTAAGAGAGCAAACATCAACATAAAAAACTAGGAGAGGAGAAAGGAGCCTGGGTAATGGAATTACATTACTTCCAAGCTAATATGACCTTGGAGATGGTCTACTGCTCTGCAGGGATTTGGGGGGGAGTAATGCATTTGGTAACATCATCTGAGAGGGTGTGCATTTATCTGTGCATATTTATATCCAAGCTTACATATTTGTGTGTGTGCATGGTGATTATTCTTTCATTCTGGAGTGTTTTACCTACACATCTCCAGCTCTATGGGGCCAGGGATGTGTTGCAGATGATGCTGTGGGGTCCTTCTGTGGTGGATATAGATGTTGGGTAAGGGGTTAATGCCTTCTTTTTTAAAAAGCCAAAGTAAAAAGCATTGCACCCCTGAAAGTCAGTACACAGTAGCAAGTCCCCCAGGGAACAGAACTTTACTCCTTAATCTCTGTTGGAGCCAGAAGAGCAGAAGGATTTCAAAGGAAGAAGCTTCTGTCTGCTAATGTGCCTCCTTTGTGCCATTATTAGCATGGAGAGGAGCAGCAGCATCTCTTTCTCAGCTCTTGGGGTACCACACTGAGGCGCATCGACTGCTGAGGTATATGGGGTTCTGGCTCTGAACAGAGAGATTTCCAGATCAGAACCAGCAGTTTGAATATCTGTTGGTTAGAGTGCTGTGGTGCTGGGCAGGCTATAAATTATTAAAATCAATTTTCTATAATTGGCAGCCACAGTAGAAGTGAGTTATAATGAAATGGGTCCAGCTGTTTACAGATAGGCAGGGTAAGAGAAGAGCAGGATTTTTCCTGTACAAAATTGTCTTTGGGAAGGTGCTTCTCTGGGTGAGGATAACCAGAAATGCATTTGTGTCATAGGGAGCTCACCATTCTTTCTGGACTCTGCAGTGATTAGCTTTGTAGGCAAGAACAGTTTTTTTTTTTCACCTTTATTTTTTGATGTCACTTTTCAGTCTAGAGGGTGTGTGCGAATAGCCTTTATGTATAAAAGGTAAAAGAGATGAGTTCATGGTTTAGGGGGAGGGACAGCCTTGGGTACAGTGAGACCTGCTTATGTGAGTGTGGCAGTTGCTCCAGGAGACAAGGTAGCTCTTCCCAGTCCTCCTTAGAAGTAAGCTGGTGTGAAGGGATTGGGACGACAAGAATGAATGCTTTAACAGCTTAAGTGGCTGCTGAAGCTGTGGAGTGGATGTGGTTTCAGCTGAGGCTGCTCTAGCTGCTTTTTGGGGCCTTCTGCTGATGGAGATCATTGTTTGAGAACAGCCTGTTGTCCTTCACCCAGCATCCTCACTGCAGCTGAGTTCTCTCCAGTCACTCCTCACCTCTACACACCACAACCCCCTTGACCACCTCTTAGTCCCACAGGTCCTTTCTTGTGAAATGCAGCTTTTCCTTTTGTTTTGACATAGTCTGGGTGGAAGAAGGTTGTGTATTTAGTAGGATGTTTAATTCTGGTCTATTACGGTGCACAATTTTGTCATGTCCTGAATCCTTGGGCAATGGTACAATCTGCACCAGGCAGGTCACTCTAAGGCAAATGCCGGATCATTGTAGATGGAGGTGTCTTTCTGCCTCTCAACCTTGCAGATGGCCCTAATTGAGTGAGATGAACTTTGGTCTCCTTTTTCACCAGGGCATGTACCTGGGCTGGGGGAAGGCTCTGTGGTTTTGTGGGATAATGCAAGCTACCTGAGCTGAATTGTCTTGGAGTTTGAGAAGGCAGAAGGCCCAATAAACCTCTGTAGAAGGGGCTTTGAAGGAGCTATCTGGTGGCTACTGGATAACCCTGTGTACCCTGGGCTTGGATCTGAAGTGGCTGTACCTCCTGAAGGCAGGTGTAGGCAACACAATCTATAAAACAGACAATAGAAGCTGCTATCTTCATCCAGGCAATTGAAATGTCTGCTCTGTGCATAAAAAGAATAATAATAATGGTGAAGTTAATGAGATTTCAGATGTCTTTGCAAACTGGCCTAGGTTTTGTGAGTTCAAAGATCATGTTGCAGCCCCCCTCAGTTGGGGAGTTTTCCTTGCCCAAGTGCCTCAGG
This sequence comes from Formicarius rufipectus, assembly GCA_013399695.1. Lineage (NCBI taxonomy): Eukaryota > Metazoa > Chordata > Aves > Passeriformes > Formicariidae > Formicarius > Formicarius rufipectus. The sequence continues at coordinate 1,081,393 of VXAU01002736.1, forward strand.
CTGTGATGAAGCTTGAGGATCCCTGATCAGGCAGCCTTTGGTGGGTTATGTCTCATCCCAAGGGAAACAGGCATTAGTCAAAATGCAGCCCAGAAGGGAAGAGAGCAAATTTGTAAAACACTCTGCCTGACGCCTTTTGGAAGGAATTCAGAGAGGAGCAACTAAAATGATTAAAGTCCTGCAGGGAATGTATTGTAAGAAAAGATTAAGAAAAAGAAAAGCTAAATATATAAAATACAGCTAGACCAGAGTGAAGGGAAGTGATCCCCAGTGGTGCATATTTAGAAGAGTTGAACAATGAAGAACTAAAAAGAATATTTAGGATGCTGGAAGGAAAACATGGGGTGCATAGAATCACTTAAGCAAAGACCTATGGGTTCCATATCTTGATCCCTTTTCCAAAGGAAAGAGGCTGTTGCCTCTTTGGAGCATGGAAGAGTCTCTGAAATGAATGCCTTAGTCCCACCCAAAAGTTTTCAAAGACTGAGTGGGGCAGAGAACAAGTGCTCACCCCATGGCACGTGGGTGGACATGACCTCACTGAGGTGCAGTCCCTGCATGGTGGGATTGGGGTACAGAAACCTCCTGGCCAAGTTGGGCTTCTGCTTTCCCTTTAGTGTGGAGGGGTGTCTGGGCACCCCCCTCACCCTGGGCTGCCGTCTCACTTCCCTGCTGCTGTGCCAGTGCATGAAATAGCAACCTGGAAGGTGCGATACGGACGACTGGCTGCAGTCTCCCTGCCTTGACTGATTAATTAACTCTTCAGATTAATTTCCTTTCTGATTACTGCTTGATTAATTCCTCCTAACTCTGTGAGACCTCCTCACCACTTAATCCTCTTTATAAGCCCTCAGAGTGTGATGCTTGAAGTAAACATCAAACAATTAAAAAAGGGAAAAAAAAAAAAGGCAAACACTCTGAAATACAAACACAACACCACTGCCAGCAGGAGCCCTTTCTGTGCCAGGAGCTGGCACCCATGGGCTGCCCCATGGCACCCTGCCCCATGAGCTCTCCACACTCCTCTCTCCTCTGAGTCCCACTTTTTGCATCGGTTCTCAAGTGTGTCTGTAGCAAATTGCACAATTTCACTTGTTGAGCCTGGTAATTAGTGACAATATGCTGGTAATCGGCAAAGGGGGCAGGAGGTGGGGGCTGTGCTCAGCTGTGTTCAGCAGCAGGAGAAGAGGGCTTTTTCTCATTACTTGTTTAAAAGGAGCATCTGTACTCATGAAGCAAAGTGAATGCAAGAGCAAAAATTACTGTGCTGGGCATCATGGCTTGTGGTGTCTCACTGCTCAGACCTGTGACATGGGGCAGGTCTGAGAGGCTGGAAATGGCAGGAGCCATGAGCTCAGGGGAGAAGGTGGTGGGTGGTGAGGAGGTCACCAGTTTGCAGACGACCAGTAATGCAGGTGAAAGACAATGGTGTCAGAGGGAGAGGGGTTGTTAGGCTAAGCTTTGCCTTGACTCTGAACAAAATCCACATAGAGAAGGCAGCAATCCTGATCGTGCTGGGGATTTTAAATTTCATTTTAGTTTGATTTTTTTTTTTTTTTTTCCTGTCTCCCCCCCATTTCTGGGCATCTGTTCCCAAAGGCCTTTAGATGCTTTAATAAAATAGAAGTAAAACAAAGTTATGATGAGGAAAGAAATGCAGCCAAATGAATCCCCAAACAGGAATGAAAGCTTTTCCCAATCTTCCCTACACTTACTAACCCAACACTTACCCCTGGGAAACATAACATTTAAAGAGCAACAGCACTTTCTTGGACATTGTTTTTGAGGAATGTTTTGTGACTGGAAACAAAGCTGTTGTATGCACCAGCTAAGTCCTAGTGAATTTGTTCTTGTGACCTCAGCTGCAGTGGACACAGAAGATTATTTTGCACCCAAGAGCCAAGCTTGCTTTTTGTTTTGTGGCTGTACAGCATGTGTCATCCATAAACGTAAACTAAACTAATGAATTTGGCTGAGTTTGAACTAGCAAGTGGGAGAAAGTAAGAAAGATGGTGTTTGGATAGGGGGACAGTGCATGATTTATTTCTGTGTTGACGGACAACACAAGCGGCTCTTGGAGGTTTTTGGACCCGATGCTGTTCTCAGCCTGCAAACTTTGCCACCTCATGCTCCCCTATGCTCCCTGGTGTAACACCATAGTTATGATATTTGAATCTGTCTTTAGATCTGTTGGAGCCAAGTGACTGACTGAGCTGCACACAGAGAATCTGCTGTTCTTGTATACTCAGCTTTAAGCACAGCCCTCCAAGATTATCACGGTGCAGTGCACAGACTGGGCAGGCTGCAGCCAGTAATCTTTGGCCATGAAGTCACTTGGGTCTGAGCTTGTTTCCCTTTATGTCACTGCCTCTAAAAAAATAATCATCTTGGCTGTGCAAACTGTATCCTAGGTGGCATATGACAAATTACAGCTGTGCTCTGCTGCTTTAGCTTGCAAAGGCTGCAACCTAGCCTGGGGTTTCCTTTGGTCCAATATCCCAGCTCCTGAATTGCAGGAACAGGTTAATGGTCCATTTTGGCTGTTTCTGGATTTCTATGAGGATATTTGTGCTCTGATGGGATGGGGTGAGGAAGAGATGGAGTCGTCATTATAGCCTGCCTCCTTGGGAGTCGGCAGCACCAGAACTGTGCTTGGCTGAGATTTCGGGCCCAGGAAGTCCAGTGTCCAAGCATAGGCGGGTGGTGGTGGATTAGAAAACCTGAATTGGGCCCCTAGCCCTGCAGCTGACCCAGGTTTCAAACTTTCCTGTCACCCATATGTAGTGGAAGCAAAGGGCATCTTCAGCCCCCACAAAACATCCTGTTTTCTGGGTACCAGAGGTGTAACAATGACCTGGGCAGTGATTGTTCTCATATCTGAGATCTGCAGAGACTTCCTTTTGGGTATCAGCAGGCAGAGTCCTGCTTGTGTGAGTTTGTATGTTTGTCACGTGGTTAACTGTGAAAAAAAAATTCCCTTTATTTGCCTCTTAATATCTACTATTAAAGCTTTACTGCCAGCCCATCTCCAATTCCTACAAAAAACAGGAGAGAGTAAATTGGAATCTTTGCTCTCCTTTGCTCTACTTCCTCTGTCCTTGCATTGTCTTTAGGGCTATATTTCCTTGGCTACAACAAAGTCAATATGAAAGTAAGAGGGCAGGGAGAGGGAAAAAAGGCAGAATTTATTTTTGTAGTGGTGAAGGGAGGGTGCATACCAGCAGCAGTAACAGCCTGGCATCAAAAAATCATGCACCGTGTCTCTGGATCAGAGGTGTTCGTGGTTGCATAAGGAGGGGGAACTGTTCTCTCCTCACACTCAAAGTGCCTGCTGTTTGTCAGACTTGGGAGGGAGGGGTATTTGTGGGGCAGCCGTATGGGTCGGGTCAGGTCAGTGGCGGGCTGAGATTGGCCTGTGGATGTGCCACTGTTGAAAATGGGCAGAACCTCTTCCAAATGCATTTGGCACCTTGGTATCATTCTGTCACATGAATTTGTGATGGGACACAAGCTGAGTCCAGAGCTGCTGAGCCCTTTGTAGCTGTGGCACCTCTGTCATGGTCAGAGCCTCCCAGGACAGAGCCAGTTTCCCTGGGGTTGGCAGGAAAGCGATGCTCTCTCTCTCTGTCATTCCTGGAGGATAACAGGGTCGCTCTGGGGTCACCTTTAGACCTTGTCCCATGGCTTGTTCCACACTTGGCACACATGTTTAGGCATTACTTCATGAGGAGCTTAACAGGGGTTTGGCCTGTCCTAAACCATGGCAAGCATGAAGCCTGGAAGAGGGGAGCTAATGCTGGGAAATTCCCCAGCAGTTTGTCTGGGTTGAGGGTGTCGTCTGGATCAGAGGAAATTAACTTCTGAAAAAGGGGAAAAAAATACATTCTTACTATATCCTGAAAATTTAGCCTGAAGCAGTTGGAATAGGGCTTGGTGGAGCAGCGCTGGCACACTTTTGTTTCCTACGCAGCTTGGAAATGGGAGCAAGAGAGAGCTGAAAGGCAGATTTGCAAGGAAGGTGCTAAGTCTGGGAGAGAGGGGAAATAACAGACTGAAAAGGATGGATGGAATTCTAGTTCATGCAGAGGATCCAGATATGCACATAAATTATTGCTGAGGGATGAAACTGTAGTTTTAAAAGACATTGCTGCCAAAAATCAACAGAAAAGGTGCTTCGGTGCTGAAGGAAATTTCTCATTTTTAAAGTGACCAGAGGGTGAATGCACAATCTTTTGGATACTGCATCATATCAGACCCTCCCTTTATGTATCCCCCCTTTCTCCATCCCTTTCCCTTAGGCCACTTCACCTCTGAAAAGATCACTTAGCACATGAAGGATGTGGAGGGATTGGATCCTAATCAGATCATTACTGCAGCTGTGAAGGAATATAATTTTCCATCCACAAGCCATCACATCTTTCAGCAGCATCTTTATTTATTTCTAAATAACATATCTATTCTTTGTGCGTGTGTGATCAAAAATGAAATCTCTGTGTAAAAGGCGAGCAGAGAAGTAAGCCAGGTTTAGACAGCATGGAAAATGCTCTTTTCTTCAGAACCAAACCTGTGCAAAGACCCCAGATGATTTGAAATCTAGTGCTGAGATAGACACATGCATAAATATCTTCACTGTGAACCAAATAATATTCTTCTACGTCCAGAATCCAGCTACTGAACTTGTCTGATTAGCACAGTGGGCTTCTGTGGCCAAAAGCTACAGAACAGAAGGGATGTGAAGATGTGAATGTATTGAAAAAAAAACCCCAAATGCACCAAAGCCCAACACCATTGCTGCTGTAGCAGTATGGCTTGAGACACAGGTAATACTTTTGGGTATTGCATGTTTAGCATCAGTTCTAGCACCAGCTTTGGGCCACTGGTCTGCAGCACTCCACTTCTCAGCAAGATACTTGAGAGACTCAGGAAAGGTGATAGTTTGAGCAGAAGGAGCAACAGGAATCTCGTGCACTTGTAGGGCTCCTTGAGTTATGACTAAGAGTAGAGGCTTTGCTAGGTGTGTTGGCCTCTATGTCTGTTAAATCATGGCTTCTAGCCATGACTGACTTTTGCTTTAGTCTGTGGCACTGGAGAGTCTCAGTTTCTAGATAACAACTCTTTGAATGATGTGGACTGGTTTATTTTGCTCTCTCATGGCTCTGATTTGCAGGTAATTCCTAAGTGGTTTCATTAACTACCCTGGAAAACATTTTACCCACAATATTGTACTAATTCCACAAATAGAAGCTAAAAAATGCATATATGTCTAAGGAACATTATGTAGTGTGATTTGTAGTCTTGATGAAACAGTTGAAGCATGACATGTGCAACCTTTTAGCAGACAGTGGGGTGCTACTATCACCCAGTTTTGGGGAAAGACACTGATTTCCCACACAGTCTCAGAAAATAAAGTTTTCATGTCATGCCGGAGAAACTCTAGAACAGGCAAAACTTGGCAGAAGCTTTTTTGAGTCCACAGGTGAAGAGTTCTACATGATCTGCTAGTATCCATCTAGACATGAACAGTAGGACCACAATTGGATGAACCATCTGCAGTGGCAAGCTGATACAGACTGATTTAGGGGACCTGCTGTTAATAGTTTTGCCTAGTTTGGCATGCAGCTCTTGGGTGTGGAAACTGTGGGCTTTCATACACAAGTCTTGCCCTGCTAGCAATAAGTTCACAGGCTGGGAGTCAGTCCTGGGCTATGAAACCACAAGATCTTCTCAGTGGAAGCTTGTGTGCATGGAGCTCTGTTCATGCATGTGTACTGTGATTGTGTTGGAAGGGCAGTGTCCTGCTAATGGAAATATGGATTTCTGTATCTTAAGGCATCAGCTAGACAAGGTTATGGTTTTCTTTGTGTGTTTTCAGAGGACAGGAGGAAAAGGCTGGAGTGGGGAGATCCTGCTGGGTGGCTCAAGAGTGCTCTGCCTACATAGAGCTATCTCAGCAGCTTCACTGTTCCCCACTTGAAATGCTAAATTATTCTTCTCCTCTCATGTGATTGTTTTATGTGCTTTTCTCAGCAAAATCAATCAAGAATTGATAATTTATAAGCTCTTATTTGCATTTTTTACTCTTCAAGGGGAAAGAAGAGAAGGATAAGGTGGAAGGTATTGCCACAAGTAAAGGAGTGGGAGGGATGCAGAGCTGAGAACCACCTCCCTTGTCTGAGGGTGCTCATTGCTCGTGCTGGTGAGAAGGTTGGTGTCTGCTGCTAACTCCTTAAGGATCTGCCCTTGCTGTGCACTGAAGGAGTGGTGATACAAGGAGTGTTGATATGAGGTGTGAGCTTGCCTGTAGGGAAAAAACAGGGGCTCAACCTTGAGAGGTGCCAGACATGGTCATCCCCAGCAAAGTTATCTGAGCATGGGTGAGAGCAGAGCGTTGCCAGGTTTGTGCATTCCTGTGTTTACAGAGTGCTGTGGAAAGAGGGAGATGTGACTCGGCAGGTAGAAGGAGAAAGCTGGGTCAACTGCCATCCCAGCTTACACCAAAAAAGAAATACCCTGTGGCAGCATATTCCTCACTTCTAAGCTTGAACTCTGCCTGCTGTCACACACATCCCCACGTATGCAGGGATTAGTCCTCGTGCCTGCCCACCTTTCCACAGCCACTGCTGCCCTGTGGGGACATGTCCCAGCTCCGTCCCACCCCACCCACTCCCACGTGAGCCTCTCTGAACTGCAGTAAGGACAAGGGAGGAAGGAGCCATGTCCTCTGGGAACTGCCCTACTTTGGAAATTTTATATAAAAAAGAAGTGCTATTGTCTTAAAATATAGACAAATATTATAGTTTTGTAGAAAGAGAAATAGAATAAGACACTGCTTAGGTAAATAAAAGGATAAATACTTTGACACCATAAATCATTACGGAACAGATGGGTGCACAACCAGTCCATGGACATGGATGATATCAGGATACTTTTGCAGAACAGGAAATGCACACTAGTTATGTTGCCCTGATCTTGCTCTAAACTATCTGTCCTCTTTGCTTGTGCTCCTGCCGGGCAGTCATTTGCATGGTGAGCTGCTGCTGTTTCTTGTGAAGGCTTAATTGCTAGTCTGTACTCTATAGAATTCCAAATATTGCATCTTTAATTTGGAGAGCAGGCTTGGAAGAAAGAGCTTAATAAAGTCAGGAAAATCCATTTATGAAAACAGCCTGACATAAGCCTGCCTCCAGTTTTCCTCCTGTGAGTTCCTGGTCGATGAAGGGAGCTGAGCTGTGGGTAAAACAGCAGTAGTTTGTGCCCTTCCAGTGTTTGGGCATTTGCTGGATGCAATGGAGTCTTTGTGCTGCCTCCTCTGCCTAGTGGCATTTCATCCTTGAGCAGATGATCTAGAAATGCAAAGCAAAGTCTGGGTGGACTCTTGACATCCTTCCTTTGTAAGATATTAGGAATTTTATTGAAATGGTCTGCGTTTTTCCTATGTGTTCCAGACCATGCTTTGGAGAATTTGGCTGGGAAGGTCTGGACAACTGGCTGGCTCCCAATGCTTTCCTATTACAAATACTCTTGCCTCAGTTTTCAGCTGTTATTTTTCTACTCATGACCTGAAGCAGAAGTGCAGTAGTTGCTTAAATAGAGAAATGTGAGATTCTTGTTTTTCCCTAGAAAGACTTTGGTGTTCAGCTTGTCTTTAGAAATGGCAGAGATTGATGTGGGTGATGTTTCTTCAAAGCAGTTCTCTCTTCTTTCCAGCACAATAACCCACTGCCTGCCCTGGATTCCCAGTATAACCAACACTGGTCTATTGCACTTGACTCAGTCCCTTGGAAAATAGGTGTTATCAGATGGGTCAATAGCTGGTACAGCTCAAAGTGTAGCCTGTGGTGGGTTGAGTGATTCTGACTGGTTGCGATTTAGACAATGATACAGCTCGGCAAATGAATTCATCACATATCAGTCTCTTCTTCTGCAAGAAACTTTCCATTCTCACCCACTGATGCCCATTTTAAAGAAAAGCCAGGAAGATTTTCTGACTGTTTTACCAACCACTTGCTTCATAGCAGGGTGGGTCAAGACTTGACCATACGAGTGAGAGCAGACTCTACTCCCACCTTCAGAGTAAAGGGTGAAAACTGCTCATGATTCCTGCTTTCTAAGCCTTCCTCTGACAGGCTACTGGCAAATATATGTTATTTCATTGCACTACCAGAGACTGTACTGAGAGCTTTGTTAAATATAGCAGAGCCATGCAACACCCTTGTGTGCTGGACGTTCAGTCTGTTCCCTTGCTGTGTGCAGAGGGAGGAAAGTGGAGAAGCAGCTTGCTCTTGCCACTGTTTGGCAGAAGATGCTTGCAATCTTTGTAGTCCTTGTGAAAAGTACATTGGGGCTGGATAGCATGCATGCATCCATCCCCTGGTGAAGATTCCCTTCAACCATGGAAGGAAAGACTGGGCTGATTCATTTAGGAATTAGCAGAAAATGGGTTTTCTCTACAGTGCCCTCAGATGGGCACCTGCCAGCAGGAGTCCCTCTGGATCCTCATCTTGGTTTATGCGGGTTCCTTGGCCATTGTTATTGGAAAATACACTTTTGAAGAACTCATTGTATCCAACAGTGTATCTTAGAGGTCTTCTGGCCCCATCTTGCCATGATTTTTCTCTTCCAACATCCCACCCTTCTCCAAACTCTCACTGTGCCACAGCTGCAGAAGAAAAAAGCAGCTCCTTGTGCTGCTGCTAATGGGGCTGCAGATTGATAGCCTTTGGTTGCAGAAACACTTGTCATGGGCTTGACAAGCTCAAGGTTGCCTGATGTTTCAGGGTGGAGGGAGGGAGAGAGCTGGTGAGCTCTGTGCTCGTGCTTTATGGCCCTCCTGGTGGGGCTGGTAGGCAGCCTGGCATAGCAACCGCTCAGGGCATTCACTACGAGATTTATGAATTTGTAATTTTCAGAGGCCCTGAAGCAAAAGTGTCTTTAATTAAATTTTGATTCTCTCCTCTCTATCCCACTCCCCTCCTTTTCCTCTCCCTATTCTCATTCCTGCCTTTGGTTTGTTTACTGAGACCCAGCAATGCTTTTGGAGAACAGGTAGGAGTCTGTGAGCGTAGCCAGGAGGAGCAGAGGATGGCAAAACAAACAAGCAGATGGCGGATATGCTAAAGCAGCCCCCGCCACTCTGCCAAGCTCAGAGAGGGCTCTGCAATGCAGTTCAAGGGTCCCACAGTACGAGCTTCCTTCATCCCTCTGCTCCGGACACGGACTTGGCAAGGTGACCGGGGGACTGATGACCAAGCTGTGCTCCTCTGTTCTCATTTGCCCATTGCTCAGATCTTGGCATTTTTTAGGGCTACCTGGAGAGTTAGTGTGCTGGGGAGGAGACAGCCTTATGTTGCTCTGCATTGCCCTGTTGCCTCTGACATGCATATGCAACCATGGATCTCCAAGTGGTGGTCCTCTCCAGAGCAGGAGCATGTGAACCAGTGAAATGCAGGTAGCTCCCACATATCGTTATTTTTGGTTTATTTTGAAAGAAAGTTCTAGAAGAATAAAATGAGAAATTGGGGTGCTCTTTGTGGTCAAGAGACTAGGGGCAGGTCCCCCAGGAAATGCTGCCTTGACATTGCCTAGAACTTCCCCATCATCAGTCCTTTTACTGTGATCCCTCCCTAGTCAGTGACTCAGTGGCAGTGTCCTTACCCAGCCAAGCGATGTCAGGCCTGTGAATAGATTTCTATCAACCCACTCATCCCTAAAGAGCTGTAGTTAAAAGGCTCTGGAGACATAATTGTGTCTGCGTAACAGCAGCGATGATTCCTTGAGAGGTAGGATGAAAAGTGGCTCCATTCCACTACTTCTGCGGAGACTTGATAGCTGCTTCTAGGAAGGGGCTTGGTTGTGGTCCAGGAGCCCCTGCCACTGCAGCTTTCCCTCCCTTGTGCTACTTTCTAGCTGCACACTCAAGCCATGGTCTGTAGGGGGTTACCAGCCTAACCGCTGCCTCCAGACAGGTGAATTAGGGAGTGGGTTTGGCAGGGTCTGCTGCAGGATCCTCTGGCAGCCTGAAGTGGGCTTTATGCAAGGGACACTTGTCCTGGTGCTTGGCAAACACGTGTTGCTCCCAGCTAGAAATCCACCAGCCTTGTGTAAGATCACATTTCTTTCCCTCCCCCACCCCCCCTCATTACCATGCTGTGGGTGAGAATGCTGTTTATTCCACTTACTCCTGCCTTCTCCCTTGATGGTGCAGATGGAGAAGTCACTCGACCTCCACATGTCTTCAGGTCTGGCTTCCCAGTGTGGATGTGTTGTTGTGTCACTTGTTGTGAGCTACAAAGCTGTCAAGCAAGGGATGTGTTTTGGGGGCATGGGGTGTGGAGCAGGGAGACAGGGGCTTAGTCATGGTGGTAAATGCTGAACACCCCATCATTCTCTGCCCTCGTGGCTCGCAGGCTAATGTGAGGCAGCTTCCCTCCCACCTGCCTTCAGGATTTTGATGAAATAGCTTGTGAGAAGAATGTGAAATGTGTGTTGGGAGACAGGGATTTGGCTGGTGATGCCTCCTATATTCTTATGCTTTAAAAGCTGGTGACTGAGGCTGCAACAATCAGCAGAATCAAAAAGAGACTCTGAAGATCCTTCCTTACTGTCCCTTAATATTGCCAGGCCATTGTTTGTGCCAGCCATGCCCAGGGACAACTGTTGTGATGCCCAATCCTTTGCATCCTCTCAGGAGTCCTTATTATTCCCCTTCTTCATGCTTCTGTCCTGGCAAGAGAAAGATGTTTGTTTTAATTCCCCTGCTTTCACGGCTGGCACCATGTTCAGGTGCTGCTGGTCTCACATAGAGCTTCATATGAGTTGCCCCCTTTCCCCAACCACCCACTTGCAATGTGTCCATCTGTTTGACTCCCACCCTTCGTTTATTTTCCAAAGCTGCTCTGTTCCACTGGTGTCTTCCAGCCAAAAGTCAGTGTCCTGATTATCTCTTGATGTTGTAGAGGACAGAGGTGGATCTGGGAGTGATTCCTCATGGGGGATCTGGGAGATGACATGTGCTCTTTTCTAGTCGTCACAGTTGTGTTGAGCACCAGCTGCTTGTTTTTCAACCAGAAATGGTAGATTCTGCATTTCTGCTTGTTTTAATTGATTATTTAGACCTTTTGATACAGAAAAAACAGTTTTGAAAAGCATTAATGTCAGGCTGATGGAGGTGCAGGAGGCCAGGAGTTTCTAGCTGGGTACCGGAGGCTTTGTAGAGCAAGGAGGCACTGGGAAGTACAAGGCACGCTCCTTGCAAGGCCTATGGAACAAGTCCCACCTGGGACTGCCAGCCCAGCGACGAGGTGACAGGCGATGCATTTGTGAGTACCCGTGTTGAGATGCGAGCGGCATTTGTCGCTGGGCTCGGATGGGAGCCACATCCATGCCTGTAGCTCACCGTGAGGAGGGGAGTGTGCTGTGCTCTTTAGAAAGGGAAATTTCCCCAGGCCTTGGAGGAATTAATTATTTTATATGCTGGACTCTTGCCTTCTGACAGATTCATCTGAATTACAGATTAACTGTCAGTGTGGGGACAGAGGAAGCCATTTCAATGAATAGCTCTCTACTCTATTAAAGGGGTTGTTTGTGCTGGTGGATCAGCAATGCAGCAAGTTCTCTGAGCAGGAAGATGTTTCCTGTCCTCCTCCACATATCCCAACTTTTTATTCCCCCCTTGTTTTATCTCCCTGTTCACAGTATCCCTCTCAAGACTAATGAGGGTCCCAGCAAGGCCAGTGGAAACCCCAAACCTGCAGCACTTTCAAATGAGCTATCATCCCCCAGAAACTCTAATTCTAGAGCCCTTCTCTAGGGACCACTTCTGTGAATTTTTTTTTTTTTTTTAATCAAAACCATCACTTTTATGACAAAGGACTATAAATTTTTGAGAAAGGCATAACAACCTAGAAAACAGTGTATCAATGCAACAGTATTAGTTGAGCCAAAAGGCATCAGTTGTTTTCCAATCAGTTCTGCCTGGAGAATGTCAGGGTCTCACCTTAACTCTATAAGTCTACAAAGGTTTTGTAAAACCTGCAAAACTTCGTCTTGTTGATTGTAGGGCTTGCAGCAAAGCTTAACACACACAACACTGTTATTAATGTGAGCATCATAGGCTGGGGAGTATCAGGGCTGCCCAAACCCCAGCCCTGCTTCCTCTCCCAATTGCTCAGCATGAAGGAAAAAAAGATTTGTTTATTTGTTCATGGATATTTCCGATATGGACTTCATATTCTAGAAGAGTCTCATAATATTATGGGACCAGAGTCAGGATTTAAACTATTATAAAAGTTAAATACATTTTGATTCTGTAAGCAACACGCTATTTATCTTGGGATAGAGTAAATCTGAGAGACTGATAAAACTGCTGGAGATCATCTCAAGGAGTGCTGTGGAGGTTAAAAAAAAAAAAGTGCATTTACTTTTTGAGAAGCAGAAGTTTTAAATTTTCATTGCCCTCATGCATGAACAAAGACAAACTATGACTGCAAGGATTTTTTTATTTTTTTTTTTTTAAACCATGTAAGATTTACCTTTTGGACTGAAAGCAAACATCACAAGTCTGATTTGCACCCTGAGTAAATGCAGCCACTTGCTTGCTGGCAGGGACTGGACACGTGAGGTGTCTGCTGGAAGTGAACCCATTGGCATCTGCAACTTTGATGGCTGCTCAATGTTTTCATAAAAATCTCATTTAAAAACACAAAGGTCAAAAGTTGACCAAAAAAAAGCAACAACTGAAGATTATTTTTGCTTGAAAAATTACAAGCACTGTTAATTACTGCATGAGAACCAGATGGTACTGACCAGTTTAGTTTCATGGTCCAAGCAGGATCTTGAAAGCAAACCAAGAAGAAAAAACACAGAGAAAAGACAAAACATGTGCTGTGCCAGGTACTTTATGTTTTGAGCACTCCTTCCATTTGTAACCTCTGAGCAATGCAGAGTAAAACATTTATTTATTTTTTTAACATCAAAAATTTTTTTTAGCTTGACAGAATATAAAACCAAAATAAGGAGACCTGAAAATTAATGTCCTATAATGACTGCAAAATCCCTTGGTGTCTTAGGAGGCTCATAAATTGGATATTTAGAGAGGGGATGTGTAGCTCCCTGGGCTTGGAGGGACTCCGGTTACCACTGGACAAAATAAACCTCCTCGGTGTAGGGGCGGGTGGGCTCCAGGGAGAAGGAGCTGGTGTCAGCACGAAGTGATGTGGCTGGAAGATAGCCTCGTCAGGCTAATTGATCTGGAGCCTTTGCCTTTCCTGCCAGGGCTGACTGTCTCCTTACCCATAATCCCCACCTCTTTGATGGCCTGTCAGGAATATGGGACTTGGCCCAGTTTTGCATCTATCCAATAACATTATGAAATTGATAGTGACACTTCCATTGGCACTAATTTCAGTAAGAGATTGGAGCCAGAGGACAAGCGGTTTGCTCTCGTGGCGTCTAAGCTTTCCAAGTAGATCAAGATGACCCAAGACTGATCTTGAAGTGGCCAAGGCATGGGAAGGGAAGTGGTGGGAGGGGGGTCGAGGCAGCTGGTGGACAGAGAGCTAATGAGAAACATGCCTAATGTTTGCCCCTCAGCCTGCAATTGTCCTGGCTGGTGGGAAGCATATTCTGCTGCTCCAGCTTGTGCTGCAGAGCTGCTGCTGGCAGGGCTTTTGCTCCATGGGTGGTGTTTATTAGGCAACATTGGGCACCAGTCTCTGAAAGGTCAGGAAAAGCCTGAGGCAGGAGGGCAGTAGTGGTCCCAGCTGTTGACTTTTAGACCTTCAGTAGCTGTCACTGTTTTAAGTATTTTCTGGCACGGTTGCAGGCTCCTGCAGCATCACGCTCTTGGCTCAGGTCAGTGATCCAGCACCAGGCTGGACATGCTGGTGGTGGAGCTGCCAACAGGCCCCTCAACAAATATCACTGGTAGCCTTCTTGTGCCAAGGGAGCTCCACACTGAGTGGGTTAGATAACACATCCTAAAGCTTTCAACCAAAGCTGGCCACAATGTTGAAAGTGATGTTATTGCCACAGCCTTGATCCAGACCCATGTGCATGTTGCTTGCAGGCTGAATTGCAGAGCAGTTAGAGGCGTAGCTTTATCCCTGTTCTTGGAAGTCTTCAAGGCTGGGCTGGATAAGACCTTAGCAACCTGGTATAGTGGAAGGTGTCCCTTCCCATGGTGGGAGGTCAGAGTTAGATGAACTGTAGGATCCAGTAAGATTCCAACCCAAGCCATTCTATGATTAAATCACTTCTGCTTTCCTCTCCACCTGGCAGCTATTCAGCTGAGGCCTGGTTTTGAGGAGGAAGAGAGCATAGCCTCAGTGCTGAGCTGGAGTTTGCAGAAGATGACCCCTTGCTGCTGCCTGCCTTGCCACACAGCCATTTCCCCATTCTCACGGTGCATTTGCATGTTCACCCAAGCAAAGAGTCAGGGAAAGTGTTTATCAGTTGGTCACAGTCTCCCTCTGTGGTTGCTGAAGGCCAGGAGAGAAGATGGAAAGCCCTGGGCTGATGATAAATTGGAAATGTGGAAAGGAAATGTGTCTGCTCAGTGCTGAGCAGGCAGCCCTGCTCTGGTCTTGGGTCTTTGTGTGGTGTCATTCAGCCTTGGGATGGTGCTCACGAGGAGGTGAAGTGCCACCAGGGCCGTATGTGGTAAATCCAGCCATAGGGACCTGAGGGTGTGGGGAAAGCGAACACTACTGCTGCCACCTTTCCCACGTCCTTGTGTCAGTGGGACTATCCCTCTCCCTGTGCCTTGCAGCAGAATCTGGGCATGCCTGGATGCCCGTGAGGGCCGAGCAAGTGGCCATCCATGGTGAAGGGTGTGAGCAGGCAAACATCTCCCTTTTAACAAGTCTGACACTGCCCAGGGCTCAGCACTCACGTGGGCGTGCTGCTCTTACATGACTGAGCTGTGTTGCTTTGAGAGACCTCTTGACACCTTCTACACAGAGCAAGGGGATAGCTGTGGTTTGAATCTGCAGATCCTGAAGCTTGTCACCAGAGGGGCTAAAAGTGAGGAAGTGACTGCAAACACATGGCTTAGAGGGGTGCAGAGGTGCTGGAACCTCCTGTAGACAAGCTGTAGGAAACACTGCAGTATATAAAGTGAACAGAAGAGATTAGAAAGCTGATATGATGTTATTCCGATTGATTTTGCTGTTGTATTTATACCTGGAGGTAAAGAGCAGACATGCTGGAAATCAATTGGCCCCATGCTCTTCCCCACTCTCTCTGCAGCGCTGTTTGAATGAAATTCTTATATCATTTTTGCAGTGTGCCTGTGATAGGGGTGAGTGAGCTAAGAGATTAATAGGTGCTGCTGAGGCCATTGCCTAGCCATTGGTTGCCTCTTGTCTTGTAAAACCTGTACTGCTCCAGAGTTCAAGGTGCCCCTGAGGTGACAGCTTGGTGACTTTGTTTGGAAAAAAAAAAAGGGGCATAACTATGCAAGAGGAAGAATGGGGAAAAAAGGTGATTGGCAATAAGCAGACCATTTGGAGCAGGCCGGATGGTGCTCAGCTCTGGAGCTGGGAGCTGGGTGCAGTGAGATGATAGAGACTTGGGGGAAGAAAATGAGGTTTTGGCTTCAAATGGACCTGATCCAGTAGCAAGGGATGGAAATGATGGCCTTGTGCATTGAAGATAAGGGAACGGGAATCTCATTTTGATGTATCATAGTGCATCCAGTATCCAACAACCAGCCATTCTGCCCCACTAGCCCTTTCTGGACCTTGGTCTTTTGGGCTGGGACAGAAGGGCTGCAGTGGGGCCATGCAGGGAGGTTGGCCATGTACAGATGCTGCATTTTTCAGCGCCCTTGCTCACTTGTCCTGCCCTATCCATATGCTTGTTTCTCTGCTGCTGCTGGCTCTGTCATGCCAAGATGCCATCACAGAAGGTTTATCTACAAGGATGGATACTTGGTTCCCAGCTGTCTCCTCCTCACATCTCACAGGGAACATGCATTCCCAGTAGTGGGAAAAATTAGTTACTGGCAAATGGGTGAAGCTAGATGGGAGGAACTGTGCAAGGTGATTGGGGTAGTCTGAATGGCAGCACTGGCATTTCCAGGCTAAATACTGTCTCCATCTCTGCAGTGACCTTTGACTAAAATAGACTTTTCTTCCTCTCCTGTTGCCTGCACTATTCGGTAGTTGTTTCACCTGATCTCAGCAGTGAAAACATTTTCCTCTAGGCAAATGAACTGACTTCTCAGTATACATATGTTATTACATAGGAGAAGGCATTGGCTTGTAGGTCCCTCAGGAGTCAGCAGATCCTTGCGCTGCAGGATCTAAAATATTCTCCTGGTTACCCTGTGGCCTGTTTGCAGTCCCTTTGCTCATTAGACACTTTCTGAGTTGGAGATGTTTGTTAACACTGGGCTGGAAGCTTTAAGCTTAAATGTAAAAATTCCTGTCTTGCCTTCCTAGGGGTGCTGGCTGGCTTTGCTGTCACACATGGCTCTGGCTTGTCAGATCCCACTCTTTTTAATTATCAGATTGTATCACCATTTTTACTGTAAGCATTTTCTGTTTCTTGTTCTGCTGGATTTATGCATTTGTGCTGTCATATGCATTGACTTTATGTTTTATATGATTTGATCTTAATGTTTTCATTCCTCAGTGTGAGTGCTTATAGGATTGGTGTCTAAGCTCAATAAATAAGCTTGAGAGGGAGTGGGAAAGCAAAGGACATGGGAGGAATGAGAGAGGTTTAGACATCCTCTACACCAGATGGGTTTGGAGTGATACTCCAAACAGGAATGCCAGGGTGGCTGGAGCTTTGAAAGGGTGAAAGGAGGATGGGGAGGGCTGCTGCAGCCCCTCTGCTCTGATGCATCCCCTTATGCAGCAAGAGTTGCTTACTCCCCTCTGCAAACACCTGAAAAAAATCAAGGAAGGAAGGAAATGTCAGTATATGAAGAGGGAAAGGAGTTTTTGTAAATGGCAGTATTTTGGCAAAGTGTTGCATCAGGAAAGAAAGTGATTTGAGGATTGCCTGTGTAGGGATCACCCACTGATAACAGATCTGACAGCTTTTTTTTATATGATAATGCATCTGTAATGTATAAGAGGGTGGAAGTGAGGGAGGAGCCACGTGTCCAGCCCAAGTGGTGGTGGGTGCATAGATCCTGCACCTGTCCTTCACTTCATTTTACCTCAAAGCTCACAGAGATCTTATTCTTCTCAAGATTATCAGGGCTTCAAATCCATCATGTCCTTGAGGAGAGAGGAAAATGGATTGGTGCTTTGCTATTTTCTCTTGCCTTTGTTGTTGGAGGGGCTGGAAGCTGAGGATTTGGAGTATACCCCTTTGAGAGCTTAGATTTGTGTTCTTGACATCTTCATCTGTCTGCAAAGCTCAAGGATGTGACTTTTTTTTGGTGCTGTTTCCCTAAAAAGCTGATAGAAGAGTCTGTGCCCAATGGGCTGTGGCAGAGAAGGGATTGGCACCTTTGGAGGGTTCACAGCCAGCCACAGTGCGGTTTGAGCAAGGGCTGTGCTGTACTGGGACATGGAGATGGGATTGAGCTTTATGGATGTGGGCAATGCTGATTGGACGTGTTTGAAGTGGTGAGGAAAAAGCAGGTGCTGAGAGCTGGAATTAGGGAGCCTCTCTGGATAAAGCACAGCGTTTTGTACAAGTGAGGGGTCTGCTGTGGGTCAGGGCAAGGGAGGTCACACGATGGACCATCCTGGGACTGGTGACTCTGGGGACAAGAAACGGCTGCTTCCCACGGTAGGAGGGCAGGGAACAAACTGAAGCTCACGGCAGACTGGCTCCAAACACGGCCCTTGTAGGCACCAGGCGCTGCCTTGGCCACCTGCCCACATCTGCCAATAAAAATTAAGAAATTGATTTCCTTTTGTTTGCCTGAAAGGATGAAGCTCTCTTTATGAGACAGTAAATACAATCTTGCTCTGAGCATGGCTGGAGTTTTAATTGTATTTGTTGTGCTTTCACTTATTGTTTTATGAGTTTCAGTTCCCCTCCTTCCTGGTGCAGAGATCAGCCCTGGGGTGGTTTTGATTTCAGCTCCAAGAAAAGGTTGGAAATTTTTAAAAGTTTATTTTAAGCTTGTTTTTTGTGTTGTTTTTTTTTTTTTTTCCCCCCGATAAGCTGAAGTTTGAGGTTATTTTTTTGCCTGCATGTATGTGTGTGTGTAGCTCTGAGTTGTAAAGCTGGGCTGAGAGATCTGGCCTTGGAATTATCTGCTTGCCAGCTGATGATATGACCCTTTGAAGAACAGCATTTAAGATTATGATTGGGAAAATGTGGAAGTGCCAACAGGGGTTTGGAGTCAGAAGAGGAAGGGATTTTTATACAATATATATTGGAGCTTAATGAGGTCTGCTGCAGTGCTTGCTATGCAATGTATGGTGACCCATTTTACTAGGAGAGCATTTTTTTTTTTTTTTGCTAGTTATGGGTCATATACAGTTCCTAATTAAGTAGGTTAATTATATGGCTCCTTTATATTACAAAGGAAAATGGGGTTGGCACAATTAGCTCTTGCAGTGATCATTTTTGATCAAAAAATTTTGTTCAGCATGAGGGCTCCCAGAGGCGTGGGTGGTAGAGGGGATTGCCCTACAGCCTTGAGCACTGACCTCACTATTCTCTGCCTCAGCAAACTTGGTTTCTGTCCTGAGCACGTGGCCTGGGATGTGGATGGAGTTGGTCTTCCTGAGACCACACTGGAGAGACCACGACCCCATCCTGGCCCAGTGCTGTGTCCACAGTGCCTCTGACGCTGTCCAAGTGTGGTCTGCAGTGCTGGAGAGGTCCCTGCTTGGAGTTTCTTTGGAAGCATCAAAAAGGGAAGACACTGAGGGCCATTTGACCATAGGTAAAAAGTGCTGCAGCCTGTGAGGGCTCTGAGCAGCATCATTCTCTATAGCTAAGCTGCCCTTGAAAGAAGCTTCTTTAACCTTTCCCTTCCCAACCTGGCAGTGGCTGAGCCCCCGCAGCATCCCTGGGTTATCTGTTCCAGCTAAACCCAACCAGCCGTACCGCCAGGCACTGGGAAGAACATTCAAACTCTAATCTCCCTTAGAGCAATTTAAACCTATTATTTCTTGTTTTATCCCCAGTGGATGTGGAGAAAAGCTATTATATTTCTCTTTGCTGCAACCTTTTACATATTTGAAGGCTGTTATCACGTGTTCCTTCAGTCTTCTCCTCTCAACACAAAGCATAATTCTTTCAGTTTTACCTTAGAGGTCATGTTTCCTCCACCTTCAATCATTTTTCTTGCTTTGGAGAGGTTACTGTGGTACCAAGCTGGAGTTTTTGTTGTTTCTTCACCTGTTTGCCTTGAAGCATTCATTATGTTATGGATGTGTATGAAGTGACCATTATCTTCTCTAATCTGTGGTTATTTATAAAGTACCCTATATTCCTGAGCCGGTGTTTTATCATAAAGTATAGCTCTTAGCCTTGATAAGTCATTTGCCATTATGCTATGATCACACAAACAGGGATCCTGAAGCTATTTATTATTATTATAAGCTTTATTTTTCATAAGTAACAAGTTGTCCATATAACATTTTGAATGAACCAGGCAATTGACAGACAGGGACTGAAAGCTGTACCCTATTCACAGAGCTTCCAGATAAATAAGGGAGTGAAGGTAAACACCAAGCTAAACTCCAGTTTAGCCACAGGGAACATGCTGAACAGAGAATGATAGATTTTCTGAAAAGCAGAGATTGGTGGTAATCTGTAGGGATGTTCACAGTGATGATATTACCAGGATGGATGCAAAGTAAGAAGAGCTGGAACACTGCTGGGATGGATGGAGTATAGCCTGACTGGAAAGCTGGGGGAGAACAGAGGGTGGAGATGATGCTGGGAAAGGTGGTGTTTGAGTGAGGTGTCTTTCTTGGGAAGGAGGAGTTGGCTGTAGAGAAGATGTGGGAGGGAAGGGAAGACAGCATTGATGCTTGTGACATTTCCAAAAGTAAATTTCTTTCAAGCTGCCTAACTGCTCTTTGGATAGTATCAGATTAATTTGATCCTGATTTTCTGGTCTTTGCGGTTGATTCTCTCATTGGTATTCCAAAGGGGCAGGTTGGCAGTGACTGTAGTGCTGGGCTAAAGCAGGGGCTGCCTACCTCTTCACTCAGGGGTAGCCCTGGGCAGTCTTAATATCTCCCCAGCCTTTGCCCAGAGGGAAAAGGATTGATGGAATGCTCCATTACTGTTGCTAATAGTGCTTCCTTGTCAGGAAAGCAGCATGGGGTTGGCATGGGGAACGGTTCAACTCTGTCCTTGCAAACAGTGTGGATGCTGCTGGCTGATGGGACCACTGCTGGGAAGGAAGGAGAGACATGGGAGAGCCTTTCAGAGCATAGATGCAAAATGTTCAATGCTCAGAGTGGACTTAAACTTCTTAAAGTCTTAACAAATAAACTCCTTTTATGGTTAATATCTGTGGTGTGTCTGTCCATAACACAGGCTGAGTTATTCACAGAAACAGTCCCTGCATCACTGTTCAGAAAAGCACCAGAATATTTTATAAAATGTTTTAAGCTCACAGGATGGTACATTAGGAATCACTCCAAGCTACCTTTGACTGTTATTCTGCATTTTTGCTGTACAAAACTGTCTTCTTTTCTATGTCCCTCTGCCCATTTTCCTGTCAAATGCAAGGTAAACCTAAATCTTAAAATCTGTACTTTCCCCTTCTTTTGCTCCATTTTTTTCCCCTTTAACCTTACCTGGAAAATGCACTGGTGAAACCAGTGGGAATATTTCTTCCAAATAAGGCCATTCATCACCATTATACATGAGAAAACTCAACCTCTTTGCCTACTTAACAGCAAAAAAATATGTAGTAATCCCAAAATAGATTAAAAAAGTTGAAGTACAGGTAGCTACTTTATTCCCAGGAGTTGCTATTGGCAGTGTATACTTTGAGTCAGAGCAGTAGTCACACCTACAAAAGTGATTGGTGACTGCTTGATATCCACAGTGTTTTCTAAAAGGGAGCTGGATCTCAGCAGTGGCCAGACAGAAGAGTTGGGAATGAGAGAATGAAAGTGATAAAGTGTCGTGACTGTGCTGTAGGGATTAATGTAATCCAGATTTATACTCCCACACACCCCTCTCCAAAAAAAAAAACAAAACCAAAACCCCAAACAAACAAAAACAAACAAACAAAAAAAACCCAAACAAAAAACCAAACCAAACAAACAACACTAAACCCACAAAACAAACCCCACAAAAACCCAACAAATTAATAGGAGAAACTTGGAGAAGTCTGCAACAGAAAATTATGTCTTTAATCAAATAATATCCTGTGGAGGATACCAGGATGAATTCGCTAAATAACATCTAGTTCTTGTCAGATCAGTGCCTACTGTCAGAAATGTTTTGGAAATCTAGTGCAGCATGTCCATTGTGTGTGTTCATTAGGACTCTGGATAATGGGATTTGTTTGGTTGTTTTGGTTTTGTTTTGTGTTTGGGTTTTTTTCTTTTGTTTTTTTTCCCCCCAAGACCTGGAAATAGATCTGGAGGCAGTAAATTGTTGCTAGTTTGTTGCAAGGGTAGAATATCCTTTCTGAGTTGTGCTATCCCTGTGGTGTCAGGACTGCCACTGGCAGTTCTTGGGGCTTCCCACTTTTGCAGAGGTGAGAAGGGGCTGAGATGGTCATGGAGCACCAGAGTTCAGCTCTGAGGCTTTTGAGGGCTGGTGAGTCTTCTACGCAGATAAGCAAGAACAGCAAGGGAAAAATGCTGTCAGGGCTTTGTGAGTCCCTGAGAACCATGTCCTCAGCAGGGCCTGTGTCTGCCAGGTGTATGTCCCATGGTTGGTTACAAAGCCTAACACCATAGATGTCCTCTTAGCCTCTTGTCACAAAGGTGTGATTTCTGCTCTCTGAGCAGAGGACAATGAAGACTTCCTTCACAAAGAATCATGGAACGTTTTGAGTTGGAAGGGACCTTAAAGATCAACTAGTCCAACACCCTGCCATGGGCAGGAACACCTTCCATGAGACCAGTCTGCTCAAAGCCTCATGCAACCTCACTCACTACAGAGGCCTTTCACATCCCAATGCCTGATGAGGTACCTTCCTGTGAAGCCACACCTTGGCTGCTCAGGAAGAGCTGTAAGCCCTCAACAGCCTCTCCCACTGCTCCACTGCTAGGGAGATCTTTATGGTCTCTTCTCAAATTATTTACACCAGTCTATACCAGCTGATATTTTTATGACTTGTTTTTTGAACTGCACCTGGAAATGCAGAGCTTTCCCCTTCCAATCCCAGATGGGCCAGCCAGGGTATGGATGAAGGAATGTGTGCTCTGCACAAAATCCGCTCCTCCTGGCTTGCCTGCAAGGAATTGGCATCACAAAATAACAAAAAATCATTCAAATCAAAATTGCCTGTTTGCATTTTGTGTTTGGAGAACTACAGTGTGCATAGTCCCAATAGGAGGACATGAGCTGAATTTTGCCTTTGCATCCCAAAAGCTGGAAGTCACACAGGCCCAAGAAGTAATGTTAAGAAAGCCAGAAGCTGCCAAAAGGAATTCACAATAAAGGGAGCAATTTTTTTCCTCATGACTAAAACACCTGTCACAGCTGCCAGGACTCTGCTAATTACACAGTAACTTTGTTATTTCCCACTTGGAAGAATAAACAATACTTGAAGCTCCAAAAATGAGCAGCCTTTAGACTAGATTAATGCAAGCAGAATGACTTCATGGAGCTCTCTCTTCCCAGTAGCTCTAGATAGTAAAATGGCTTGAAGACTCCCCTCTTTGTTGCTAGTGTTACATAATAAAGTAATTGTAAAATTATAAGTAGATTACTGATGGGAGATGATAATTTTCCATACAATGTAGGTACAAGTTTGGCTTCTCTGAATAGGTTTGAAACCTCAGTGCATCATCTCTGCTCCTTTTTAGCTGAGCTTCTGGTAGCCCTTGGCAGCATCCAGACAAGTAAAAAGAAGTATCAGTAGTTGAGAGTGGTTTTTCTTCCCATGTGAATATATTAAGGAGTTCATGGAGGATTTCAATGTGGTTCCTACCTTGTCCAGCACCAATGCAGCAAGAATGGCTGCAACATGAATTAGAGGGTCTAAAAACACAATAAAATAAAATGTAAGCCCAAAATTGAGGTACAGCTGAATATTGTGAAACAGGTCTTGGCTCTCAGGTATGAATGTTTCTTCCTGAATCAGTTCTTTTTGCCTTTTGGAACCAGCCTACCACTGGGCAAGATCAGAGCAGTATTGCTCTTGAGTGAAATCATGCAGTGTAAGAAATCATGGCTGGGCAGGAATCTGAAGGAGCTGGAATATGGTTACTGGCCATCTACAGGCTGGAGGTCAGTGTAGGTGCATCTGGACATATTGGTGTTTTGGGGACCTTCTCCATGGAGGTACACAAGGATGTGTGAGTGGGTTTTGAGGGGACTGGGGGAAGACATGTGGACTGTGCTGAGGACTCCTTGTTCATAGAGCCGCAACCTCAAGGACATTGCATGGGGGTCAGTGCAGAGGGACCACCTTGAGCTATCCACCAGGGTCACTCTCAGCCTGGTGGGCATTGATAACATGTCCCATAAGCAAGCAGCAGATGGGGAATTGGGAGATAAGATGTATTTGAGATGGCAGCAGATGAATTAGAGGTGACAAGGAGGGGAGGATCTGAGTTTGTTGCAGCTCAGCCTAAAAATTGTGGCACTGCCTTCCCCATGTCTTGCTGGGGACTCTCTTCTCTGCCATCCTTGTGTGTCTGTGGCTTCCAAGGGAGGTCAGCATGGCAGAGGGGTCAGCTGTGGGAAACTGCCTCTGTGCCCTTGCTCCAGTGACAGCAATTAATGAAGACCAGAGAGGCTGTGAAGGGACAAGAGCCTTCCATTGCTCCCATCTGGGGGGGTCTGACTATTTTGCCTCGTTTTCTTGCCAATTTAATGATGCTGCCAACTTGCAGGGGTCAGGAGGGTAAGAGGGTGATGTTGACTTCTGTGGTGGTAGGAGGCAGCATGAGCTGAGCAGGATCTGCTCCACTACATTGTGAGTCCCTGTAAGTATCAGCCTGACTGAAAGGTTCTGTATGTGTGCCCAGGTGACACTGGAAGAGGGGTAACAAGATGGGCAACATGTTGGGCAGCAGAAATGCCATGAATATTGGATTGGGGTGAAATAACTCTTTGGGGGTGATATTTCTCCAGTCTCAGTGTGGTCATAATTTTGGCCAAGCTTGTTATGCCAGGGTATACAGACACCACAGTGACTGATCTCTCTTGTGACAGCTTTAGGGGAGGACTTTGTGCATGACTCACCTCTGATGTCGTGTCACTTGTAGATACTTAACCCTTTAAGATTAGTCTGGTACCCCAAAGCCAGGAAATAAAACTTGAAGCATTTTTCCTGCGCTGTGAGCTGCTTGGAGAAACTATCCCTGGGGATGGGACAAGTGCCAAGACTGCTAGAACAGGCATTCTGTCCAGTGGTTGGTGATGATCCACTGCCAACCTGCAGCAATCCATACCCACGTGATCAGCAGGTCTCGTTGGGCCCCTTTTTCATGTTGTACATGACAAATATGTGTGCTTTTTGCAGGTCCTGTAGCGGTGATCAGTGGAGAGGAGGATTCAGCCAGTCCTCTCCACCACATCAACCATGGCATCACGACACCCTCATCCCTGGATGCTGGCCCGGACACGGTGGTGATTGGCATGACCCGCATTCCTGTCATTGAGAACCCCCAGTACTTCAGACAAGGTCACAACTGCCACAAGCCAGACACGTGTGAGTGCCCAATCCAGCTGGACCCCCTGCAAGGATCAAGGGGTGGGCTGGGGGGCTGGGGGGAAGGAGGACGAGGAGGAAGAGGTTAAGAGGATGAGGAAGAAGAGAAGGAGGTTTTTGAGGAGAGTGGGTCTTGGTATGGTCCAGAAACCAAAGTGAATCTCAGGCCTCAGAAATCACAACATACATGTAGATGCTTCCAGAGAAGACTTTCCACTCTCACCTTCACCTCCCTTCACCCTCCCTCCGCCACCCACCCGTCACCTTCCCCCCTTGCCTGAAAGTGCCATTCCAAGCCAGGCTCTTCCTCATCAGCTCCAAGCACGAGGTCCCAGGCATGAGCAAGAGCCACCTGAGAGTATGGGGTGGACATGACCCCTGCTTGTCTGGGGAAAGGACCTGCCTCCCCTTCCTCCTCCAGCAGTTTCCCAACCATAGGGCTGCCTCTCTGGCTCCCCAGTGGGCCATGGAGAAGCTCAGGACATATGAGCATAGGTGGGGCAGATGCATGGAGATATCTTTATCTCCAGGAGTTTTAGATGCTGGATGTCTTGTTTTTATGGGCTTCTGTAAAGCTTTTACATCTTTCTTGTATAAATCTGGGGTATGAACTGGGCTCATTAGTCTAGCAGGTGGTGATCAAGTGGTCCTCTCCAGTTTGTATTTCTAAATTCTGAGCATAAAAGACAAGTGCTGTGTAAAAGGATGCTTTTCTGGGAGTCCTGCACCACTTCCCACGTGAGCAGTGGGATGCAGCCCTCCCCAGCATGCAGTTCACAGGCGGTAGTTGAGATCTACCAGGCCCCTTGCCAGCTCTGAGATGCAAGCTGAGCAATGCAGGTGGTTTGGGTAAGGTTCCTCTCCTGCTATCACTCATCCTTTTCATGTGTTCCAGGTAGAACTGGGAAAATGAAAGGTTTGGAAAAATAAAAGAAGGTGAAAAGCCCTCAGCATGGGCTATCTCTGGCCCAGCCAGAAGCAAGGGAGTGCTCTGCTGGCCGCCCTTGTTTTTCCCTTGGCTGCTGCTGACTCACGAGTGCAGGCGACATAACTCAGCCCTTGGAATCAGGGTGAAGGCCAATCCCCCAACCTGTGGGAACCCACTTGGCATTAAGTGTTCAGCAGGAGCACACTGCTCTTGGCCTCCACTCCTCCCTCAGGGGAAGGGGAGCTGCAGCTGCTCCTCCCATGGAGGTGTCCCGGGGGCAGCCCCTGCTGTGCACTTTCCTGGGTCCTGCTGGCTTGTGCCCAAGCCCTTATCACCATCCTTCACTTGCCAGAGTGATGGGATGCACTCAGTGAATGTGCCTGGCTTTCCCCTTGATTTTCATTTTAATGTGCTAAATTTGGTCTGTTTAGAGAGAGGGGAGGATGAGGGCGGTGATTAGGCAGGAGCGGAGAAGCTGAATGTAGCGTGGTTTTTCTGTGCCGTTAATTATATATTTTACTTTTCTTATAGCACCTCACTTCAAAATGATTTGCAAACTCTGATGGCTTGGGAGGGGGAGCACCCCTGCTTTACTTTTTTTTCCTTTCCCTCCTGTGCTGTCTCAAATCTCTTTAATCTACGTGCAGACCATTGCAAGACGTGGGTGCTGTTGAGGCTGTGCAGTAGCAGAGCTTAAACCTCAGAGGATTACGTTTTGCTCTGAGTGTTTGCCTTGTGGGGCTTGTCGGAGCTGCATGGGTTGCAGGGGAAGTTACTCACACCAGGATTTGATCTCAGAGTTTCATGGGGCTGTTTGAGTAGGATCTGAAGAGTCCAAAGAGATGATTGAGATGGCATCTGGAGAGATGCCACAGGTGGAATGCTCCAGGTTTTCCAGAGTTGCAAGGCAGTGGAGCTGAAACCAAACCCTGCAACACTAGCACTCTCTTTGGATGATAACAAGAGGCAAACCACAGCTGGATGTTGGCAGGCTGAAAGGCTTGAATTTTTAGATTTCTTTGTCATTCATGGGGCAAAATCCATGTCTTCAGCCCTCAGGCAGTGTTGAATTTGGTGTGTGTTTTGTGGTTTAGTCCCCCAGACTTGTCTTGGACAAAATTTCTGACTTCACTGGTGGCTTTGCTTGAGGCTGGAAAGTTTCATAATTCACCTTTTAAATTAACCATGCTTTTGGGAGATTTTGCTGTAAGGGGTTTGTTTGATCTGATGTGCTCTACTCAACTTAAGCCTGAGCTGGAGAATATTTGTTGCTCCTGTTCTCCCCATGGTTGTCACGCTGGAGGGTTTTTCTCTACTCTTGTGCGGAACTTGGACACAAACACTCCTTCATTTTCTGTCATGAGCTGGGCAGTTCCTCGATGCCCAGCTGCGCTCCTGCCACCCACCTCCCACAGAACTGCTGCCTAGCTGTGAGCAAGGTGCTCCATGACACCCAGCATCTTTCCTTTGCACTGAGTTGTTGCTAGAGCAACAACTTGAGCAAGCATTTTCCCTCTCCATCATGAAGATTTTCTCTTTCCTTTCTCCTGTAAGCATCCCTGTGCTCTTGGATGTTGTCTGGGTGGAGGACATGCCGATACCCATTGCCATGCTGCAATGAGGAGAGCAAACTCTACATACTTAATGCAGTATTAATAGTACATTGATGTGATATAGATTTCTGTCACCCTCTATACTAGCAAGCATCACTTATCACGCAGGGATGACGGATGTTTATTCCCAGCCATTTAGCTCTGCATAATGGAATTGCAGCTGAAATATGGAGAGCAGCTCCCTGCTTCGGAGCTGCAGCCCCTCTCACTCCCACTGTGCATTGCTGTCCCACGGGATCTTCTTCTTAATGTGTCCTCAAGGAGATAGAGAGATGTTCTTCACAAGGAATGTGTTGTCCTCATGTCGATGGGATGAAGGACACAGGAGCCAGCCCTCACTTCTGGCTTTCTGGGATTTTTGCAAATGTCCCTTACCCCCTTTCTGCTACTCCCTGTTTTAGAGGAGCAGGTGGGACAAATGGGACTCAGAATTCTCTTTCCCTTCCTGGATGAGGGATTTTCAAGGAGTCATGGAGGAAACCAGCACCGCCCTGTTTTCTCATGATGAAGCACTGAGTCTTTGAGAAAATGCTCTCCCACCTTTATGCTGTAACTCCGTGGCATGCTGGGCAGCACTGAGGTTTGCATCCAGTCCTTGTTTCAGCTATCCTCAGCCCTGCCTGGAGGGCTAAGCAAAGAGTTTGGCAATGTGCACAAACCAATGAGAAGTTGATTTCAGAAGAGTAAGCCAAAACTGCCTTTTTTTCCTGATCTTTTGCACACTGAAGAGAAGACAAGTGCATTTCTACTTGGCAGGTGTCAGCAGGAGGAAAAACAGGGTGTGATCAGTTTGCACCTCTATATTTGGAAATAAACACATGAGAGGAGAAGAATGGGACTTGTGGCAAGCACTGTGGTCAGAGTAACTGATGAGGATGAGAGTGTAGGACCACATAACATCACCCTATGGTCAGAGGTTTTAGTAGTGCAAAACATGATCCAGTCTACCCTCATTTGTGTCCAGAAGGTGGCTATCAGTCCTCCTGGGCAGGCTTGGCAGTAACAGCAGCTTCTTACCTTATCTTCATCTTTTGAAGTTCACCATTTGAATTTCCAATATTCAAGTTTTGCAATTATGAGTAGCTGGAGATTTCTGTGGTGAAATATTGGTAATGTTTCAGAAGAAACATTTTGGAAGATTGTTTTGTTTTAATAATAGTAATTAAGTAGTCATTAATTCTAAGCACAATGCATCAGATGCAGATTAGTTCTTGGATGTGATCTCTCGAGCTTTACTCAAATGCCACAGCACAGTTTTGGAGTTGTTCAGTTCCCTTGTATTTCTCATCTGACAAAATAGGTCTTGCGGAGAATGACAGAAATTGGTGGAAAAAAAAGCCAAACCTCAGTGGAGAAAAGTAATCTGGGGCAGATCCCCAACTGTGTCCCACCAGTGGATGTTCAGTTCCCACAAGCACCATGAAGCTAGACTTTTGGGGCAAACAATTTAATTTTGGGGGAGATTTTTGCCAGACACAATCAGAGCTGGCTGTGTTTTCCAGGACTGGCGCAGTCTGGGGACCGGGATGCATTCTCCACACGGGTGGAGCAGACGTCCTTTCGTATGGTCCTAATGAGGGTTTTTTTCAACCTCGTTTATTACAGGCTGCCCTGACATAATTACATATTTGAAGTTAGTAATTACACGTATTCATGCTAATTAAGTAATTAGATATAATTACACTAACTGTAAATACATGGTAATCGGCTAAAAAGAACTACTTCGGAAAAAAAACCAAGGCAAATCACACAATAAAAGTGCCATCAGCACTCTTTCTCTCAGTACCCTGTCTTTATCTTGTATTTCAGTGCAGCTTAAAAGGAACATCATGATCATTTCAAAAATTATATTTCTTAAACAAATAGATTTCCTTACCTCAGCTTCTAATAAGTCTTGAAAACAAAAATGAAAAAGATATTTACCCTTACCACTGTTCATTTTGTATGTTTGCCTAGTATGTTTTGCTCACCCTGGGCATGGGAAGATAAAAAGTATGCAGCATTTCTATTTTTGGTCAGTTCATGTTCCAATTTTTGCCAAAAACAACAACATAAAACTAAAGTCATAAGTGCATGTAGTTTTATTTGCCTAAAAAAGAAAACTGAAACAGTTGGTAGTGGAAAAGAGAAACTTTTCGTTTTCTCCTTTTATTTATTTTTTTTATTCCCAGGGATGGGAGGATTTGTCAAATATTCTTTTCATGCAATGTAAATGTGGAGCCTAGTGTGAAGAGACAGCAGCACTCTGCTGCCTCATGCCCAGCCTGGGGCCAGGCTGTACAGGTCTCAGCCCCTCCCACAGAGCTCTGCTGTGTCTCCGAACTTCTCTTTCCCTCCTCTCTCCTCTAAGATGAAAGTTCCAGGCTCTTCTCCAGCAGAACCCAGAGACCATTACTCTTCTGAAGTAGGCACTTGTGGGTCAAGACTCTTCTGCGCTGGAACTCTCACAGTTTCACAGTCTTGTGCTTCTCACACAACACCTGTGAGATACATTTAAGGGTTTTAACGAGGACCTGTGACTAGTTGCATACTCTTTTATGTGTGTTTTGCTACTCTGTTCCGTGTCTCCCTACTGGTCCTAACAAAGCCTGGGTTTGTGGCTTGGGTCTGTGGAGTAGCCCTGACCTCAATGCTCAGCAGCTAACAGGAGATAGCATTGGAGGTCTCTGAAATGACCTTCTGCCTCCAAATTTCCCTTCCTTCTGGTTTGCTATGCCTCTCATAGAAACTGTTCTGAGATCCAAGTATTTATGTGAATGTCGTGCCAAAGATTTGTATGTTGAAGAATTCCCACAGGCTCCGACTGGCTGTTTAGAGAGCAGATGTTGTACTTACCTGAAGAAACGTGTGAACTACCAAAATGACTGCTTTTGACCCTCACTGGAGCATAACAGAACTTCCCTTGTGCCTGGCATCACCTGTTTGTCCCTTGTGCAGGCTGAAACATCAGATTAACAGGAGACATACCACATGGACAATAGGACTTGATCCAACCTTCTCAGCCCTCAGATGTTTTTTCTTACCTGTGGTTGGTTTCTGCCCTGCATCACTTCATCCAGCTCTGAAAAAGCAAGTGGGAGAAATATCCACATTTTACAGAAGTCCAACCTTCATATGCAGAGAAGGAGTGCCCATTCCACTATTACACCTGCACTTTGAGTTGCAACCTCACACTCACTGAGTCACACTTCAGACCCTCCTGTCGTGGTGGTGCTACGGGAATGAGATTTTTGGGGGATGTCCTGGAAAGAGTGGCAAAATCCATTGCATATTCCTTGTGCCTCAGCCAGCTGTGCAGGTGTTTACTGTGTGGATTAACCATGAGAAAGAAAAGCAACATGGCTCTGCCTGGCCTCTGCCTGCTTTAGGAGGAGCTGCTGTAGGCAGCTGTGCAGACCTGCTTGTTTCAGATGTGGTGGTCACTCTGCTTGGTTTAAACACAACCTCGTCACCTTCTGCTGCTGTTTGGATTTTAGATCCAATCTCTGTTGCTTTATCGTGTGTTTGCTGGAGATATTTGTAACAACACCCAGGATCAAAGGGGACTGAGCAGGCTACAACTCTGGTATGGGGAAGCGACACTGGCAGTACAGCTGGGTAAAAATATATCGGGCAGGGATGCTCCTGATGATGGGGAACCACAAGGAAGACAAACCCTTAAATCAAGCAGAACATGACTTTGGGCTGCTAATGGTTACCTGCTTGCAGAGAGGCTGCTGTAGTGATGGAAGTACTGCTGGATACAGACATCAAGGAGTTGACAGGGAAGTATTTTCTCATACAAAACTCTGCCTGCTCTTCTGCCTAAAAGCATCTCCACTGGACTGTTTAATCCTGGTGTCTGTGGGGCCAGCAAGAAGGGTTGGCTTGCCTGGGGTAATTTCAGAAAGGGAGCCCATGATGTGTGAACTGTCAAGCACTTAACAAGCTGGATGAGTGAAGATCCTGACCTGATTTCCTCCTGGATTTGGAGTGGCTCTTACACAGTAAGCTGCTCTTGCTGCCTGGCAGCCTCATCCCTGCAGCAACTGGGTTGGACCGAAGTGCCCAAGACATGCAGGGAGGATGTGTATGCACACCTTGATACTCTGCCTTGCATCCAGCCCCCTGCTCATTTCATAGAGGGGCTCACACACCCTCTGACTTCTCTTGCAGCATTCCCTGGCCTCCCACACACAACCACACCACTGTCCCTGTGTTTGTGGGCGTGTGTTCCCCATCCACTCACCCACACACTGTGGGATGGGCATGGTATAAAACACTTGATGAGTCAGCAACTCTTCTCTCCCCACGGCTCAGCTTCCTGCACAGGGACACCCACACAGAGACCCCCTCCACCTCACAACTGCTGCTGCTGCTGAAGGACACGTGAGTTTCTGCTGAGCACCCTCACAGTTCTGCCTTTCCTCAGCAAAGCCAGGAATGCCACGATGCTCCCAACCAGGCAGTTCCCCTGCCAGGGATTGTCCAAAGCCAGCAAAGATGGTTTCATCTCCAGTTTGTGGTGGGTGTTCAGAGCTTGGAAGCACAGGTGTGCTTTTCACCCATGGTCTGGCATGAGTCCAGTCTCATTGTAGCAGGGTGAGAGCAGGACAAAATAGGGGATAAATAGGGATAAATCAGGTTTACATTCCCAGTTTTACTAGCTGTATGCCTAGGTGTTCTTGCCTTTCCCTGTCCATTTACACTTGTAGTGTGCTTTAACCTGAAGGAATTGTCCATGCCAGAGAGAGTAAGGCTCTGTTCACCAGCCAATGCTCCTCATGCCTGTGGTTTCACTCCTGCAAGACAAGAGGTAACTACATCCATGACCTGAGGCTATTGCAGACTCAGGCAGCCCTGGTGTCAAGGGTCATGAAGGAGGTTCAAGAGTGTTCTCCTTATGGCTCCCTGATTGTGTGAATTTTGCTGTGGGTTGCTGTAAAAATAGCTGGTGTGTGTGGGCAGAGTTGTGGTATTGATTTCTTTTGGCGCTCATTTAAACATTTGTCTTGTTTTTGAATGAATCTATTGTGGCTTACAATGCTTGGCTGTTGGGAAAGTGTCTGGAGGCTGGGCTACCTCTGCATTTCTGAGGCAAGGGGAATGTGCCTGTGGTACCCCTGAAGGCAGTAGGAGCTCCCAATCCAAGGAATTGTGCTGTGACTTTTTTAGTCTAACCAGGCTGGTTTTCAGGTCTAAAATATCTCTGAAGTGCATGGGGCCTCATCCTGGTGAGACAGGAGATGTCTCTCTGGTTTGAAGATTGCAGGCTCTCATTGTTTGTTCATTGTCTGGTTAAATTGTGATTCCTAATTAAAAATAGCTGCTATTGTTTAGGAGTTGGAGCAGTTGTGCGTGACCGCACACACAGCAGGAACATTATTAGTAGCACTGCCCTGTGGGACAAGAAGTACAGCCCAAAATGTAGCAGAGAAGCTGTACGTCAGTAGTGGTTAAAAAAATAAAAACCTGCCCTTAGTGCTGCTTTTGGGCTAGAGAGCCCAAAACAGGCTGTTCAGTACTGAAAGCTGGGGAAAGATCCATGTAAAAAATTATTCTGCCTGAAGAATTTCTTGTGTAAAAGGAGACACTTGTTTCCCAGCCCAATGCGGTGGCTGGTGCTGGGGAGGCAGGGTGGGCAGCCAGAGATGGCTTGTGCTTCCCAGCAGCACGGGGCAGGGGGAGCAGAACATGATTGCTTCATGTAACAAAAATGCCGAAATTGTCATCCTTGACTGCTGAACGTTTCCAGTCTGCCTCAGCATCCTTCTGGCTGTCTTGCTTTTGTTGGTGGGTGCAGAGGAAGTGGGGTCAGTGGGATGAAGAAAGATGCTGCTGCTGATGGAAGCACCTCTTCTGCAGCTGTGCTCCTGAAGCCCTGACCTGAAGGAGCTGTCTTGCACCTGGTTAAGTGTAAAGCACTGGCATCGTTGAACAAGACGTGATTTACTGAAGTGAACGTACCCGTTTGAGAACTCAGCAAACCCATTTCCATGCGTTGCTGTGTGGTGTTTGTATGCAAGTGTCTTGAGGTGAAAAGTACATTGAATTCACGGAACGTGAGGATTGCTCTTAATGCCTGGGTTTGTCTCCATTAAGACAGGGTTTATTGCATAATCCATTTTTAGAGTCCTGCACACTCATTCCTAAACAGGCAGCAAATTGCCTAATGCTGAACCTTGCTTGGATCTGTGCAAGCCCTCTCTCTGTGCCCCTCCCTGGATAGATCTGTTTAAGAGATGGGAACAAAGTGACACTCGGTGAAAGCATGAAAATTTCTGTGTGTACCATATCAAGGATCAGGCTGTCCTGCCGTCTGCAGCCAAGCGTGGTCAATATGGGATGCTGTACTCAAATTAAGTGGTGATTTACAGCTGCAGTGGACTCAACTGATGGTAGTTCCAAGTTCCTATGCTGATGTTGCAACAGATCCTGAAGTATTCTGTTGCAGCTCTGGGTCTGTAAAAATGTCACACCTTTCTTTCAGCCCTACTAACCTATTTTTCTTCCAAGAATTGGAATGCTGAGTCTGAAGGTTACTAAACCTATCTATTTTTATATATAAATCTCATATGTTTGATATGTTTTAAATGTACTGGTTTATAGTGGATGGACACCTGTTTTTATCTTATTATATTTTAACAATTTTTGCTCATCCTTCCCTATCCCAGCTCCATACCTCTTTTTGTCCCTTTGTGAGGTAAAAGGAATCTTTTTCTTTTTTCCCTTCACTACAAGGATCTTTTAAATTCAGGACAAGCAGCTTCTCTGGCTCCCATAAGTATGACAGAAGACAAGGCAGCTAAGTCTCCTAAGTATATATGGCAAATTGCAATTAGAAGAAAACACTAGAACAAAATTACTTCAGTCCTTGTCATCCTTCCCTGAGCCGTTCTCACCCCTCTTGCAGGATTAAGCCAAGCTAATCCACAGATGAACAAGATCTTTGGGAAAGCAAAGAGGCAAAATAAAACCAGGGGAGGAGAAAGAAAAATCCTTCACACTCAACACTAATAAGGAAATTATGGGCATCCTACATTATGAATTGGATGAATTTTTAATGGTTAGAAATGCAGTTGATTTATAATGCATCCGTCCTAGACTGCAGGGCTTGTCGCCAGCTAATAAATAAACGACAGGCCCTTTGTATTAAAAGTATCAGTCATTTTACATCTCTGCACTCTAATTGATGAGGAGCATTAAGCAAGGGACATGGTGGCCATCAGGTGTACACCACAGCAAAGGACCTTGTGCTTCAAGCTGTACCTGAAGTCTTGATGTACCAGAAAGTTGCAGCCCTGTCTTCAAATCTTCTCTCATGTGGGCCACAGCTTCTGCTCTATCCCATTGCTCACAGTCCAGAACAAAAAAGAAACAGAGCTTGGTAAAGGGCTACATGATTTTGAAAGGTCATTTTAAGCCCAGCTTAGGGCCCTGTTTAATATGTCTTAAGCTCTAGGACAAGGTTAGTTACCCCTGAATAGCAGATGTAGCACCATGTGAGGTGGCTGCCCAAAGACTCCTTCCTACCTGTGGAATGAGATAAGACACTTCGGGTCTGCATCGTGTTAGACTTTTTGTGAAGGGTGGGGGAGGTTGTGCCGTCTGTTCTCTTGACAGTCCTGGCTATTGGCACAGTCAGGGTGAGACAAGCTCAGAGTCAGGGACCAGCCTGAATTCGTACAAATCCCACCACAAATGTTCACACTGAGTCTGGGTTAAAAATAAATTCTGGGCAAATTCCAGAGATGGGGTGGGGTGGGACTCTTCTGTTCTCGTGCCAGATCCCAGCAGAGCCCAAATGTCAGGGGAACCTTACTTGAGAGCTCAACAGGCAGCTGAGTATTTGAGGGATAGGGTATATTTTATCCTTCTCTTAATGTGGAAAAGTAACTCAGCATATTGCATTTCCACTATTTCCTGGGGAAAGAGGAATTTTTCCTTCCAATCCATCAAGGAGTTGCCAAGCATCTTCATCTTCATTTTATGGATGAGGAGAGGCAGCTGGAAAGACATCAATTTGCTCAAGGTCACACCAGGTTGCTGACAGCCAGCAATCTGGCCCGTGTTCAGCCCACTGGACCATGCTGTGTGTTTGAGTCCCCACCTGAAGCCCTTTCACAGTCTTTTGGAGTGAGGGGTTTAGATGTACAAACATGTTCTTGGAGCTGTCATGTGTATATTATGATCCCAGAAAACAGCAGTTCTAAGGTTTTCCTGCTCCTTTCTAGATAAGTTAGATCAAACTCTCCACTTTCATGGAGGCCAAGCTCCAATCTAATATGTTTCCACTTTTTTCTCTTGACTACTACTGAGGAGATCTCTCCTTGCTGATCTCATTCCGCCAAGGCATTGCCTCCTGGTCTGCTTCATTGGGGCTGGTTGGAACCTGAGTGCTGGGCTCAGAGGAAGAGCAGTTATTTTTTACCTTGGCTGAAGGAATTAAGCAGGGAGGCTGGGATATGAGCCTGGCTGCCCAAGGAAAGCACCACTCTCTAAGATGCAGGCTTTCATCTTGACCTGGAGGAAGGAAATGCTTATTGCCTTATTTATTACATTTCCCCATAGCAGTGTAAATACTATATCTGTGATAGATATGGATCTTATGAATAATATAGAGATTTGAGGTAAGTAATTGCTGTGCTTTTTTAATACAAGAGCTCCTCAGCATCAAGTAGTATTAATGATCTGTCTTGACATGGACTCTGCAGAGGGCCATTGCAAACCCCAGTTCTGTGAGAATTTGAGAAATTGGGGGAGAAATCCTAATGTGCTGTTCATCCCTTCTGTTCCCTGTGGGGCACTTCAGAAAGAGTATCCTGTCTGCTGATTTTTCTCAGCTTTCCCTAGACCCTCTGAGGACGGGAAGGCTAAGTGAGTTTTGGGAAAACAAATCCCTTTTGTAGACAGGCAGGGCTGGGCTGTATTGTCAGAAGAGGCAACTTTGGGAGGAAATGTAATAGAAAGATCCTAGCAGCTCCCTGTGGTCACTAACAGTTCTCCAGACATTTCTGGAGGGGCAAAATGATTAGTTACAGTGAAATTGCTAAATTCAGGCAGAGGTAGTGAGATTTTATGTCTCTGCCAATCTGAGCCGTGTCTCTTCTCTGTAGCTTTAATATGCAGCTCTCCTTTCCATTTGCTCTCTGAAGCCCTTGTGCAGTCTTGCTGCTGCATGCTATTGGACAGGTAGCTACATTATTATGAGAAATTCCCTATAAAGTCCACTCTTTAATGCCTTAGAATCTTTGGGGATAAATTTAAGATATTAAGAAGTATTGAGATTTAACACTGTCTTTGCAGTGACATCATTCTGGGGGAAAGGATAAGGGAATGGTAACGGCAGGATGTGATGTGGGTCACTTTGTGCTTTGGTGGCAGGTAGCCCTACTGGCTGGTCCTTCTTGCTTCCTGCCATAAAGGTACTGGGTGCTGATGTTACAACTGCAGAGCTCTTAGGCCTTTTTTAATTTCTAGAACCTGTCAGAGAAGGTTACGAATGTCTTCTCAATTTCTTTTTTTCCCCACAAACATAGCACCTCAAGCCTGAATCAGGCTGTTAACCTTTTTCATTCCTCTTTCTAGCCATGTTCCTCTTTAAGGTTATTTCTTTTCCTTCTTGCACCTTCACCCTTTTAACTGGAACAAGGGCAGGTGAGACCTGTGGACTCCATAGCCCATGTTGTCACACTGTCAGTCCAGGAGGAGCGGGTCTTGCTGACCTCTGTGGGCTGTGTGAAGCAGGGAGCACGGGCTCAGGTGTTCCTTTGCTACAGGAATGGTATCTCATTAACACTCTGTGCCCTGCAGATAACTTCTATTGATCATCAACTGCTTAATCAAAAACTCTATCACAGTTTGTTTCGATTATTTTTTTCTATCTCTTCATCTCTGGAGAATCAGCTTAGCCAAAGTTAATGTACTCATTATTCAGTTGGGAAACCACTGCCACAGACTGCTATGTAAATCAAGGCTTTAGGAAGGTTTGTGTCTTCCTTCCCACATGTAGAAGGATGAATATCCTGGGTGCATATTCCTCTGCTTAATGGAGTGAAACAGGCACTGGGGGCAGTTGTGCTGAACTGGGTTTTGTTCTTCCTTGGGTGGCAGTATTCACCTCCCAGGTCATGCAGAGCCCAGGCTCCACATTGACATCCTCACAGTCCTGGTACAGTGATGAACAGCACTGCTGCTGCCACTAGTGCTAACCCACACATACGTTTCCAGAGGTGGTCTGGCCTCCACATTACCACGAACACCTACTAATGTATGCACCTGAACTGCTGGAGACCTCTTTCCCCTCTTGTAGAGAAATATTTGGGTTGAATCCCACAGCATTTGGGTGATGGGGTGAGGTCCTGTGGGTGACCAAGTGCTCTGGATATGATAGCTGGGGTGGTGGAGGGTCATCTGTGTAGGGATCTGCTGAGAAACAGGGCATGGACAGGGAATGTTTGAAAGATACGAGCTGGGGAAGGGAGATGGGAGGAGAGCTGAGTTCCGGACTATAATGGCAAAAGTCTGTGCAGCTGGACCATATGTGTGTTTTGTATTTTCTGATGCTCTGTGTGCAGTGTATGTATAGACAAGGAAGTGGTGACTTACAGCAGAAATAGGACATTGTCCCCTATCTAAACAGATCTGAACACTCCTGAAATCAGCAGACTGGGTATGTTGCTCTTGGGCATTTTGCTATAAGTGAGGGCAATGGCTGGAAACTCTGTGAATAGGGGCTTTACTCTTTTGGAAACTGTCAGAGCTCTGGAGAGAGGAAGTGAGGAAGCTGTGCAGCAAGTGATAAAGATATTTCCCAACTTTTACCCTGTCTTTAGTGACAAGTTCTGAAGAGTGTCAGGCCAGTTTGAATGGGGACACAGGAAGGGCTTGGGAGGGAAGCCCCAAGACAGAAGCACTGCTTGTTCCTGCCACTCCAAACTTATTTCTTGGTCTGGTTATGCTGAATATCCCAATATGATTAATTTTCCTTTTGTCTTTTAATGTTTGCTGCATAGAATCATTCTCCTTGATCCTATAACCTACATATTCCATGCTGGTTATGGTGTTGCAATGACCTAATTTGATTGTGGAGGGTCGTGTCCTGTATAATGTTGCTTTGTTTTCTCAGTAGTCGATACAAACTCAGTTTTATGTTCTTTGGAAAGAAGGGAAGGGGAGGCAGGAGTCCAGCATTCACAACCAAGCTGATACCTGCAGCTCTTACCTTGTTGCCTGGCCGTGAGGCTGTAATGGCACAGGTAGTTCAGCTTGAATGGGACCTGCAGGCTTGTTCTATTTATTTATTTATTTTTCTGACAGTACTGAAGGGGAAAAAAAGATGGAAACTACAGTAGAAAGGCACTAATTTGTAGCTGCTGGCACCTCTGATTTGCCTCAAGGAGACATTAATCCAGCAGGCTGGATGCTCTCTTGATGGAGCTTATCTCAGGAGGGGAGGGTTAGCTGTGTCACTCTGTGGGACCTGGTTGAGCGTTCAGCTTTCTCCTGGTTTCCAATTAGATGCTTAGTCCATTGTACCGCTGTGTTTCACCTGCCTCAAAGACCCTTCACCTGCCTTCCACCTCTGTAATTTATGAGTAGCTCAGAGGGGAAAAGGAGGGTCTGGTCTCAGTTTTTGTGGCTCATTTGCATGTGAAGGAAGCATGCCACTTCAGCAGTGGTGCTGGCAGTCTCCTGGCCCCACTGGTCTTGTTCAAGGCGGCTTTGAGAGCTCCAAGGCTGTGGCTCGATGAGCAGTGGCAGGGCTTGCTCATAAACTGGAAGTGTCACTGTGTTTTTGCAGAGCTTGTTCGGAAAATGGTGTTTTTCAGCAGCTCATAAAGGAGGTGTCAGCCCAGGGTTTGTTCTGTGGAAAAAGAATCTGCTTTTTCAAACTGCAGAGTGCGTGAGCTCTCAGCTCTGGCTCGTGGGCCATCTCTACTGGCTGGGATCGCTGCTGGGGTGAATTATTCAGTTGGTGGTTTCATTGCTGTTTTCCTCATCCATCCTGGACTTTCTGACTTTGTTCTCAGCCTTGCCTTTTCCTGTCCTGTTGGACGTTCAGTGGGCTTTCAATTAAAAATGAATCTGTTGTGGTGGCAGAGCAGGAGACAGAGAGGCACTGGCAGGCACAATGGACCATGGTTTTGTTGCTTTAGCTGCACATGGGAGTTGAATGAATGAGTCAACAGGTCTTCTGGTGTACTACCAAGCAGACCCCCTTGTCTTGGGGCAAGGATTTGGTGGGAAGAGGCCAAGCAGTGGAGTGGTAGTGGTCTGTGTGGCTAGGCAAGGGTCAAGGGGATAGGATGGTAAGCCTTGAGTACAGGAGGAGAGGAAGGAGACTGGTCACTTGGCAGAACACCAGGTCTCCATGAACCAAGCACAGATTGAGCCCTGATTTGTTATTAGTTTTGAAATATTTGATCAGAGAATCAAATATGAAGTCTCTTTAAGAAGAGACTGGCACATGACAGCTGGCTGAGTGTTGCAATCAATGTATCCGCTGTGAAATGTTTCCTGCAGAAATATTACATCCTCTCTCATTTACTTGATGATCTTTACGGTGAATCAATCAAAAGATGCTGCACATAAATAGTTCAGACTGTAATCCTGTGGGTGTCCATTAGACAGGCATTTGCTTTATGTTAATGGACCTGTTGATTAACAAAAAACCCATTGTTTTTTAAATAGAAAGCTGTTACTTGATGGCAATTGTTAGTATTGGCTTTTTTGCTGCCCCATCTCCCCTGTACAGCGCTCACTCTGTGCCAATGCAGGCGACTGCCACAAACCCCAAGTCTGCACTTCTGGGGAGAAGAGCACTCATATCTCACCCAAGCAGTTATCTGATAAGAACCTTCACCTGGAGGCTGGGAAGGACAGAGAGAGGCTTCTCTGTACTCAACATGTGATTTCACCGCTATGTGCCTTGTTCTGTTAATTGTGTTTCTGCCCCATCTGCCTTGTCACGTGGTGTCCTGTTGGACTCCAGCTATGTCTGAGGAAGATCTTCCCCTGAAATCCCCAACAGGTTGAGGCTCTTCTTGAGGAGTCTGAGTTTTACACTGAGTGCCTGGGTTTTTTTATTTAGATCTGTAAGGTTTCCAGTCTGTTGGAACAAGAGTGTTTATTTCTTTTCCCTACAACATGGACATTTGCCAAGTTTCCACATTTCTGGGTGAAAATTTGCCCATACTGCAATGTTAGTTCTTGCTTTTCTGATGCTAACATGGCAAGAACCCCAGGTGGCATTTTAAGCATTAGAAGATACAGGTGATGCCCACTGTACAGAACATATGCTTACCTTTGAAAGCCCTTTCACCAACAGGAGTTGATCCAACCCAGTGATGATTGAAGCTGTGAAAACAAGAAAGCAACATATTCAGTGCTGCCAGAGCTCTGGTGTGGTCCTGGAAACACGTCCCAGGACAGACCACTGTGTTGAGCTGTGCAACACAGCTCATTGCAGAGGCTGTCACACAGCAGGGCTGCCTGGTCCGAAAGGACCAGGGTTGTGACTGTGGGTTGTGCTCAGCTTCATGCTGGTAGTTGTCAGCAGCTGTTCTGTTTTCTGGGAAACGTGTTGGGATCCTTGCTGCTCAGCTGGAGGCTGTGGGAGCATTTGGTCCTCTCCCAGGCTGCTGGTGCAAAGCAGCCACTGTTCAGTTTGGCAGGCCAAGCATCGCTTCTGCCCACTGCAGAGGGGGACAACCCCCCCGTGTCACTTGTTTATCTCTGTCATTTATTGCTACAAACCAACTCACCCAGAACCCTCCTTCCCACAGCTGGTGGGAGTCAAAATGCCGAGGCAGTTAGTGGATTAGGGCAGCAGAGTGAAAACCATTTGGCGTTTCTCTCCCGATTCTTCTGGGTGCCTTTAATTAGCATGATTGCTCAGCACGGATTTTGCCATGTTCTTTAGCTCCCCTGGTTAGAATAATTATTCCCCCAGCTCCTTTTGTTCCAATTCCTGATCGCTTACAAAGTCTCCTGTTAAAAGCCATTAAACCTGTAATGCGAGAGTAAGTGTTCAGCAGCGTTCTGCTCCCAGCCCCACACGTGTGAGCTCGCGCTCCCCGGCCCCTCTCCTGCACTCCTCTGCTCCCTGCCACGTGCTCTGTGCTGCTGCATCGCTCTCTGCTTTCCTCTCGCACGCTTCTCAACCGGCCATCCCACGTGTCCCACATGCAGCAGGTTGTGGTGCACGCTCTCCCTGCCTTCTGCTGGCACTTTTGGCATCACTCAGCTTGATTTCCTCTGTGCACGGGCCGGTTTTGACAGTGAAGTTGAATTAAAGGCTGGGGAACTTGGCCTCTCATATTTAGTTGCATGTTGCCAATATGAAAGTGCCATTAGAAGTGCACGTTTTTGCATGTTTTTGACCTGGTGTGGGTAGTTCTTGCTTTGAGAAGCGACATACATAGATGGGGGAGATGTCCTAGCTGTGGTGGAAGGCAGGACTTCTCATGCTGGGTGATGCAGAAGAAGACATATTGACCTTATTTTTTAAGTAAAGCTGTTTTTCTCAAACAAAAGCTTCTGGCAGAGGGAAAATAGGGTTTGAATAGCTGGGTTCCCAGGAATTTCCATGTTGCAGTGCCTTCCCTCCTGGAGCCTGTGAGCTCAGCCCCCTTCACTGTCCCTCATCTCAGCTGGTATTTGATCAGCACATGCCAACAGCTCAAGTGGGGCAGACACACAAGGGCTTACACAGAATGATGTGGTGTGAAATAAGATTGGGCTCAAGTGCTTTAAATGCCTTGTGCACTTAGGTGACTTGATGTGAGAGGGAGAAGGGAGAGAGGGAGACTTATTTTCAGACCCAGAATGAAACTGGGTCAGCAAAGGGACTGTCAGACATGTAGTTTCTTAAGCTTGGAGCTGACTGCTGGAGCAATAATCCACAGCTAGACCACTTGCTGGGGAAAGCTTGTAGGAAAGAAACCCTTGTCCTTCCTCCCTAATTGACAGCAGCCACATGTTTTGGGCTTAGGACTTCAACTGCTGCCCTGCCACACTGTTCTAGACCTTCCCCACTCTGCAAAGCTCACCCTCTGCTGTGGGGTGGAATGAGGCTCTCCCTGCACAGTGCAGCCCCTCAGTGCACTGCTTGGAGGGCTCTCCACTCACTTCATCCTATGATTTTATGGCTGAATGGA
Organism: Formicarius rufipectus; assembly: GCA_013399695.1. Classification (NCBI taxonomy): domain Eukaryota; kingdom Metazoa; phylum Chordata; class Aves; order Passeriformes; family Formicariidae; genus Formicarius; species Formicarius rufipectus. Next base: position 1,123,855 of record VXAU01002736.1, read on the forward strand.
GCTTCCCAAACATTTTGTATATTCTCTTGCAAGAACATACCATGTTTCATGTGTGTTGTGTAGGAGCAAAGCCACTTCTTCAGAATGAAGGCCACCACAAATGCCTGATACTCCTTTGATTTGAACTATCCAAATGGTCCCATAGAAGCTTTGTGATCTCAGCATAGACCTGTGTTTCTCTGTCTTTCTTGGGAGAGCACAGCTTTCCTTGTACTCTAGGGTGTGTGTTTTTGAATTTGTGAATTGCCAGAATGCATCAAGATATGATCTTGAAACAAAACTTGGAGCCAGGATCTCTCCCTTTGGAAGTGTATTGGCAATCTTCTGATATATTGTGGTGCAGAAGACAACTTATTTTGAGAACCATCTAGTTGGGCAATTGTCAAGAGCTGAAGAGCTGTGGTGGCAGCCTTCATTTTCTAAAGAAACCATAGAGTAGGAGCACTGGAGGGACACAGATGAAGAACAACAATTCCAGGCAATACAGCATCCAAACAGCCTAAAAGAATCAACAAAACCTTGTTCTTCAAGGTTCCCTGCTGCTCTCGCTGTGTTTTAGCCCTCAGCTCTTCCTGTTCCCATTTACAGCTCCTCTGTAGTGCTCAGAGCCTTCTTGCCTGCTAAGATCTCTTATGCTCCTCAGTTTCCGTCCTCGACTTGTAAACTCCATGAAAATATGTTTTCCCACAGGATGTTCTTCCTGACACTTCAGACTCTCGGGCTTGTACCGCTCCTGGGCTTCCTGCAGGGCAGCTCCGGCCTTTCTAGGCAGCACGAGGTGTTGCTGGAGCAGATGGCAGAGTAAAGAGACTTGAACAAGAAAAGATTTTTTTCTGGGACTTGATCAGCTCCTCCACCAGCTTCCTCCTATCCTCTGAAGAGCAGGAGAGCATCACTGGCAGTGCCTGGGCAGGGAAGGTCTCAGCTGCAGACTGCAACGGTTGTGTGCATTCCTATCTACCATATCTCTTTTTGGTGTATGTTCTCATATCCCAGCCCACTGGCTTTACCAAGTACTTCTGTCCCCTTACAGACTCCAGAGCTCCCAGAGAGGATTGGAGTCTGGGAGCTGTGGCTGTTCCCTGTTAAATGTTCACAGCTATCATTGGTTCCTTTGGACACCTTGAAGAAAACATGGTCCTGCTCTGTGCCTCTGTTTTGACGTCTGCATAATGAATTTAACAGCTCCTTCCTCCCCAGGGAGTGAGCAGGGTGTAACAAATTAATGTTTATGAAGCACTTTCCAGCTGAAAAGAAGTTTGCAACAGGGCTGTTGCTGTTCTAACTCAGGGGTTTCCTTTGCTGGTTGGCTCTTTGATGTGATGATCTGTGGTACTGGTGGATCAGCTGTACCATAATTGGAATTAATCAGCAATTAATGAACATGAGCCCAACCAGATTCTTTCCCAGTGGATATTCAATTCTGGGCACATTAGTCACTGGTTTCAATAACTCCATAAAATGCTTAGGGTAACTATTGCTATCTGAAGCAGCTGGGGAACAGAGGCAGTGTCAGAGGGACACGAATACCTGTCAGGCAAAGTGGAAATAAGAAGCTCTTGTAGCACTGTGCACAGTGCTAAATTGGCAGCACTCTGAGGGCTGACTTGAAAAAAAAAATAAAAATTGACAAAAGAATGTATTTGAAAACTAAAGTGATGAAAATGATGTATTTCTTGTTGGGATGAGATCTTTCATGTCGAGTCCCTTGGGCTTTGTGGAGTGCAAAGGCAGCAAGAGTGCACGGTGATGAGAACTGGGGACACGTGAAAGCAAGGAGACATGTTTTTTTCCCCGACTAGTGAGAGGAGAAGGCTCCTGGATCCGTCAGTACAAGAACAGAGAGGGACAGAGGCAGGGCAACAGCTGGATAATGCCCAGGATGTCAGCTACCGCCCAACTTTGCAAACACTTTCCTGCAGCTTGTCCTCATGGCTGACCTGCAAACCCCAAAAGTTTTGCCACGTGTCTTTGCACAGTCATGGCTGTTGTGAGAGACAAAAGAGCCATTCTCTTTGCTCAGGGACCTTCTCACTGACCTAGTACCACTGAAATGAGGCAGAGACTCAGCTCTGTGTGTCATGGGCAAAACTGCTGGGTGCCCAGTCCTTCCCCCTTCCCTGGTCCTCTTATAAGTCATTTCACATACTTTGGCTTCAATCTAACAAAAACAAAACTGATGAGGCCCAACTGATCTGGCTGCTTTCCATTGTGCAGTGGGCCTCTGAGTGGCTTTAAATAGCTGTACCTCCATGCAGCCTGGAGAAAAACACTGGCTGTGCCTCTGGACAAGATTTGGCTCAAATCACAGGCCATCTCAGACCTGAAAATAGTAATTTTTTTTTAATTTTGTCCTTGGTCTTAAATAGATTTTTCTTTTTGCCTTCTTATTTTTCAGTTTTATACCCTGTTAAGTACTTTCCTACTTTGGGGCTTTTCCTAAGGGGGATTGGTGGGGAATCTTGGAGCTCTGCCTCCTGAGCTATCAGGCTACATCATTTAGTATCTTGGAACTACTCCATCCATGAAAGAGTTCCAGAGAAAACAAACTTGTGATCCTGGCTAATATGGACATGGCCTACATTAGAGGCGGCAACAGTAGAAATGCAGCGGATACTGGAATCCCTCCGTCTGAAGGTTTAATGAATCTTACAGAGTCTTCAAGAGTTCACTGTGTGAAAAGCTGTGAATGCTACCTTTTCTCAAGGAATGTTGTCCAGCTGTTGAGTGCCTACAGAATTTTCCTACCCCTTCTTCTGCTCTAGTTAAGCATTAGAGGAATTGAAGTGGAAATGAGATCTTCTGGATCCATTTGCTTTTGCTCTTTCTCTTGCTCTCCACCCATTTCTTCCTTTTCCTGCCCTCAAAAACACATGTGGTGCTGTGATCCCCTGCTTATGATTTAGGGTTGTGGAGAAGATGACGGTGCCTCAAACCCTAGCTTGAGCTTCATCTAGCACATTCCCAAGAGGTTTCCAGTGATGTCAAGTCTCATTGATTGAAGTGGGAGACTCTTATGCCTGAGGTTAAACCATGGTAAATGAAAAATGAAACACGATGAGCTGCTGTGGAGGAGAATAAGGACTCTGTTTCCATGAAAATGAATGATTGTAACCATTTCTGTAGCTCTTGGAGCCTTTCTGTGAATCTAAAAGGAGGTGTTATCTACTTGGATATCTGCTTGAGATCTGTGTATTGGTGTGAAATTCATCTGTAGACTGAATTTTGTTGCTGTTCTCCATTGTGATCAGTAGTGTTGGGCTGGTGTAAATGAGAGGAGATCTAGGCTCTTTGACTTCACCTTGACAGGAGAGAAGATGATGTGCTTATTTGCAGCTGAGTGCATCAGGGAGAACCTCCCACTGTGCTGATGCTGTGCTTCTGTGATCTGCTTTGTTGTGGCAAGTGAGCCCTCAGGTTGGGTTGCATCTTGCCCTGCTGTACCCTGGACGGGGAAGAAAAGAAAAGGAGGGGTTTGTTTCTTAACCCTGCAAATGAACCCATCCATGACAGGAAACCTAGATCATTGTATTGCTTTCCCCTCAGATACAGACGTATCAGTGGTGACTTTGACTAGATGGATGGCTGTTTTCTTCACTCTGATTGCAGGCTAGGCTTGATGGTTCTCATGCCTTCTTTGATGCTATTCATACTTCTTATCTGTGCATAGAGAAAGATAAAATGTACACTGTTGTTGGAGTCTCCTATTGCTTTTCCTTTATATTATAAGTTCTGTCATAACACAGAAGAGAGCTCAAAGCTCTGTTGCCTAATGTGAGCTGTGTGGATAGCAGTGTTATGTTTGGCCAGCTTGTTGCCCTTAATTTGCTATTTTTGTTTAACCCATTTTTGCCAGGCATTACATGGCATCCCGTTGCTTTTCTTATCCGTTCCCACAGCAATTTATATTGCTGCTTTAGAAGTAGGTTCCATTCCTGGGTTTCAGAACTGATCTGCACCATTCCTGCTGTGGCAGATAGGGATGGTGTGAGGAGCTGTGCATCGTTTTCTGCGTCATTCCCTCACCTCCCCATGTCACATTCCCTGCTGCTCTTCTCAGGTGCTGTGGAGCAGCCTCAGGTCTCCAAAGCCCTAGAAGCATGCCATATTGAATGGTAGCAATTTTACCAGAAGGCAACCAGTGAAGGCAGGGCAAAATATCTGGTTTGTCTCATTAGTCTTGCTCTCACTCAGTGGAAAAAGTGTGTTCCTGACAGGGCACTGTCTGTAGCCTGGATTGGTATGGGTATGGGGCAGAGTGGCCAAGATCCACTAGCCAGGGTGTTGGGAAACTCAAGACAGCTCTGGAGGATTAAGTGGATGGCCAGGTTTGAGGACAAAAACTGAATGCATGGTTTGATTGCCTTCAATTTTCTTGTCCTTTCATTGCCTCATCCATCCAGTCTGCTTAGAGAAATACCCCATCTGCCTCCTCCACCTCAAGCCGTTAGAGCTGCACAGCAAATCTGAGCTCATTCCTCCTTCCCTGTTCTCCAACACTCTCCATACATTTATTCCACTACCATACCATGGCTATTAGTAGAGACAGTATTACATTTTGGTTTAAAAAGTGATATCTAGTGATATCTAGTACAAGGAGAAGCACAAATTTAATCTGTCAGACCCTTCTCAGTTTTGTAGGTCTTTGGAGATGCTTTTGATTTGAATCTACAGGGTGGAGATTTTTACCTCCTTACTATTTTCAGACTTGCATATTGGAGTTTCCCTCCAAATCTACAAGCAATGTCAAAGATAGTATTTTTCCTCCCATTTTCCAGCTGGCACTGACAAATGTGAAACTCTACAAAAGGGACTGTTTATTTCCCCAGCTCCTTCTGGGAAGTTAAACACTTCTAGTTATCTTTTTTTTTTTTTTCTTTGAAAAAGCAGAGAAAAGTAAAACAACCCCCCATATTTTCAAAGACAATTCTAAGCCAGTTTTTCAGAAGCTAATAGCTTTGATGGTAGATGACATTTGTCATAGCAGCATTCAAACTCTGAACCTGTTGAGATTCACCCATTTTAACCCTTGACATCTCAGTGAGCATCATCCATCTCACATCTGACAGTGAAGACATAAATGTAGCAAGAGCCTTGTTGGTTTCTGCTCCATACAAGAGAATGGGGTTAAAGGTAGCAGTACAATATGGGAGACAGCAGTGAGGAAGAGAGAGAAAATCAGTCAGCAGAGAAGCATGTTTTTTTTCAGATTCTTTGGGGACTTTAATAAATCAGAAGGAGAGGATGCCAAAACGACTGATGCCGCATTGCTTTCCCAAGTCAGTGGTATGTGTGTTCAGCTCCTAAGCTTTAGAAATACAGGGTATCCTCCTGCCATGCTCCCAGTTGTCCCTCAGCAGTGGCTGCATGTGTGTTGTGGGATAACCCCTGCTGCAGCCCCCTTCTGCAAAGATCTTGCTGTCACTGGAGGTCCCTGAAGCTGCAATTCACAGCAGAGCCCTGATGGAAAAGAGCAAAGCCCTTGGTGTCCCCAGCCTTAAGTGCTGCTGATCTTTCACATGTCCCTTTGCTGGGACTGTGTCTTCCCAGAGGATTTTTAGGTCTGTTGAATGTGGTCCGGCAGAAGTTAAATTGCCTTAATTTAGAAGAGCTAAGAAATACAAAGAAAATAAAACGGACTGGAATTCTCCTTGGAGATCCTTGGTATTGTTGAGGATACACTTTCCCAGCTGTCCTTTGGTGGCTATAAAATATATTTATATTACAAAAACCAAAACACGATAAGTAGTGATGTTCAGGGATGCTGTATTTATTTGTGTCCCAGTGACTCTGATAAGAAATGGACTTAGTTTACATATACACTTCCAAGCTTCAGCACTTTAAACCGTGAGAGCTGAGCTAGGCTCTTTCTCACTACTAATGATATTTCAATGCTTGGAATTTGCCTATGAATTTTGTTTATGACACATGAACCAAAGCTGAGCCTGGCTTTCTCTCCCATGTGGATCAGCCCTTAAGGGCCACTCAGAATAACAGATAGCTTCCCCAAAACAAGTTTAAACTGTTCCAAAGCAAACAAACAGCTTTTGTCTGCATCCTCAGGTCCATCAAAGGAGGCATGTGTTTGATGAGCAGATGGAGTAGGATAGTTCAGGGAAGAAATATAAATAGATACAAAAGAAAAAATAGAAAGAAGAAATAGGAAAACAAAATGCTCTAGCTGATTTAGACTTGGTGTGAGAAAATTGCTTAGCCAATTGGAAAGCACCTTTCCTACTGAAATAATTCTTAATGGCATCCAAACTGCTCCGTGCTTCTCTAGTGATGCCAAATTTGGGCAAACTGAGGGGATTTGTTGAGGATCCTGTGACCATATGTGGAGCAGGAGCATTTTCCAGACCTTAGAGCAATTGTTTAGCTAAGACATCCCAGTAATTTTCTTTGGAAAAAACTGTTGGACCCATGAGAATTTGGCATAGATTAGAGCAATTGCCAGGACCCTGCCGTGCATGTCTTGGTCATGGCAACTTGGTGGATCTGTATTGGGAGTTTTGGTACCCTGGCATAGAGGTCTCTGATGTCCATGCATTTGAACTGAGCAGAGAGGAATTTCACTGCAGTCCTCGTAGCTACCTTCAGTGCCCTATGCCTATTCCTGCCATTCTTTGCAGTCCATTGGGGTGGCCTCAGTTGTAGAAACACCATTACAAATGGGTGTCTAAGAAAAAAAATGTAAAAAATGGTAAGGTGACACCTTAAGACAAACACATGGGTCTCTTCTTCAAGAATTTGATGGACTTCAAACAAAAGATGATAGAAAACAGTGTCTGAGTCAGAAAGAAGAGAAATGTAGGGTAAACATCAGGAATAGAGAACCAGAATGTGCCCTCCTTCAGTCAGACCTTGAGGAGAGCTGAGGAACTGCATGTCTCACCAGAAGGATTCCCTCCTGGAGCTCACACCCACTGCTCCACAACAGGCTTGCTGCCTCCAGTTCAGAGAATTCTTTTCTGGCAAGTCCTGAATATTTGCATTTTTCTGACTTCAGATAATAATGTTCTTGTCACGCATGGACTTCCTACATGGATGGAGGATCCATAGGACAGGAAAATCGGTAGTTAATATCTAGTTATATTTATATTAGAACCATATATTAACAGTGAGTTTTCCTGGCCTGGGTACTCCAAAATTCTGAAGAGATGTTTCATACAGTCCTTGAAAATATTATATTTACCCAGTAAGTTTGTTGACTGAAGGAAGGAGTTTGCCTTTGTTCTCTGTTCCTGTTACTTTTATTTCTCATCTGGCTGGTGTTTCTGGCAAATCCTAAACCTTCAAATCACTTTTAGAGAGGTGGGGTTATCTAAGGATAAGATGCCTCTAGCATGCAGGGTTCAGTGTAGGTGGGAGAGCTGGGATTAAGAGAGGTCTATCGGGTTGTGAGAGTCAGGTCACCCTAGCCTTGCAATGGTACTCTTTGCTTTCAGGAATGTTAAGCCAGATTAGATAAATCATGAGAGAAAAGGAGGCATAGGAAGGAATCTCCAGTTTCCTCAGTGTCTGCCAAGGGGAAAGGTGGACTAGGTAGGAATTTGGACTTAGGGGGAACCTCTAGAAAAAAGTTGTTCCTGGTTCTCAGTCCAGACTGTTTGCATGCCCTTGTCCTCAGAGCACTTGTGCCTGCACGCTCCACATGAAATGATTGCCTGTTCTTTACAGAAAAGACAGAGTGAGGTAGCCATGCCTGGAGAAGACATTTTGGCTTTAATTTAAGAGCAGCTGTTTGCTAGTTATTCATTTGGTTCTTTTTTATATAATTACATGTGTGTCGATATCTCTCTCTTTTTTTCTAGTTTTGCTCTTTTTTGTTTTTTCGTTTACTTTATTTTGCTTTTTTCTTTTTTCTGTTTTTTTTCCCCCTTTAGGTTTCAGAGAAATTATGTTGAATCCAATAAGCCTCCCTGGACATTCCAAACCTCTTAACCAAGGCATTTATGTTGAGGATGTCAGTGTTTATTTCAGCAAAGGACGTCATGGCTTTTAAAAACTCCTTAAAAATCCCTGTTCTGATGTCAAGTTTATAGGCTGTGCCCTCAAAATGGTGGGAAGCAGTAAGCGTGGTCTGTATGGATTGAGGTCTCCTCCTAATAGGACTCTACAGCCCTGCCTGTACACACGTTAAAGCCAACTGAAACGGTGGTTTTCTGTCACCAGATAACAGGGTTGTTCTTTTCCTCCAATGGTCGCTGTGTTCGTTAAATATTCCTGCAAGGCACAACAGCAGCAATGAGAGCAAATAAAGAGAATTAAAACCCAATTGAAAGGAGTCATCCTAATAACACAGTAAATAATTGTACTTTTGCTTTAAAATAAAACACAAAACTAAAACCAACCAAGCCAATCAAACTGACATCTTTAGTTATGTCCTCCCTGCTTGGAGTTTTCCTGGTAAGCTTGTGTCTTCGCAACACCCAGTGAATGCTGCCATCACCTCTTACGTGGCACCGCCATGGGAGGTCTCCCAGAGTGAGCTGAGGCCTGGAAGAAACTAAAGCAGAATGAAGACTTTGGGTAAGAACAAAGGCAGCCCCGCTCCCAGTTCTTGCACAGAAAATAATGTTGGAAGCAATGAGGATGGAAAGAAAAAAATACCTTATTCTCTGACAGGAAGAGAGTGTGGTTATCTTTGAAGTGCACATATTCTAGGAGGCTTTTTTTGTCTGTCTGTCTGTCTATGTGTGTTAGAGCGGCTCGTTGGATCTGACTATATTGTTGTTGTACTCTGGTCTCTCCCTGCTGCTTAAATGATGAGCTTTATCTGAGGAGTTGCCTGGACTTCCTGCATGGATGGAGAATCCATAGCGCAGGAGGGTCTGTGTCCTTGCCAGGACTAGAGCAGTAAGCAAAGTGAAAAAGCATATCAGACGCACGCAGGTCCCATTTGCTGGGCCTTTTCCAGCCCCCTTTAGCTCTCCCCTGTATTCCCATGCCACTAGAGATTGATTGTAACCCAGTCATGTACACAGAACCATCAGCTTGAGGCTGGCTGACTGAAGGAGAGGGGAAAAAAAGGTATTCTATTGCTTCTTCTCTGGCAAAAACAGGAGTATCAATCCTGTTCTGGCTGATATTTGTATTCTCTCCCCCTCTCCCACCCCACTTTTGTCTTACTTCATCCAAAGCCTCTCAGATGGAAAAGTAAACCCTTTTATCCTGTCCTTGAGAGAAGCCAGCTGCCCTTGCAGCAACTTGCAGGGCTTTCCTTGAACTCTCTGGATGTCGCATGTATGGGAAATACAGATTTGCTCACACATATCAGTGATAACCTGTAAGCAAAGTGGATTTTCTCTAGGGGACAAAATACCTTCCAAAAGCTTCAGGTGGGGCCAGATCCTTTTGAGAGGAGTATTGAGCCAGGAGCTTGCTCACCAGCCACTCAGCTTTTCTTGCCTTCTTGGTGGCCTGAGATGACCTTATCACATCAGGGGTGTCTCTAAATTCACCAGCCCTCGAGGGTCACTGCCACTTGAAAGAGTCACTGTCCCTCTCCACCAGAACTGGGCAGCAGCCTCAGAATGGGATGTTCTGCTTCATCCTGCCTTTACAGGTGACCTGTGTGAACCACCCTGGACATTGCCAGGAGGTTTCAGTATCAGCTGTCCCATAGGGATGTCCCTGGGAATATTCCATTCTCTTGCTTCTTCTCCTGGTTCATTTGCATAAAAAGGTAAAGTGCAATAGAAGAGTACTGGAGTGATGGTGACAGATTGCTTTAAGTTAATGGACATGCCTTAGGGGGGCATCTGCATTAGTATGAGGAGACCTGGCTCAGGTTGGATGGCTTCAGAAACCATGACCAAATCTCCCAACAACGTTTCCTGCCCGCATCGGAGCTGGAAATGCAAGAGGTGCACTGCCAGAGAGGACCCACGGCCGTGTGCTGTTGACACCTCAATTCTGCAGATTCACAGAGTGAGGAGGAGCTTCACCGAGCGTGTGAATCACTGGGTGCTTGTCTGAACTGAATTTCCCCATCTCCTGGAAGTCACCCACCTGACCTGGGGATGTCTTGTCCGTCTGAACTGTCTCCTCTCCCTAGCACTGTTCAGGGGACTCTGCTTTCAACTGTGTGTATCAGTCGTAGCGATACATCCGTGGGCCTGGACCAGAAGCCTATACCCAAATACCCTGGCAGAGGAAGGGTTGAATTTTGCAGCTCAGGTCCATCTCTGCTTAGAAGAAATCCTCCGGACCATACAACATAATTAAAAGCAGTTCTCCCCACTGTGATAGATGTCTCAATTTGTTTAACACCAGTTAAAGTCTCTGGTTCCTCACTGCTGAAAATGAAAGCCAGTCGTGGCTGTTTGCGATTGGTGGCTTTAAGTAGCAAGTCTAAGGATGTTTTTGTTTTTTTTTAATTTTATTTTATTTTTAATTATTGTAAATCATTACCTCATTTTCTGTCAATGAGATTCCTCCATCTTTGAGCATTCTTATCTTGCCATAACTATCATCCTGTGCTAATGGGAAATGGGATGGTCCCTTTTCACAGAGACTATAGGGGTGTTCAATGTCTAGTTTCTTAATAAACACTTTATTTTCTAACGAAACAGCTGCACCAGGCCTCTTCTTTGAAGATAAAATAAATAAACATTCAGAATGACATGTCCTATAGTCTACTTCTTCGTGAGATGGTCCATATGTGGGGATTTTGATTTGTTTTCATTTTTGGTGGGTGTGGAGGGTGGGATTTACTGTTGTGAGAGGAACATTGCTCAGGTGTAGCTCTTGTTTCTGTCACTCTCATCAGGCTCAAAGTCGTTTTCTTGCCTGAGAGATTAGCTGCTGATGATCTCAGTTGACAACCTGTTGGGTTTTGCAGCTCAAAATGGTCATATTGTCAGGGACAAGTTGGTACTGCAGGGATATTGTGTCAGGATTTGCCAAGACAAGTTTCTGTAGTTAGCAGAAAAAGTTTTATGAGAAGTTTTATCTCTCAGGGAGCTTGACAGTAAAAGATTGTTCTGGCTGCAGTACTTTTGTTTCAGAACATGTTGTTGCTTCAGATCTCCTTGTTTGGCTGTGCAAAATGATCATCTGTTGGGTATTGTTCCCTCCTTAGGAACAATTAGCCTCCTGTTAAGCTATCAAGGCTGTGTTTGATGTAGAGGCAGTAGGGTACAGGTGAGTGCTGCACTCAGGTTCCCCATCAGGAGTTCATGTTTAGATGGTTGGATGCTCCAGGAGGAGAAAGAAACCATTCTGCAGCATGCAGGACTTGGCAGAAGGATGTGTCCTAGTGGTTGTGTCTTAGAATTGTTAATGGCAGATGTGCTTCTAAACTGAAACCTGCTGTGCCAACCTGCAGGTGACTGTGGTCTTGAGGCAGGGGGTGTATTTAAGCAGATACCAGTGGATGGTGCTGGAACTCTCTTACAAAATCTGGTGAGAGTTTTGATTAGTAAATTAAAAACATGTTTTCCAGCATTCTTCTGTTCCTATAACTTTCTGTCATGACTTTCAATCAAATGTCTCAAAATGATGCTACGAGCGAATTTCTGCCTGCCATTCCCTTCTAATGACTATGTCTCTAGAAGTGATTAGATGCTGTGGTTTGCAGGATTAGGTGATGGATGAGGCCTTGACTTTTCCAGGAATGTCCGCAATGCCTGAGGCAAATGGTTGTCTCCTGACATAACCTTACACAAGGGATGAGCAGCTGAGCTGCACTGGCTTTCATCCGTGTTTACTTTTCCTTTCTGAGGTGTGGGAAACAAATATGGATGTTGGAAGTTCTACCTTTTCCTCCCCACTACTCCAGGGTCTGTTGTCATATTTCACAATCCAGAAACATTGCAAACAACAGTTGATTAGCCTGTTACTTAGGCTGCTGGTATGGACAGCTTTTGTTCACTTTGCTTTGTGTTTCACAGCAACTGACTCCTTGCATATGAATTCCCAAGATGTTTCTGATGCTGCCAGTTCCAGAAGAGCTGGCTTAACTGTGCTCACAGACTCTAACATGCATTGCAGAGAGATTGGGCACTTGTTTCTTCTTGTTCTTGATTCTTAGTCATCTCTGTTGCCTGAATTACCCATGTGAAGGCTCCATGGTCTTCATGAGAGCTGGACCATGATACTACTGTCCTGTTCTCCCTCCCTGTGCTGGCTTCAAATGACTCTTGAGCTGGTTTTAGAGCTTGTTACTGGAGAAGCTTGGGGTACTGGTTTGGTAGGGTGCAGGCAGTGGTACATATCAGCTCCTGACACCACAGCCCTGCCTTCTTTGTTCTTGTAGAGTGTGGAACCTGTGAGTGAATAAGCGGAGAAACAAAGTTTTGGTTAGCTGTACTTTGACTCTAAAAAGATGGAGTCATGTTTCTTTTATTTCATGCTTGAAGTGAGCATGATGGGCACAATATGTTTCTGGCACTGTAGCTCTCTGCAGGATGGAATCAGTGCATGGCCTGGTGAGGACCTCGTACTTAGACTTGCTGCAGGGCAGTGGCTGATGTGTGTGATGCTGTAAGTCATGATCAGGATATGCTGAGTGTCCCCAGCAGCTTATCCACATTGCACCAACTGACTCCTGATGTTCTTTGCTGCTCTTTTGTGTATTTAGATGGGCTTTTGGGGACTCACCCCTTCTTTCCCAAGTGGCTGAAGCTTCTTATGAAGATGCTGGGTTTATTTACCAGCAGGTCTTCACTAGTTCCCTATATCTATGTTCTGCTGTCCAGGGAGGTAGAGGCAAAATTCCCGGGAGCTGTAGGCGTGAGAGGAAGCTGCTTCTGCTGATTCGGCAAACTGCAGCAGTGCATCACTGCTCTGCTCTGACTTGTACCCAGAACAAGCTGCAGATCCTTAAGGTTAAGCCCTGGCATTAGCAGAGGATAAAGAGGCCTAGACACAGTAGTAAAGCTAAAAACCATGGGTTTTGAGGAGCAACAGCAAGAGACCATACAAGAAATCAATGCTGAGTGACTTCATTTTTCTTAACATTTGGAAGTGCTTCTGGTGCAGTTTAATGCAATGAGCCAAAGAGTCCTTATCAACCATGTATTTACACCAGTGCCTGCAAAGCCTGAGCAATCAGAAGAAAAGTTTAACAAGCTGTGTGGAAGTGCATACAGCTGTTTTGAAGGGAAGAAAGTATTACAGGAGACCAACACACACAGCTGGTAAATGTGCTTTCCCTGGTTAAGTGACGATATATCTGCTGTTGTGGTGAATTTTGCTTTGCCTGTATCTTTTGTGATTTCTCCAATGTCATCCCCCCTACTTTCCCTATGACAGGCTCCTTGGTGGTGCCAGCATGGCATCTGATACCACAGAACTAGGATAAATCCCTACCCACACTCCCACACCAGTAAATAACTGCAGGAGGATTCCTTTGTAAAGATGATAGTTTCTCTAGCAGTAAAGCAGAGTGCAAGTACAAGACAACTATATTTGAATTTTGATATTAATTTTGAACTTGTGAGTGTAACTGCAGACTAATCAGCAGGAATAAATTTCGGTTGTCCTATACAAAGTGGGGGGATTTGTTCTGAGTGCTGGTTAAATTATTTACTCTGCTGTTAGTGAGTCATTTGTGACTTCTCTTGTGCAGAGAAGTTGGTTTTTTGCAAGGATTTGCTTATGATTTCGGAATACTTGGCCTTTTTTTCTCAAAGGTTTTGCTTCAAATATTCATGTTGTGTGATGGGTGCTGGCTTTGCTCTCAGGTTGGGTGAATGAATGTTTCAGACAGGCAGCGAGAGATGTAATATGCAGAGATGCCTTTCAGTCATCTGGTTGTTCTTAACCCCATCTTGGAACTGGTACCATCCCAACGGGTCTGTCTGCAGGCAAGAAAAACTGCTGTTGCCTGGGCCTTTGGAGTAGTTAAGAGCTTGTTTTCAGAGCAAGTAGCTTTCATGTCTCTAGCCTGAATTCTGGGAGCAGCCTGTGTCTTGCCTGTGTGTGGGTCTCCATCCACTGATGGCAGCGCAGCCACTGCTGGAGGTCAGCCTCATTCATGAGGAGTCAGGGAGAGCCAGACTGGAGTTGCATTAGGCTCGGTAAACTGCCAGGATGTCTGAGTAAACTGATTGTGGCCAGGTCATCATCATCTTAAGTGAGTCAGAGATGTGTCCAGGCTGTTTATTAAGATAATTGGGAGAGAGAGAGAGAGAGGGATGTTTACCGTCTATAGACAAGGCTGATGAGGTGGTGGAATATATTGCAACATGTGATACAAGAGAAAAGAAGCTCATGGTCTTGCAAACTGATGTATCCAAGACCTGGTCTTGCCAGGATTCAGTCCCTGGTGCCAATAACAGGTGTGTAAGGTGACATCCTGATAATGCAGTGTGCACATTTCACACGTCACTGATGTAAGCTTGTCTTGCCATTCTAAAGAATTGTACCTTTGCTCAGATTTCCTTATGAAGCCTTGTTGCCTGGCAATTTTAGAGATTTTCTGGATTAACAAAGCATTTTGGGTTTGCTGTATCAATGTTGGACAATATTTGGGGATGATAGAAGCAGCTGTGCACAGTCACTTCTTCCTTGATAGCACCTGGTCCAGTCCCCTGTAGACTTCTGAAGGTGGCTGCAGGTTTGCTTTATGTGTCCTGAGGAATGTTTGTTCATCAGACGGTCCTAGAGGGTTTGAAATTTTAAGAGTGTTTAAGCTCCAGTCACGTGCTCAGCACTGCTAGAACAACTCCAGAAGTACACAGCCCCCAAAGCCACTGCCTCTCACAGTGCACAGATGGTGCAGGTGACTGGGAAAGGACTCACTTAAAGACAGGTAAGTGTCATTTTTCTCTTTCCAGGGAGCTGTTGTGTGTAATGTACTGAATTCAGACCTCTAGCAGCAATTATTTTGATGGATCTGCTCTAAAGGCATAAATGATAACTGACTGCATTAGACAGTATCAGTGAGAAACTGTCAGTCACTGCTCAGGAGAAAGCAGGGGCTCTTCTGGCTGGAAATGCTGCAGATCTGGCACTGTGTGGGGGCGGAAAGCCAGAAGAGCCAAGTGCTGCTGGGGACCGAGGTTAACGCCCACGATTGCTCCTATTCGACCACCCAGGTCAGGTCTGGTGATTGGAGGATGCAGCCAGGATGCCAGCAGGTATGGCAGAGCTGTGGGAGGTGTTTGGCGTAGCTGTTCACTCCTTTAGAAAACCTGGGAGAACAGAACTGCCAGGGTGACTACTTGATGATAGTGCCAGGCTCTCATTTTCATTAGCAATAAGCTAAAATAGGCTGTGGTGTGCCCAAACCCCCCTGCCTGGGGCCAGCACTAGTGGATAGTCTCTTTTGCAGCCATATGACACATTTACCACTCCATCCCAACTGAAGATCTGTGCAGCCACAGCTTCAGAAGAAGGTAACAAAATCCCTGAAAATGTATCTTGGATGAAAGAACCATCCTGTGATTAGACTGAGTTCAGTTTAATCCTATTAACCTCAGTGGGGACTCCTAGGAGTTGGGTACTGTTCCCTATAGGTCCTTAACCTTCTCTGCATGGTTATCACATGTGAGGCATCTAATGCTGTGCCAGATTTCCTTCTCTGGATTCAGTGGTGCTGGCCTGAACCTCAAAAAAGCTGAGCAGATTGGTATCAACAGCAGTTTTACAAGGGAAGAAGAATATCTCTCACCAAAAAAGACAGTCATCCTTAAAAAATAAAGAAGACTTCCTGAGCATAAAAGCTACCATCAGGTGTACCCAAATAGGTAAGGATTGACAATGTCCCTTCTAAGGAAGATCTCTAAGACTCCAAAGAGAAAGGAAATGTGGTGATCATGAGCTGTTGATACAGCAAAGACTAAAACCTGGCTCTTTGATCTCAAAAGCACCACCAAAACCAAAGGGCTGCAGAGTAACCTATTTGGATGATCCCTTGAAGGGATGGTTCAGCCTTTTGGGCATGTCTGTGCCCTTTGTTTATAGCATTGTGCAGCTCAGTCTTCCATCTGTCTGGGCTGTTGAGAGTGAGGCATCCCAGGTTTGCTGGACATGAGTTTCAGAGGACTTTGCTGCCAAGCCATCCCTGTCTGAGACTTCTCCATCTTTTGCCTTCCCATTTCCCTGTGCTCCCTTCTGAGTAAGAACAGATCCTCATGGGTTGGAGCTTTCACCAGATCTTACCCAGCCCCTTGCTCTCAACAAGAAATCAGAGAATGGCCATCTCCTTGGTTGGAAAGGAAGTTTCTTTGATAGAACATCCTTGGAATTGCCCAAAGGGGTGTTCTTGTCCAGAGAAGTAAGTAGATCTGTGTTGATCATGGTTCAGAGGTGTGTGTATGTTTGTGTTTGTATGCATAGAAGGAATCAAATATTCATAATGGAAAAGTGCTGTTAGATTTCCAATGAAAGAGACACATTCATTGAATGTGATCTGCAGCCCAAGGCAGAGAACTGGAGGGCAGGATGGTAAAGCCTTCAGGGGAGTAGGCTGTGACATGGAGGTAAATTCTTGTTGCATCTTGCACATCTGCAGTTGTGCATAAACGATTGAAGTCTCCCACAGTTCACTGATGGATGAGAAGAGTCTGGCTCTGAGCTGGTACTGAGTGTGATTCAAGACAGCAACTCTTGAGAGCCTCAGTGACAAGCACATCCCTGTGTCATGGAGACTGAGCTCGTGTGTCCCACAGAGCTCAGCTTCAAACTCAGAACGTCTTCTTGGGTTTGGAAAGAAGCAGGGTGCCACAAGGGTCCGTTCCCAAGGGACATCTAAGCCCAAGTGCAGGCATCACACATACTGCTCCCTGCTCCCTCACAACCCTCTGAAAAAAAGACTCTTTGTTCTAGGAGATATAGATTATATATATTTTAAGGCTCCATGAATCATTCACAACCCAAAGATGAAACTGAGCATCAGAGCTAAGAAAAAGCTGAGGCTGTGAGGCGAGGAGCCTTCCATTATTTATTGTACTAAATCTTGACCTGGTCGTACCTCCTTGAAATCTTGCCTTAGCTTTGGAAAACCCTCTTTTTCTCCTAAAAATCTGAACTACTCTCCTACTTTCAGTGGATAATTGTAGCAAGAATCTAATCAGCTGCTTCCCTTTGTGTGCAGCTTGATGATTGGCTTTCAAAGAAGTGTGTGTCCTTCAGGACACAGCAGGGCTGTTCGGAAGAGCATGGACATGCTGGTTTGGAAGGAGAATGAAAGAATCTTAGTGATGCTATGGGATCAAAGAGAATTGAGGGGCTAACACTGAGTCTGGCAAACAGTGGCAGATGGGGATAATTGAATGGTTTGGGAGAAGAGGCTGGATGTTTTCTTATTGAGCCAGACACTTTCAGGCTCAGTGTGTCACAAGCCAGCTGTGAATAAGAACTCCTGCTCACTTGTGGTCACTTGGTGGTCAGCATGAAATGAGTTTGTGGGTGTCAGCCTCGTTCTTGGCAACCAGATGTCCATAGCTCAGAAAATGCCTATGGTTTCTTGGATGGAAGAAAATGCCAATGATTAAATCCAGAGTCTGGCTGTGTGATGCTGGTTTGTGGTGTTCTGACCTCTTGGCAAAAAGAAATACTCAACACAACTTGTCTGGATAGCTGCAGAACTCACAGCCAACAAAGTGGAATGGGAGAGAGAGGGGCTGGTTGATTGGTAGCATTTTCTTTGTGTTTTATTGTTGTTGTTTGTTTAATTCAGTAATCTAAGTGAAGGGCTGAAAGGCAAGCTTTCAGTTTATAAGATCATGGTTTTCATTCTTATATCAGTTGTATTACAGTAAAAATTCAGGTTCCGCTTGTCCTGATTAAATGTCAAAATGTTGTACCATAGCAGCAGGAAACTATCATGTTGCTTTGCTATTGCCTTTTTAATTACTGTCACCAAGTCATTGGCAAGAGAAATCTTACTTCTAAAGGCTGGAGACACCTTCCATTTCCATCACTATACAGCCCCAGGGCTTGTAAGATGCACTTTTGCCAGTAAGGTGAAATAAAGAGAACTTCATTTATTTGCTGCCCTTCATTTGTGCCAGGCCAAGAGCTTATGAGGCCACAGTCTAACTGGAGTGCCTAGTATGGTCCAAGTGAAAAATAACACCACTTCCAACCCTGCTCCCTCAAAGGCTATTTTTCACCAGAACCTTTCAGGTCACTGCTTTACCAAAGAGCAGTGACAGAACAAAGGAGAGGATGACCAGTGGTGGAATGGAGTGACAGGCACCCACAGGGTCAGGTAGGTGGTCAAACCCCCAGTAGGTTTCACCATCAGAGCTGGCAGCTGATAGTTTGCAGCAAGAAAACACCGTGACACGCAAGGCTGCTGCTGCAAAACTGGGAGAGAAATGATTTGGAAACGTGCTCTCTCTAAAGCTTTTATTTTTTAATAGGGAAAACCTTTCAGGCCCCTTTTTAATTCATAATAAAGAGCAGGTTGAAAAGAAGGAGAGGGCAAATGAAGACAGTGAAGCTTGCTAACTTCCTTTAAAGTTGGAAGGTCACCTTTAAAAATGGATGAATGCAGCATTTGGAGGAAGCTCCAAGGCAGCAGGCCTGGGGTTCAGCACTTGACTAGGAGGCAGAACAAAGATGAAAAGAAGAATCCAGTTGGAATCTAGGAATAGCTGCAGAGCTGCAAATCCGCGTGGTGGACTGGGGTGGAGGCGGTGTTTAAGGGAGCTTCTCTGCCTGCTCTCTGAAAGCTGCAGTTGTGCGTGGTGATGTGCTGGGGAAAGTTAAATTTGGAGCAGGATAGCCAGCTGGACTGTGCAGGGACACATGGACTGGTGGTATCACTGTAGGAGTAAGCTGGAATTTGGGATAAAATTATAGCACCGCCTGCGTGTTTGCATTCAGGGATGCTGAGTAACCCTACAATTGTCTCACCTGTTTTTGTGTTCCCACTGACTTTTCCCCTTTCCTGGAACTCCTCAGGGAGTGGGAAAAGGGTGATCACAGCTTAAGTCCTGGTGAAGACTTGCTGGACAGAAAGCTTTTGGGCTGAGTTTTGGGTAGCTTCCTGTTTCTGGCTACTTTGGTCCGCTTTGTGAGCTGGTGAAAGTCATGATAGCACCAGTGTCGTATAGAATTATGTGAATATACTCTCTTCTTACCTCATCAGTATACTGGATGCTAAGATACAGCTATATACTTCACACTCCTCAGTTACCTGCTTCAGGAATCAGGTAGTTCCTGAATACTCAAAAGATAAGATGTCATAGGAAAAAAAGCCCAACATTTGAAAACGTAGCCCACCTTGTGTCCAATATGGTGCTTTCTCCCCAGTACCAGCCCTTCCTGCCTTTCCTTGAAAACCCCAGATGCAGTCTGGGAGCTGTCTGGTGGGAACAGGACACCAGAGGAGGAGTGGGTATTGCAACAAGAGAATTCCACGACTGGTGCTGATCTCAGCTCTGTTTGCCCTGGGCAGAATTATCCTATGTTGCGAGAACAGTTCTTAGAATTCACCTGTACTCATTTCATATTTAAGCACTTGCCTGTCTTTCCTTCTGAGCCAAGACACAGGGGCATCAGACACATGCTATCTATTGCTTATTAAGTGGTTTAACAAGCCCAGCTAATTACAATGTACTCAAGGATTTTGTAGCTTATGAAAGCAGTCCCTGTTTGTTTGTGTCAGTGGTTTAATACATGAATACACCAATTAAACCTTGGGAGATGTGTGTGCTCACACAGCTTAACATATGGGGAGACACATTGATGGTTTTCATGTCAACTTGGGCTTTTCTGGTTGTTTCAGCTCCAGCTCTGAAGGGATGCTTGTGGTTTTGCAGTCAACCTTGTCAGTGAGGGGGGCATACATCCCCTACATAAAAACATTGTTCTTCCTGCCCAGAATTATGTTGTTTTACAAGATTCAGGCAGACATGGGCACTCTGTTGTTAAGGTTTCCTTCTCTCAGGCCTGGGAGAATTTCTTGGTCTTTCCTTCTTTGGTGCTCATGAAACAGGCAATTTGTGCATGAAAATGTTGTCTTCTCTCCCTCAATTAGTCCCAAGGGGTCACCAGTGGGAGTGTGCTGTCTGTGACATATGTATGTGTTTGCAAAGGGCCCGGCACATTCATTAAGCCACACAGTAAAGAGTGATAATCAGTGCACAAGGCACCGAGTGCTGGGATGGGGCTGGAGCAGTCAGGGAGGGTCAGAGGTAAAAGCCTCCTCCAGTGCACTCATAGCTCAATGAAAAGAAAGCAATAGTGGGAGGAGGAGGAGAAGGAGAAATGACAGATTAAAGGAAATTGAGCAGCTGTAATAAATACACTTGAAATTGAAGTGATTATATTCCCTGTGGAGCTGAAGTGCTGAGGAGGGTCTGCAGAAAGGGCAGCCACACAAAACCAGTGGCCTTTCAGCAAACAGGCTTACAGGGAATGCAAAATGAGTTGAAGAAAGCTGGCTGGGCTTTAGTGGAAGTCTTTCAGATACAGTTGGGAAGGCTGTCCTAAACATTCAGTATAGTAAAATTGAAGACAATAAAATGGGGGATGAAGGGACTGACACACAACAGGCTGGCTAAGGAAGATATTGAGACTCTGATGGGGCACTGCTGAAGTATCACAGTGAAAGGAGAGGGGAGGAAGAATAATTCAGGAGAAGACAAAGGGATGGAGAGCAGCAGCAGGATGCTGAGGGTGTATTTCAGAGAGCGAAGTCCTTTTGCATATAAATGTCTCCAAGACAACAAAACTGGCCTCACAAGAAAGGGAGGTTTGGAGTTTTGAGGAAAGCAGTGAGCTGGTAGAGAGAACATGGAGGAGAAGGTGTTTATATTGAGAG
Source organism: Formicarius rufipectus (assembly GCA_013399695.1). Lineage (NCBI taxonomy): Eukaryota > Metazoa > Chordata > Aves > Passeriformes > Formicariidae > Formicarius > Formicarius rufipectus. Next base: position 1,144,583 of record VXAU01002736.1, read on the forward strand.
TGATAGATGGAAAACTTAGACTGATGACAGAATGAAAGCCAGCTTGAATCAATAAGAGGAGAGAGGGATTATTAACTACGTTTCATCTGCCAGAATTGCATCCAAATTTGTAGAGGATGAAGAGAAAGATCTCCCCATATCAGTGACCAGCTGTTCAAGGGCATGGTACAAGGTGAGCATCCTCTACAGTGGAGAGCACATCCCATAATGTACACCTGAGGGCATGTACATGAGTTGCCAAGCTCTTCGCTGACATTTTAAATTACCTTTTTTAAATGGGGCAACTGAATGAGAGTTGAATGGTGGTGGACATAAAGGGGAAAAGAGACAGACCAGTAAGTTTAATGTTTGCCCTGGGAAATTCTTGAAAATCATCTTAAACTTTAAGGGATGTTGTGGGAGAACACCTTGAAAATAGCGCTCCGTTAAGGCCAAACTTATTTGAAGTTGTGGGAAGTCACACTCAGCTAATCTGTTGGCATTCCCTGATGATCTCGCTGCCACTATATCTAAGGGAAATGCAGTGGATGTAGTACACTGAGATGTTCCACAAGTATTTGACAAGGACCTTCATCTGAGATTAATGACAGCGGATAGAAGCATTAGTGTAGGATTTAAAATAAGAACCTCTGTAGAAATCTGCCCTAAGAGCAAGGGACAGAAAAGGGCTATTGCTGAAAGTGTTTCCAGTTGGAAGGAGGTTGAAAATTATGTGTCCTGTCTTATGCATCTTGTTTTTTATGATGTCTGTTAACTACCTGCAAAGGAGACACTGAAGGCGGGAACCAAAGTCCTCCTTGCTGTAACATCATGGACTGAGGGATTTTTCGTCAGTGCTGACTATGGCCAAGATCTCAAACATAGCCAGTGCCTTTCCTGATTTGGGTTGTGTTTGAGAGAGGGATCGTGAGAGAGAGAACATCCCTTTGACCCTCCTGCAATACTGTGAGCAGCACTGGGAATGTACCCGTGCCAGAAGAGGCATGGCATGGGTGAACTGCAATTTATGCCACAGAAACACAGTGCGAGCCAATAAAGAAGGATAAATGAAGCAAGCTGGGCAGCGTAGGAATTTTTTGTTCATTGAACTCCATCCAGAAATGAAGATGTGATTTTGAACAGCTCGGAAATTATTTATTCCTTCATTAATTTTTTTGTCCTCTTTCTCTACAATTCCTGTTTCTAATCTGGAGACCTTGGGTGATTTGATGGGAGCTCTGTTTGCAGGCGAATTGCAACTGGCTGTGTAAATGTAAGAAGTCTGACTGAAGTTTTGAACTTTGGGTGTTCATGTTCACTCAGATATTGATCTGGATAGGTTTTTCCAGTACCTGCTTGAAAAATCTCTGCCCTGGAAAAGGTTAAGAGACTTGATTTAAACTCTGATTGATAAAGAAAAGACATCAAAGTGACCTTTCTAATACAAGCTGAATTTGGGGTCACGTTACAAGCTCAGATTGCAATAAGGAAAGAGAATTTGCAGGCAGACTGATAGATTGGATTAGTGGACACTGGCCTCTGATTTTTCCATTACCCTCCCACTATCTGATGCTGGCCCTCCAATTAGGGCAGTTCAGGAAAGCAACATATATAGTCTGGTTCAAGGTATTTTCTGATGAAATGACACCTGTCCTAGGCTAGTGAGGAGAAACAGCTAAAGGCATACACTGAAGATCTTTCCACCATTATCCTCCGCTCTCTGGTCTTCAGCATCACCCACATATACTCTTCTACAAATTGCTATTGCCAGCTTTAGGAGGTTCTTTTTATGCTTCTGCATCCTCACCTACATGTAAAACAGTAATACCCTTTCCTGCCTTTCCCAGTAATCTTGCTGATTTTCATCCTTTCCAGTAGCAGTATGTTCTTGCTGTAAAACTTCAGAATACATATTTAAATTTAAGTTGTAAAGCCATATATGAGACATATGAAAAAGTACATATATATATGGGTGTGTGTGTGTATATATATATGTAGTCTTGGCTTTATAGCTGAAGTTCCTTGTGGGTTGCCTTCCTCATGTGCCTTGAATACCAACTTAAAAATCATCCAGTCCTCACACATACTTCAGTTAAAGCTGAACATGCATCTTTTCACCATCTGCAATTAATCATGTCTGCTGAAGCTACCAGCACTGCAGAATGTTTTCTTGAGCCTCACCAGAGCCTTTAAGAAGAATTAACTAGGTAGTTTTCCCCTGGTGCAGACACTGATGTTTGGCCACAGGAGAAAACTGTAGGATTCTTTTTTTATTATTATTTTTTTCCCCCCTCTTGCACTCAGTGAAGTTTGTGCTGGTTTCTTTTGTGAAAAGTCACCCCAACCAGCTGGCTCATAATGGCGTGAGACATTGCTGAAAGATGACAGACAGACAAATGAACAAATACATGTTGTTTAATCATCACATGTTCTGCCTGTTCTGGGAGTGTCAGAGACAATAAAACAAGAAGGATTCTCATCACAGTAAAGGCTGGATCCAGCAGGGATAAGGTGAAGCAGTGCCATCAGGGAAGGGTGCACATGGTTCCTTAAACAGCACTGAACTCCTGGTGATGAAGGATTTCTAAAGCTTTATCCAAGGAGACCATTTTCTGGTTCACCTCTCATTCCTCAAATTGCCCTGTTCCTGCCAAGGAGTGGAAGGTGATGTTGACTGGACAATGCCTCTGCTCAGCCAGGGCTTGTGAAACAAGTTGGATCCCACCATGGAGCAACTGCGGAGTCAATGCATGGCTGAGTCACCTCCTTTCAGGGATTCTCTTCTGTGGGATGGACCCAGGGTAGTGGTGGGCTCATTTCTCTCATCTGGAGCTGCCCTTCTGTTACCTTCTTTCTTTTTCAGCAACGAGGGGAGCCTTAGATAAAAGGTAGATTTATCTTGCTGTGCAGAATCACAGGACCACCAGTACAATATTCATTGCCTGCTACTTGTGACTCAGACATAGGTCAAAGGAGCTTGGGAAGCCCCAATCAAGCACAGATCTGGAGGGTTAAATGAGGACCAGCTGCTATCCCCATCAGATTAGCTAATTCCTTTGTATGATCCTCCTCCTCTTTATCCCCCTCTGCATAAATTGCTGCCTCTTAACAATAGCCTAAATCACCCAACCACAGTAATTTTAGAGCCCAGCAGGCAGAGCTGTCTCACATTACTCCTCCTTCAGGGGTTTCCTTCTACAGGAGAAGTTGACAGCATGGAAAAAGGGATATGCAGACAGAACAAGCAGAGACAAAGCCAAGGAAACCTCAGGCAGAAACAAAGACGGAGCAAGGACCGTTCGGTGTATTAGGAAAACGTGAGTCTGAGGGAACACCTCATCAAGCTGTAGACATTAAGCACATCTCCTGTGTCAGTCCTGCAAGACAGGGAGTCACTGGAGGTGGGAAGGAAGGGGAGACATGGAAATTGGGCAAATTGGAGAGAGATTTTCTAATGAAATCATGACTTGAGCCTGAGATTTGTCTTTCAACACCTCATGTTTTTACTCTATATGGACTCACTTCTGGAATTTTCTTGTCCCATGGGTTTGGCTGCATTAGCCACTTACTTAATGACCACCAGTTGGTGGTGGGGAAATGACTGGGCATGGGGCAAGAAAAGATAGTGTTACCCAGAGTTCACAGAAACGACTACACCACCAACAACGAAAAGAACAGACAATGCTATGTTTTTTTCCAAATTATCTTTTTCCTTTGTGATGATGGTGAGGATGGCAACAATCAGAAGCATTTCCAACCTTCCTGGAGCTCTAGCTGGAAAATGCAGAAGACAAGGCCCTCTCACTGAATTTCCTGCCTTAAGATGGTCCAGGAATTCTGTCACAATAGATTTTTCTTTAAGTCTTCACGCACTTTCACATCTGGAGGGAACTGCACTTTGTCTAAAAATTTTGCATCGAATTTTGGGGCCAGTTCTCACTCCCTCTGCAGCAGGGAACACAGTTGTATTGCAGCATGTGATCCACTCCCAAATCATACCTCCTCCTTTAACACCACCCTTCTAATAGTCACATAGTTTCCAGAACATATTCAATATATCTGGAACTTTTTATGATTTATGGTGGAGGCTGGTTCCTTCAAGCCATGGATTAGGGCAGAGATTGAACAGCATTGAAACAGTAGTATTGAAACTCACTAAATCCTCAAAATTATGACTGAAAGCTGAATGGTGTGACCTGAAGCCTGTGCTGAAGTATCTACCTGGGTGTGCAAATAACTGGCACTGAGGCTGATATTTGGGAAGGGGATGACACCAGCAGGGCTTGGCTAGTGAGTCTAAAAAGGGTAGTGATTGACCATGGGATGATGTGTGTCAGAGACACACCCTGCTGTGGGGGTCAGTACTGACTGGGCTGAGCTGAACTCTCCTGGGTGCTAGCAGTGGTGGTGCACTGTACAGTTTTTTGCCTGCCTGTCACTCCAGGGTAGGAATGCAGTCTAATCAAGGCTGTTGCAAAGCCAAGAGAGCATTTCAGTGCTGCTCCCAAACTAAGGAGTGTGTGAGGAAGACCTGGTGCAGGGATGAAGGTTGTGAGAGAAAGGCTCAGGTGGCATGAGTGAGTTAAACCGGCCCTGTGTGACATTCTCCTGCTGGGACATTGTGGGAGTGCCATAACCCAGAGAACAGCAAAGGCAAAAGTTCAGGCTGAGTTAACTGAGAGCAAACGTCTTCCTGCAAAGGACCCGGCATCTCATTTCTGGCCTTGCAGCAGCTCAGCACAATTCACACACTGCCACGAAGGGGCTGCTGCCTGCACCGAGCACTGGAGTCTGTTCCCATCTCTGCAGTGGAGTTTTGACTAGGGACATGCGATGCTTCATGCTGCGTGAAAGCAGGTGCTGCCCAGCTCCTCGCCCCACTTGAGCAGGCAGAGCCAAGGCACTCAGCTCGCAGGCTGGGGTCGCTGATAGCCAAGAGCCCCTGGGACCTTGGGCATAGAAGGTAAACCTCTGAATTCATGCTGGGAGACACTCTCAATGTTGCAAGACTGGTACTGAGACCTGGTCACTTCCAGCTTTCTTGTGATTATCCATCTCAGCAATAGGATGCTGGTAAGTGTCTGATTACTGTGTTGTTAAAGCCTTAAGCCTGAAATGTGACTGTCACATGGTCCCTCGAGGGGCAGCCAGTCCTCCTCCATCCCTCCACCAGTAATCCTTCCTTTCCCTTGGAAAAATAATAAAAAAGAAAGACTAGTAGTATCTGTCTGCAGCAGCACTTTCCAATCAAGTGAAAACTAGCTGGAAAATCAAATCAGCCGGTAAGTTCCTGCAAAACACAACTCTATATCTTTAAAATCTCTCCTTTTGAAGGGATGAACTGAACAGCAATAGCTGCTGATGTAAAACAAACCATTATTTCTCCTACCTCCTCTCCAAGCCCCCCTCCCTGCAGATGCATGAGTCTGAGGGAGGCAGATGCTCTCTGAAGACTATTTTCCTCCGTTAAATAAATTCACTTTCAAATAATGTGTAATTAAATGTGTGGTATTGAATTAATGTTTCATTCTGAGTGCTTTGGCAGCAGGGGACCTAGGGGCCTGGCTGGTGGAAAGAAAACATGCTCACCAGAAAGACTCCCTTCTCCTCTCTCTTTCTCTTTTCCTCCCACCCTGCCAAAAATCCCAGTCCCTGACTCCAAGAGCTGCTGGAGTGTAACACTGAGTCGGTGAGGAGGATGTTTGTGTAAGATCCCTTTTGTGATATGTTACCATGGGCTCTTGAGCATTTCACCCAGTGCAAAGACCTCTGCGATACACTCTCGTCCCTCCTCTACCTGTCTCCTAATGGTCTTAGTCTTCCTTCTCAGAAGAGCCCAGCTGTGTGTTAACCCTCGTATGTAAAGGCAGAGCCCGAGTGTCCCCATGGGATGTGAAATTGTTGCTGGATGTCTAAGGAGGCAGACTACTGAATCTGGAGAGGCAGTTTATCTTTCCAGCCTAGTGTCAGCCAGAAACTATTTGAGAAGGTGCAGAAGATGTTGGGAACCATTGGATGGCTTTTAAGTCTGGAATGTTAATAAGGTTTTGGTCCTGTGAGCAGTGTTTTGTGTTCCTGTGGGAGCCAGCTGAGGAGGAGTTGGTGCATACAGAGACATTGGCAAGCATGGGGGGAACCTACAAAGCTACCAACTTTATCGAGGTGACGACAGCAAGGAGGACCTGAGGGGAGATTTGCATATGTCTTAGGCAGAAGCAGGTTGGGCAAGAGGCAGAGACTGGGTTGGGATATGACTGGGAACCTGCTTATAGCTGCGTGCCTGCTCTCTAAGCCCAACCCTAGCAGCCACAGGGAGCCTTGCAAACATTTAATTTTCTCCGAGTTTTCCATGTCTCCTTACTAAAGCACATTTTAGCTATTGACAACAGCTTAGGTGAAGGGATTTACTTTGTTATATAAAGGAAGAGTCCTGTTGATAAGAGCTCTTGCTTGAGTAATTCCAGAAAGTTGCAAATCTGCAGGAAGAGGAGGAGATGGATGCTGTCTCAAAGGCAAGAGCTTGCTTCTGTGCAAAGCACAGATGAGCTGGAGATTTTCTTTATTTGCTGATGTGGTCATTGTCAAACATTTGCTGGAAGAGATGCACATGATTCTTCCTCTTGTTTTAGCTCCTTTTGCTTTGAGACCTCCCTGGTATGGCTGTTGGTTATGCAGGACTATGCAGTGTTGTGCATCCCAGATAAGACTGCTCAGCACCCAGTAGTCATGGGATGCTTTGTATTGTTCTCTTCATAAGATAATTACTATGTGATTTGTACTCAGATTTATGTGACTGAACTGGATGAGAAGGGTTTGAAGTTGTGTTTTGTTATTATAGGAGTGTCAGGTGTTTTAAGCTGGGACAGTCATTTCTGTCTAAATAGCATGTGTGAAATGGTGTTAAGTGCATTCTAACTGTATTATTTTCCAGATTTTTTTCATGAAGAAAATCATACTTTGCTTTGGTTTGAGTTTAAACTTTGCATGTATGTCACCCTAGATAGTGTCGCACCAGGTAATGTCACCAGCTTCCGAATGGTTTTCAGCATGATGTGGTGAGAGATCCTGGCAGGTTCTGGACTTGCATCTGATGAGTTGTTGGTTTACGGGGTGATTGTGCTTTGCCTTTCTGTCAGCTCCTTTATATGCACACTCCCACTCTCTTTCCACTTACCTTCAGCTCCAAGAGATTGTTGTTGGTGGTCGGTGGTTGTGTTTGTTGCTGGTGTTACAGCTCAGGTTACAGCAGCTCACGGTGCTAATCCAGTCACTCCATGCGGCAAATCACATCCTTCTGTGGAGCTTGAGGGGTGCTCTACAGAAAGGCAACTCTCCTTGGAATCAGGGCTGACTGGAGTTAACTGGAAGCTGAAAGGCAGCTCTTTGGGTCAGGGATCCCTCTCCATCTGCTATTGCAACAGCAAAAGCCAGAGTAGCTCATGATGTCCTGATTGTCAGAGGTGTGCTTGGAAGTGGTGAATATAAGGAATTTACAAAGCATCAGAGATCTGGCAGGCAGAGGTTGGTCTTCCATTTTCCTGATCTTGATTGCAGTGACAGCTCCTGGTGTAGACTGGCATTCCTGGATAATTCTTTTAACCTAGATTGTCCAGCTAAATACGTCAAGGCCTGTTATTTTTTACTGAGGTTCATTTAGCAGCATGCAGTGCATTAGTTCTGGGTCTGCTGGGTCAGCTGGGCAATAATGTCTCCTTCCCACCTGGGATCTGCACTCCTGCCTTGTGCTGCTCACAAGGAAAGAAACAGATGGTAAAAAAAAAAGAAAAGAACTGCAGAAACATAAACCAGATATCTTTTAAGTTCATTATGAAGGTGTGCAATCCTTGACTGAGACAAGGACTGTAGTTGCTACCAAGTTCCCAAAGATTCAGATATGCTTTGCATAAGCCTCTATGATTTGTGTCAGAACTGCTTGGTACTTATAATCAATGACTCTTTTGAATCCAAGTCCTTGAACGGTGCCTTACAGAGGAGCTTGGCAAAGAACCAGTGTCTGGGCACAGCGCCGAGTTGCTGAAGCGTGTACCCACGCCCTTTCCCAGAGGTGGCTCATGTCAGAGCTGGGAGAGAAGCCACCAGAAGCAGAGGGCTACCTATTCAGAGTCCACGCAGAGATAAGAACCAGCCTCTTTATGTCTCCATTTTTTTAAAATGATGTGGGACTGATTCTCCCTTTGTTTACATGTACTTCACAGCAATCCATGATTGAAATCAATATCCTTCATTGACTTTGATGGATTTGCACCAGGCCAGGAGGGAGACTCCAGCTCTGTGCAGCCTGTCTATGTGTTAGCTTCTCTCACTAGGAGACAAGTCTGTGAGAGAATGACTTACCAGCCCTCCAGTGGCAAGGCTTTTTGATCTGGTCCTACCCGATGTGCACGCTTTGCTCTGATCAGGTACATCGGGTAACTCATCAACATGTTTGGTTAACATCCAGACTGCAATTGACTGCCTCACATGAAAGGCACTCTGCTTGGTACTTACATGTCTTAATATCAAGATTTCCAGTGTAAGTTGTAACCTCTGTTTGTTTGATTTTAATTGTCACAGACCAACAAAGGTACTCAGTGTTTATTCATAAGATTTATTCCAGCAGTATCAAGAAAAATTAACAAATCCTATTGGCTAAGTGAGAGCTTTGCTACTTTTTTGTGGACAACTTATGTAGAAAGAAAAGAGACAATTCTTTGGCATAAATTAGTTGTTACAAAAAATTACTCAGCCGCTACTAAAAATGTTGTTAGTATCATTTATAAAGTGCTGTTGATGCAAATGAGGCTTTAGAAGCTTATGAAAATCAAGGCTATATCTGCAAAGAGCTCAGGATCAGCTTCAAATCAGGATACCCTAGAAACAGATCTAAAATAATTCAATTTTAAAACAGGGCTTGAACAGGAAGAGGGGCAAAAAATAGAGAACAAGAATAAGAGAAAAAATATGCCATGATGTGAAAAAGCTGAGGGAGGCGGGAGCTGATGATGGAGAGGTGCAGGAAAGGACCTACCTTTAGGGAAAACAGGACCATATGTGAGGGAGAAGGAAAAAAATAAAGAAAACTGGTATTGGTCTTTTCTAGGCTAGAAGAGAAATCTTCTGATAAAAAGGATGGCAAAAATAAATAGAGAAATTTCTATAACTGTATTCTGTTCCGCCCACCAGCTACTTGTTGTGCGTGAATTAATAAGATCAGGAAACCCACTAGAAATACAATGAGATAGATTGCTTGGTGTTCAGGAGTATGAAAGAAGGAGATGTGAGGAATTAATTGAAATTAATTAATCTAACAATTGAAATTTGCCTGGTGTAAATGATCCAGCATTAGTAGTTTTCATTTTGCTGTGATACTGACACTGCTCATGGTTGTCTCTATTTTGAGTTTGATTTGTCCATTTACATCCCACTGTAGTCATCTATGTCCAAACACAATCATGTGCATCCAGGTTTCAACTTTATTATCAAACCATGGTTTTAAGAATTCTGGCTGTGATGAGAATTTGAAATGCAGAATTTATAGTGTCACTGAACCCATCTCTTCTTCATCTGATGCTCAGGACTGATTTAGAAATTAGACAGTAATTGGAAAATTAGATTCATGAAATGTACCGATGCAACGTCCCAATATCCGCTCATGTGATTGAAATCTGATGGTTATTCAAAACAAGTTGTTCTTATTGCACAGCTCCATATGCTCTACCTGGGATTTTCAAGTTGAGTTGGGGTCTTTTTTCCTTGACCTTACCAAGCTAGGAAGACTTGGCAATATGAGTGTAAAAGATGGGGAGAAAAGTCATTGAATCAGTGATAAAAGTGAAAAGGTTCTTGCTCTTCTGGGCTCGGTCGCCAGGGCCAGCGCAGAAGTGACCCATCAGAACATGCAAGATTGATGTATGAGAAAAGCAGAATGAACCTTGTCCCCTCTTCTGCCCCTGTATCCCATGGCTGTCCTGGGTGTGCAAGTTTAGCAAATGACAGTATGTGTCAAGGAGAGGAACAGACATGACTAAGGCCACATGGGAGCAATGATGAGGAGAAAGAAGTTTCTGGTTTTAGACAGCCACTTTTCTGACTAAATTCACTTTAAGCACAGATATAGTCAGCTGTCCTCCAAAGGGTTCAGAGGTGGTTAGGTAAGATCCCTTTGCAGATCCAAAGTTTCCACCCTTCTGCTTCGGCTGTTCCAGAGAAAGGGAAAGTTTTCTACTTTGCGGCGACCCAGACTTATTCTGTGAATGTTCTAACTTACTCTCCTGCTGCCATCACTGAACTGAAATCACAGGCCATTTCCAGCCAGCTGCAGATCAGGTGCTTTCTGATGTGGCTCATGGGCTATTCAGAACAACAGTGAAGGTAGGAGTTTGAAACACCTTCTCAATGTGTTAAATCTTCACAGACAAGAAGGAAGGAAGGGAATCTGTCAAAGTTTCCTACCGTGTCATACAGCAACATAGTAATCTCAAAGCTAGGATTGAAAGATGTTTCATTTTAAACTGGAATTATTTCAGTGTTGTGTGCTAACATTTTTTTCCTGCAGGTACAGCACAGCTTTGAATGAGTTCCCATCATGCTGTCAAGTCTGCTTATTTTCCTGTCAGGTCTTGCTGTGGCTCATGCACAGGTTCTTCTTTTGAATTGTCTTGTTGGCTTGTTTTTATAAGTTAGTGGTACAAGGGGAGAGAAAAAAACAAACGAGTGGTACTTAGAGGAAGGCAGTTTGCATACACCTTGTCTACAGGGCTGACTGCAACAGAGTGGAGACAGATTAGCACACCGCTGCCTGCCTAAAACAAATAAACACCAGCTGTTTATCAGACAGGGCTCAGCTTTCTCCGGGAGGAGGTAAACAGATTTATGCAGATGAACCTCTGAGGTGCCCTTGCAGCAGAGCATCCTTCATGGCTACTCGGCCTTCCCTATGAGCTACAGCCAGGACAGACGAGCACGGAGGTGCAGGGTTAGCACAATAACACAGCCACCTGCACTGTGCTGAGCTGCTTTGTCACTGCTTTATGGTCAAAGACCATATTTAATAGTAATTTAGAATTAATCATACTGCTGCTCTCACTGTAAGTGGGAGAATTTGATGTAAAATTCACTATTTTAGGCCTCTAGCATGTGAAAAAAGCAATTTATTGTAATGCACTTATTCCATTTGTGCCTAAAATACTATAAAGCAAAATTTATCACCAATTGAGGTTGAGAGAAACAGTAATCAACAGAAGTTCTTTTCTGATTCTGCATTAAGATTGTCCAGTTGCTGTCAAACTACTTAACTTCATGACCCTTTTATTTTTTTAAGCACCAAAGTTTATTTTAAATCCAGGAGTGCTACATGAGTCAACCACCGCAAAAAGATTGCTCCTCTCTCAGTTCAACTCTGTCTGCTGTAATGTCACCTTTAATTCTTTCTACAAATTTTCCCTGAAACTTCACAGGTGACTCTAGCAACTTGCTGCAAAATCTGGCCTTGAACACCGATGGGTTATTATTCTAATAATGTACACATAATTACGCAGTTTGGATGCCAGCTCTCAGAAATGTCTGATCATTTATTAAGATGTTGTTGGAAGGAAAAACTGAAAGCTTAATATTTTGGGCAAGATCCTGGAGAGTACCAAAAGAGAGGTTTGCTTCAGTTCTCATGGTGTTATAAGAAGTGTAAATATTCTCAAATAGTACTGCTGGTTATTCTGAGACAGTTTCCTTTTTAACATTATCTCACACCAAATGAGGCAATCAGATTGTAGTTGCTACATTTCTGAGTTTTTTGAAGTGTCCTTGGGTTCATCTTAGTACAGCTCATTCTTCCACAGGTTTCTTGACTGCTGCTATTCAGGAAACCAACAATGCAAATATGTAGTTTGTCAATACAGTAAGTCCAAGCTACTGTAGTGATGAGTGCTATAGAAGTGCTTACCAAGTGAAAGAGGAAAACATTCCTCTACTCTATTGAGTAAATTGGTGCCATTTCAGCTTTTCATAGATTAGGACTTTCCTCACCCAAGTGCATCACTTAGCATTTCAGCACATAATATCTCAGATTTCTTGAGGTACTCCTTAAACACTCAGCTAAACCAGGTGGAGAAGGCAAAGTCCACGTGTGATTTGTTCTCCCTGGCAGTCACTGCAGGTTTAAAACCAGAATAATTTTGGATGTGCCTACCACCCTGTGCCATAATGTTAATAATATTATTAATATTGGTAAGCAGCAGTTTTCAGCCTATTGAACAATTAACAAAAAGGTCAACTGGAATTCTCTAGAGAGGCATCTTTCATTACAAGGCCCATTGCTTATGCAATCTCACAGCATCCATCTTCCCAAACAAGCCAAAGACCCAGAGATGGCATCTCCTTAAACCTGCCTCTGAGCTCCTAATTAAAAAGCTTAATTGCATGAAAGCCATTAGGATGCTTGTCTTCTAATTCATTGGAGTTTTGATGCATTTAGTGGTATCTGTGTTGTTGTGGGGAAAATGCACCTTTGGGTTGATACAGGTGCCTGTTTGGGCAGCAGGATAGCAGGAGCTGGTGGCAGATTGTGATCTCTTAGTGATTTGTCCCTACAACCAGTCTGAAACCTGGACTTGACCTCCTGCATCTGCAGTGCCCCAAGGGAAATGCACCTGAGCTAAGGGCTGTATAACTGTTGCACATGGGAGACATGGAGAAGACTCAAAGTGGTCCAGTTTGTGAGGAAACCTATTCAGGGTTATGAACACTCCAGTGTGGAGTGGAAAGAGGACACTGTCCCACATAGTACTTCTACCTGGGGAGACCTCTCATGCATTAGCTTTTGCTCATCACAAACTGGAGAAAAGTGTACAGCTCTCCACTGCCCTGCCATGGCCTCCAGGCTGAAGCTGGGGATAGTTCTCAAGGGAGGCACTAAGCTTCACTGGAGGACAGTTTAGAGTGATGAAGTTTTGGGTACTGTGCCTCCAGAAACTGCTATAGTGGCAGCACATCTCTAGCTGCTTCCACAGTTTATTATGGGCATTAAAAAACTCCTCTTTGTATTGCTGAGGAACTGCAGGGGTGCTATGATGTCAGCAAGGCACTTGGAGGTTTTGGTAGCAAGTAACTCTGTCCTACTGTTTTTTCCAGAAGAGAGTATGGAGACCCCCAAGTTCTCCCAGCAACCAGTGGCATTTAATCATGGCACAGCATTAGTAGATATTCCACAGTCACTTAACTACCCTTGTAGGTCCCTGATCCCTGGGCAGATCCAGCCCTTAGGAATGACCTGTTAGCTCAGCAGAACAATTTTCACCAGCCTCTGTACCTTTGGTAAATTAATAGCTACTGCTCTTCTGATTCTTCCTGTAACCTTGGTTGCTATTCTCTGTCAGTCCTCACCATCCTAAATGTCAGTGGAAAGGATCATTGAAACTAATGGATTCACTTTGTCTGTTGTACCAGTGACTGTATCCTGGGATGACCTTTCTGAGGTAGCAGTCGAGTAGAAGCAGGCTTCAGGGTCAGGGTCCTGCTGCTGGACAGTACTTGGTGCTTACAGATGGTTCCTGCTCATGCCCTAAGGTGCATGAGAGTCAGTGGTCCTCCTCCTCTTGGGAATGGTTTGACTTCCTAAGGTTCAGCCTCAAAAATCTGATATGTTTGGGTTTAAACTAATACCGTTTGAAATGCAAAACTCAGCAGGACCTTCTCATCTCGCCTGGCCTGGCATCAGAGGTATGTGACCTTTGATATGCCTCACAAGAGATGGATTATTTCTAGGATTATTCCAAAGAGATTCAGGTCTTTGTAGCAGAACTGGCCCCTAAGGTTCCTCTTCCCGTGGACAACCTTGTCATGAGCTTGTCATGAGAACGTGATAAACCTCAAGTATTTTTCTAGCAGATGTTTTGCATGAGACTAGCTCCATCCCAGAGATGGCTGCGTTCTGTGGGTGGTTAAAAAGATCCCTGTAGATATTTTTGCAAAGCAATTTCAGATCCCTTGCAGCTTGCAAGAAAATTGAATTAGTTGTTTTCCATTCCCTGAATTAACCCTGATTCATTCTTCCCTCAACCCTCTCCCTCTTCCTCCCCTCCCTCCAACAGATGTCCAGCATATTAAGAGGAGAGACATCGTTTTGAAGAGGGAGCTGGGAGAAGGTGCCTTTGGGAAGGTGTTCTTGGCCGAGTGTTACAACCTCAGCCCCACCAACGACAAAATGCTGGTGGCAGTGAAGGTAAATCCCAAGAAGAATGGCAGAGTGTTGGGCAAGGGCTGCCTGGCAAAGTGAGACTGGATGAGCCTGCATGGGAAAGGGAAGCAGGGGAGGGCTGGGGGCCATGGGCAGAGATTTATTTGATGCTGGAGATTGTGGTAAATCCACTTAGTCACACAAAGTTTTAGTGTTTCGCTTCAAGGTTGTCTGTTGTCACCCATGCCAAAGCCTCCCTCCCTTCATGGTCAGGATACAGACAGGGAGGAGAAGCTGGTCTGGAAGCCATAAGCTCTCATGCAGTTGCAGCATCCCAGTGTGAATCCACCTCCCTCCATGAAGCACTGCTCCTTCTGGATTTTATCTTTTTGTGTAGCATGCAGAGGCTGAAACAAAAAAAGGACTCAGCAAAAATACACATGTAAAAGCTAAGCACAATGAACCGATTTTCTGGGATCAATTTGCTGCAAGACGGGTGAAGCAACTCGGTTCAGATCCACTCAGCTTCTGCTTGCCTAGCACAGGTCGTTCCTGTTTTGGTTATTTTGAGCCAACACAAGTTCAGCTTGGCTTATGCTGTGCTGCTTGCATCCTTGTGATAGTCCCTGTGTGAACTGTGCCCCATCAGTGTGGCTCTGGGCAGAGGAGACCACTCAGTGCAGAACTGTGCTCTCCTCTCAAGTATTACCAGTTGGCAGACACACATAGTCTAATCCCTTGGATTTAATTGATGCCTCCTAACTCCTTGGAACAAACTCTGCCTTTGAACCGATACTCTACAGGGAGAAAGGTTCCAGCACTCTCTCCAGGATGCTGGAGGCATCCAGTTATTTGAGAGTTGTTCTAATCATTGGCAACTCAAGCCTTTTCTTTTTTTTAGCTCATTTGTCCCCTTTTGCTCCAGGAGTGAAGTGCAAGATTGTACCTTTCACCTCTGAAGTTGGTTAAAGTTGAGGCAGCAAAGACACCCATGTGATTAATGTCTCGATTACAGGGCTGGTACCTGCCTATCAGTGTCAGCCATCCCTTAGTGAGCCTGGCCCTTGAGTCTCTTCTGAGTTACATTTGCATGTAGGCAGAAACAGCATCCAAACTTGTTTCTGTTAATTGCTACTATGAGCTTACATCTCCAGAGTGCCTTTCATCCTGTAAGATCATACAGTTCCAGCTGTATGGAGCAGGGCCTTGGAATCTGGCTTCTTGCCAGCTCTGGGAGTGGCAGAGGCAAAAAAAAATCCTTCTCATTTGGGCCACATTTTAAGTCTTAGGTAAAAAAAAAATAAATTAAAAAAAAAGAATATGCTTTGCATATTAAGTTGAGATTTGACTGCATTTCCTGAATATCTCATGCTCCTGACAGAAGGTGAGAGCTACCTCCCCAGTTGCTGAAGCTCAGAGCAGCAGCAGGACACACTGGGTAAGGGCATCTGAGTCCACAGCCCACAGCCTGCCTCTGCCCTGCTCTCAGGGACTCTCTCCCAGGGCCAAAGAAAGTGACTGTGTTACTCACTCAGCTAGATGGACTCAGATTTTCAGCGAATCTAAAGGTTGCAGCCCTGCAGATAAACTGGGTTTTGATGTGATGACACGGACAAGCTTCCTGTTTTATTCAGCTTGCTTCTAAAAGCATGCTAAGAAATGCACAAAAACTACATCCAGCAAAGAGCATTGAGGTGACAAAGTCAAGTACTAGAAATACTGGAGGGGCTGCATTCAGGGCATGCCCTTAGAACACGTTTTCCATTTCTCTGTGAACTGTTCCATTGTAAAGATCACTCCTGTGCTGAGAGCTCCCTAGGTGTCAGTGTGCCTGTTTTCACAGCTTCCCAGAGAGCTGCTGGGGTTGTATCATCCCCATTTGGCAGGGAATGAAGGGCAAGTGGAGAAGCAGGAAAACTGAACTGAAGGGATCCACTTAGATGGAAAATGGAGTTACTGACCTCTCTTTTTAGTCCTGTGGACAGCAGGAACCAGGCTCAGAGAGAGGCCTGCCGTATCAATAAACACACAGTGTTTGTGGAGACCTGCCCCTGATGCCACATAAGAAGGGACTTTCCAGGTAATACTGGAACAACTGGCACTTTGTGACAACAGCTGCAACCTGTAGATGCTCAGAGATTTGCCAGAAGTCATGGAGGAATAGTATGATGGAGATACAAAAAAAATCCACCCCAAATCTTACTGGGGCAAGCATTCCAGTGGTTTTACTGAGACATCCCTTCTGTACCCCTGGTCCTGATTTTCTTTCCCTATTCTATTCCCTCCAGCTCCTGTTTCCCTCATTTCTAAATGCTTGGCTGTGCAACCTTAGTAATGTGGGGAGTTTTAATCACTTTTTTTGGGTATGTGATATTTACATACTTACAGTCCTAACACCTTGTGAAAATGGCTGTGTGTGAAGGAGAAAAAACCTAAGCTCACTTCATCTTGAAATATTATGTGCAACCACAGAAGAAAGGGGGAGAAGAGAGTAATGGGCGAAGGGACTATTTTCCTGCAGAAAAATAGGGTAACATCACCATTATGAAGATATTAAATAACTAAAAGTAATTGGGTGCCTGAGATAAGGATGGGTGCTTTGCCATCTGCACTGTGTAACTAACATTCATCTAAATATCTCTTGTCAAGCTATCCCAAAGGACAAAGATTTAAAATAGATTTATGCCATGTGACTGGTGGTTTGGGGGCAGAAGATGAGGTAGTGTCCTCAGGCTTGGGGAAAAACAGATCTGCTGCTCCAAGGGAAAAAGCACCTGCTCCGGAGGACTCACTACACCCAGGAGTACTGTGGACCAGCCAAGGTGCAGTAATTGTGCTGGGCTCTGTCCTCCAAGCACAACTTCTGATGCTTAACATCTCTTTTTGCACATAAATTTTAGCCTGCACCTGCTCCTGCCACCTCTCCTACCTGCATGGGGAGATTCAAGGCACAGGGAAAAGAGAGCATGTGTATTTGTGTGCAGGTAAGCGGAGAGCTACCTGGTGTCCCTCACCACTGAGGGGGAACTGGTGCACATCAGACTGACTTAAGATAACTGGGACAAGTTTCTTTGAGTCCTTTTCAGCTCCTGTTAGGCTGCAGAGTGAAAGCCAGAATTGGTCTTGAGCAGTCCTGGCCTGAGGAGAATATAACTGAGACACGACAACTCAAAGCCAGTTTTGCCTCTTTATTTCCTTAAATGTTTGCAAAGATTGTGCTGATTCTCATGGCCATTCCACCTTGTCACATGGTCTGAACTTCAACATTTTTCTCAAGTTCCCTCCCCTGATATCCTGAGATGACAACAAGCAAGCACAAACTAACTCTCCAATGCGACTGCACAATAATGCATGGGCAAACCAGACTCCATGCCTGGGGAATCCTCCCTGACCACCAGCTGCACCCACAGCAGCATCTTCATGGCAGCTCTGCAGTTTCAGGCTGGTCCACACCACCTGGAGCCTGCAAGCTGCCCTGCAATGGCAAAGTGGCATGCTCAAATTGTGGGAGATGATATATTCTCAATAAGGATACCGATTTCAGCATCAGTCTTTCAGGGGAGCTGTTATAAACAGCAGGGGATAAAAACATGATTTTAAAAATTATGAGAAAAGACTTTGACAGTGTCCTTCTTCAGAGGCAGTTTGAAAAATCTACACAATAACTACACAGCCAGGCAAATCCGTCTTCTGAATAAAGGCAGTGTAGTCAGCTATTTCAAAATAAAAGACAGATAGCAAGGACTGACTGACTGAGGAATTTAATAATAATGAGATATGAAGCCATTCACCCCTAGGTCACCAGTACAAATTCTGCCCAAGCTGGGAATAATTGGAAGCTATTACCCTCTGAGGCATGTTTGTTGCTGCCTAGGAAACAAGTTGGGGAACCCACTGGGCCAGTAACTACACGAATGAAATCCTAAGGTGGTGCCACCATCCCAGTACAATGGAACCAGTGGCAGCCATTCTGCTCCCATCCCTTCTTCACCAGCTCCTCTGAGATGCTGTGCCCTGTTTGTTCTGTTTTCCCCCTCACCTGAGCCCACCCTGTGTGTGTCTGTGTCCCTTATTCCAGGCACTGAAAGACCCCACATTGGCAGCCCGCAAGGATTTCCAGCGGGAGGCAGAGCTGCTCACCAACCTGCAGCACGAGCACATCGTCAAGTTCTATGGTGTGTGTGGGGATGGTGACCCACTCATCATGGTGTTCGAGTACATGAAGCACGGTGACCTGAACAAGTTCCTGAGGTAGGTGTGCAGGAGAGCGTGGGAGTTGCTGCACAGCCACCTCGGGGTGAGTTCTGGCTCAGTGGTGCAATAGTGGCATCGTTATTCAGTGAGCTGAGTAATGAGAGATTGCTGTTCCAAGGACAGCTTGTAGGAGGTGGTGGTCCTCACTGGATTTGGTGCTTTATTAGCCCTGTTCCAACATTTCCTCTTAGGTAATCCTAGGAACAGCCCTGTGAGCTCTGGAAACCTGGGTTTTCTTCTCCCACCTGAGCAAACCTGAAGATGTGGGAAGCATGTCTGCAATTCTCTGCCCTGTGGGGGTAGAAGGGCACAGCTGCCAGGAGCTCCAAGTCCTGTACACCCAGCAAAGCCATGTCCTGCTGAAGCAGAAAGGCCATTTGTCATAACTCCCTCAGTCACCCAGCTCCTGCTTCAACAGCACAAGAACCAAAATATTTCTTTCAGAAAGTCGCTGGAGTCTTCTATCTGATCAGTATCCTGGGCATTTACCAATCTCTAGTTCTCATTCCTATATTCAGAAAAATCCTGAGAAATGTTGGCAGGGCCTCAGGCAGTGCCTGTGGAGTCCATCCCTGATCCCTGGTGCCCAAGCCTCCTCAGACAGAGATCCCATAACCTGTAGCACCACACTACTCAAGAAGCCAGGCAAGGCCTGAAAAAGTGCCATAATTGCCTTCCCCGTCTCTAGAGACACATAAATTGCTGGAGCCCCCACTGCCCCCCATCATCGTTCCACCATTTCATCAGCCTTAGGCGGACAATTTTTGTGCCCTGCATCCACCAGCAGCAAGGGGCAGGGAGCAGCTGTGGGAGGATGTTTATGGTGTTTTTCTTCCATGAAACAGAAATTCTGCTCTAAAACCTGCATGCAAGTGGAGTGGTACTTACCTCTTGAAATAATTAGCAGTTTTATTTCCCAATATTTAGAAAATTGGACCCTTGATATTTTCCTGTTTTGACTGATAAGTGTGACTATGATTGCAGGAGGAACAAGAAGCTTGTGCGCTGCAGGTCTAGATCTGGGGTTAGGATGCACTCAGGGTTTTTCTACCGTTACAGTCAGTTTCTGCCCAGGAGACACAGGTTTTCCCCTGAGGTTTCCACTTCAAAGGAATCACCTACACCAGAAGAGACACGAAAAATGATCCTAGGGGTTTTTTCTTTTGTCAGCTGAATAGTGATAACCAGCCTGCAGCTCTGCTGGGGCATTCACAGGGCACTGGATGAGCTGGGACAAGACATCCTTGGCAAGGCAGGGCGAGTCAAGGCTGCTGCTACAGTGGCTTTACAGAGCTCCTCAGACCCACATTCAAGGGTGACCAGTCTCAGGTACCCTGGGACCCAATCTTGTGATACTTGCAAGGGCATGACAACCTCCCAGCAGGCCCAGATTGAACTCTGCATACTGGCATGAAACCATGGGTTGGGCTGAAAGGGTATTTTAGCACAGATTGGTGATGCAGTGTTAAGGACAGTGCCTCAGCCTTGTAACTGGAGGAAGGCAGTCTGAAAAAGAGCACAAGACTTAGTGTTCTTCAAGTGCTTCACAAAGAGTGGAAAATTGGCCCATCATTTTTCCTGGCAGAACCAGCAGCCTTGTTCCCTTAGAGGATGGAGATATTACAGCTGAGGCACAACCTTTCTCACTACTCAACTTCCCTAACAGTATAGTCCAAAACAGGCTCTCTCACTGTCTCAGATGGTTGTGTTGTGCCCACTGGCAATGCCTCATGGAATGGCTTCACACAGCAGCATGTCCCTAAGGTTGATATCATGCTGGAGTCATGGACCCCCTCATCCCCATGTCCCAACCCTTCCTTGGGACATGTCTGAGAAACACTCATGCCTGACGAAATTCATCTCTAGTTTCACTGGAGAAGAAAGCTTATTATATTATCTTTGACCTTTATAAAGGAAAAGAAACTGTGTGGTCCTGGAATTCAGCTTCTCATCTTCCAGATGCATTTAGCTGCCAGCTTCTCCTTCATTTGCAGCCTTGGAGAAGGGATTTACATGCTTCCTTCTCTGCATGCTGGTGTGTGGTAGGCAGCGAAACCCCTTTGTGTCCCAAAGGAAACTGGCTTTGGGAGCAAGGGAGCTTATACCCAGCAAACAGGAACTCAAAATGCCTAAGGGGACACATGGAAAGGGAGTTGTGGGCTTTATTTGTCAGATCAGGTGTCTACTGGTGGGAAACTCTGGGGAACGGGGACTGCAAGGGGGTCAGAAAGGGTTGATGATGCGGAGCTGCCTGGCATCCTTCAGCAAGCAGCAATTTTTATAGTGTGATGATTCACCCAGCCTGCAGCAGGAGATAGTGACTCCCAGGCACTGGAGACCAAGGATTCTGGGAGTCTGTAAGAGACACTGGATGGACTTTTCCCAGTTTAACTGTGGAAATTGGAAAAGCAGTAAAATGGAAGAGGCTCATTTTAGACTCAGTTTCCTAGAGAAAAATACAATAAATAAATTCCCCTAAGTATTGTTAGACCTTTGTGTGCTTCCCAGAGAACAGAGAGTTTTACTGGTCTGTAATATTAACTGGTGTGGCAAAGGGAAGAACTAGGATCAACACACACCTGCTAGGTTAGTGGTAGCATGTACTTGGGTGCCTCTACACACCTCCCAGGGCCCCCTTGTGTAAGAGCATTGCTGGTGGTGCAACAACAGACCCTGCTGTCTGCACCAGGAGAGCCTGCAATTGTGGTGTCCTGCCTAATAAAAAATACCCATAGAAAATATCTTGACATGGAGAAACACAGGCATTGATCTCCAGAGAGCGTGGCATCCCTAGGGATGGTATGCACAGGGGCTGGAGTCTGCCTGGGTGGGTGGCAAGGCACACACACACTCACTGCTCAGGGCTCTGCAGTGACCACATCCCTCTCTGCTCACCAGGGATGTCCATCACTTCCCCCCTTTCCTTTTGTTGCTGGTTTTCTAGCTTTTGTTTTCTGTCTGGGGAAGCAGCAATTTCGAAGTAAGGATAATTGCACAGTGCCATTACAGACCCTCTCTGCAGTCTGTAATAAGTCATTGCCATTTGCTGTTAACTCAGGCGATAGGTTTTGTTAGAAAAGTTGAAAAGTTCTGGTGTTTTTGTGTCAGCCCTTCTGGAGAAGCAACCCCATAACCAGAAGAGGAATTTCAGAAGAGGAAGCCAGGAGGGTGATTTTTTCCCCCAAAGTCTCCATCATTATATAATAGAAAAAACTCCAAGAGTTCTTTAACAGGAAATCCACCCAATTTCATGGCCTCTCTGTAAAGTTGAATTAAATTCTTTTCCCCAAAGAAAGATGGACGTACGCTCCTCATATTCCCTGTAGGTTTCTTGACACAACTAAGTTTACTAACATACTTTCTTTTTTTCTCATAAATGTGTTGATTCTTCTTTGTTTTTATGATACCCATATGAGATGGAGTAAGGGAGAAGGGAAGCAAGGGAGGGACATATATGTACTATAGAGGACATACTGAGATGTGTCCTCTATAGTAGGTTGTAAAAAGAGCAACTGAAATAAAGGTGTTGACTGACCTTTTTTTAAATGCCACCTGTTCCTTCAGACACTGGTATTTCTTTGGGGGCCATTATTGTAGTTGGAAAAAGGTGGCAGTAATGAGACAGTAATACATCTTCACTCCTCACTTAGGAATGTTTGCCTTTGATGACAACAGGTATCAGCTAGAGCTAAATATGGTATAACTGCAAGGTATGATTGGCACAAATTGTTCAGAACAGTTTTAGAAGGTACCGTTTTTCTTACTTTGCTGTTTTTAGATAAACTGTTCAGTCCTGGCTCAGCTTCACCTGCTGTCACAATTTGTTGTCACCACTAAGTATTTTCCTGGGGTAAACTTGTCTATGGGCTATTTAAATAAGACATCAAACAGTCATTTCTGCATGCACTCTTTCTGCAGCTCCTTCAGCAGTTCTTCCAGTGTGCTGCTGCTCCCACCATACCCATGGGGCTCCAAGATGCCTCTGGCAGCCCCAGCTCTGCTACTCACACTGCTGGTCCCAGACAACTCATCCCACATTTAGCAGCATCACCCACTCATCGCTCCCAAAAAACCACTTCTGGCTCCTCAGCTGTTGTTTCTGCAGTTCCTCTCCTCTTACAGATGTCCCTTCTGTCAGGAGAGGACCTTTTGAGCCATGTTCCCAGTGGTGGAGCAGTGAGAGGTAGCTGAAGAGGGGGACATTTGAAAAACTGTTGCTTGAAACACAAACACCTGGCTACTCATTCCTTTGGTGCACCCTCAAGCCCAACACAGCAATTTGGGAACAGAGATAAAAGTGGGAAACAGTTTGGACCTTGTGGTGCTTTGTTCAATCAAGGTGGAGGGAAAGCTCTGAATGTGCAGTTTCAATTTGCTGTCTCTCTATGGGATTACTGCTGATGATAGGAGTAAAATACCAAGAATAATTTCAAAGAGAACAGTATGAAAGCCTCAGAGGAAATGCTGTATCATGTCTTAGTCGCAAGAAGGAAGGTCACAGCATCATTTCTTGCATTTCCCTAAATATGAGGGCTTTTGTTATTCTGCCTTCACACAGGTTACCACAGGGTGAGCTCTACCAAGGGAAGAGACATCACAGAGAGAGCATGACATGGAAAGGCTTGGTACACAGCAAGGAAGGGGACAAAAAAGGGGCAGGACAGGAAAAAGACTGACCTAAAGTCCTGTGTTTACAATGCACTTGGTTCAGCAAAGTATTTCCTTTTGTTGTGCAGGGTGTTCTCTGCATCTGCTGACAGCCAGGGCTAAACTTTGCACCTGTGCTCGTGCTGTCACAGTTCACAGTACCTGTGTTACCTTTGGGATAGCTCAGGATAAAAAAGGGATTTTCCAGGGCTGAAGGTGCTAGTGTTCCTCTGAAACATTTTCTGTGATCTCTGGCTGTATTGATATCGATCAGAGGATGGTTGGTTGGTGATACGGAGGAAAGAAAGGAGGCTGTTTGGGACTAATAAAGAGATTAGGTAGCAAGAATATGACAGCTATGGAAGAAAAGTGGGTGATATCTCTACCTCTGTGGAGTTTTCAAAGGTGTAAGAATTAAATGGAGCAAACGTAAATATCTGGAGGCTCATTAATTTGCATAGGTCTTGCCAGAGAAGAGTGTCCATTTTTCATCAAGCCATTCGTCCCCTGTCCTGGCATTCTGTCTCCATCTGTGACCACAAGAGGTTGTATGCAGTAGACTAAGGCTAGGATAAGGATGTATGGCACCCCCTCACCCACCAAATGTTCCCCCAACCTCCTGTTCTCCTAAGCTTTTCTTTCTTCCTTTCCACTGGAGCTGTGTGTACATCCTCACAGTGCAGGTGTTGGGGGCTAGTCCCCACTCCAGCAGGAGCAGCGAGTGTGTGGGATTCCCATCTCTTGGTCACTTTTGAGACCCAACTCTATGCTTTTTGCTTCTTCCTCCCTATAGGGCACATGGCCCAGATGCTATGATCCTCGTGGATGGGCAGCCTCGACAAGCCAAAGGGGAGCTAGGGCTATCTCAGATGCTCCACATCGCCAGCCAGATCGCCTCTGGAATGGTGTACCTTGCCTCCCAGCACTTTGTCCATAGAGACCTGGCCACCAGGAACTGCTTGGTCGGAGCCAACCTGCTGGTGAAGATTGGAGACTTTGGGATGTCAAGAGATGTCTACAGCACTGATTACTACAGGGTAAGGCAGCTCTAGTGGCAGTCTGATGCTCAGAGCAAAGAGAGATTAGGAAATGTTAGAGTAAATCAGTTTTCTGAGCCCTTGAGTTCAATTGCTTGGTTATTTCCTCGTTGAAACATGTGCACAGATGTTGACCAGGCATCCCTAAACAACTGTCCTTACTCCTGCTCAGTCCTGCCTGTGCTTGTAGTTCAGACATTCATGCAGATGCCTACACACAGACTCTCTGTGATAGCCCAGCTCACAGTCACATGCGTTGGGATGGCTCTGAAGTCATCATTGCCTATTTTTATACTCTCATTTTTGAAGACATTGATAAATTAAAGGTAATCCAAAGAGATGATAAAGACTACAGGCTGTGACCTCTGGTGTTAGATTAAAGAAACTTAATACAGTGACCTAGAGGAAAGGCAACTGAAAAACAGACTGCTAAGTGCATAAAATATGGGAGAGGAAATAGCAGTCAATTTGGGTCTGAAGTCAGAATACCTTTTTTTTACAGCAGGGTTATCATTTAGGCAATAGAATAATTTGCTAGGGGTAGGTTTCTGAGGGCTTGTCATTAAAGAAATTAAGGAAGCAACTATATAAAAATGCCTGGGTTTAGTGCAGAGCCTAATCCTACACTCATCTCTTGGGACCGACTCAGTGAGCCACGAGTACCTTTCCAGCCTTTTCTTGTGTGATTTGTGCTCGCACTGACTCCTTGTCTTGCACACTCCCTTTGTTCCTGTCTGCACTGTCCTGCCTGCCCAGGATGGCAGCCTCCCTGGGGGAACAGCATGTTTCTCACCCTTCTCCAGCTACAGCAGAAGATGTGATTTGCAAAGTGTTTGAAGCACACTAGGGTAGGCATTTGTTGCTGGACCATCCACCACCAGGGAAGGGCTTTTCAGACTAAGGAGCCGTGGTTTCTAGCCTGGTGCCTGGACTAAAACTGGTTTATTTCTGCTTACAATGTGGATATTTGGCTTTGAGGATGATTTCTATCAGCTACCTGGGAAAGAGTTGACATATGATTGATCTTATTCAGAAAGTTTTCATTATGTGATAGACACCTGCCAGGTGGAGTTACTGTGTTTGGTAGGAGGAAAAACATGATAAGATTTGTTGCTGAGACATATCACCTCTCCCCTGCCAGAACATTGGCTTACCATTAAGTTTAATCACCAGTGAGGGAACCAATCTTCACTGTGTAGCAGGAAAGCCTGTGCTGGGAAAAAAGATCTCAGTGGAGTTACTGGCAGTCCTGAGGAAATAGAGAGGTGCTCTAGGGTCCTAGCACTGATGAAGCTTCAGGAAGGAGTGAGTAGGAAAGAGAAAAGCCCAGAGGAAGATGAGGAGCAGCACATGTGATTGCCCATGTTCTTGCCTACCCTCTTCCCTTCAGCCCTGTTAGTCCTGCCCCAGCCACAGCCAGTGTCACACTGCTGGGGACAATCCCAGCTGAGTTTGTGTTCCTGCAGCACTGAGAGCTCTCTCTGCAACGCGAGAATTTGTTGCTGTTGACATGTGAAGGCTGGGGTGGGGCCCAAAAAGTGAGAACTGAGATGAACTCCACAGGCCAGTTTGTTGTTGTGGGATTTTTCGTCTTCTCTGTGGTGGTGTCCTGTAGACCTCATCCTGTCTGTGAAAAAGTGCTTTGCTGAGGACTGCTCCGTGCTACCTCGTGCAGTGTTGTAAGGCTTTTGGTAGACTTTGCATAGACAAATTGTCGTGTGTGACTAAAACAGTGACTGCCTATCACCTATTTACCAGAAGAAGATCTGAGTTTCAGAGCAATACAGCATTTTTTTCTCAGTTGATTTTTCTTTCTTTGTTTTTACTTATGTTCAGTACTTTTGAAACTCTTGCTCACTAAGTTCATTCATGGAGGCCTTTTTGCTGCTAAAGTTCAAAGAAGGGTCCTGACAAAATAACGTTCTGATCGCCCATACTGGCACTGGTGGCACGAGGGGCAGAGCGTTTATGTGACTTGCCAGGCCAAAGCAGGAGTCAGTGACAGAGTTGGGAAGTCTATCCAGGCCAGCAAAGATCAGAAATCCAGGGGCCAAGTGTCCTTCATCCCTCCTCCAGCCACAGTCCAACCACACTCCTCCCAGTTTAAGAGTAAAGAAGTTCAAGTGGGAGAATCAAACTGCTCCTGGGTCTCACCTATGAAAGGTGGAGATGTGGCTGAAGGCTTGAACTTTACAAGTCTTCAGATGTTCACATCTACAACCTGCCTGGTGAAGTTCCAAAGTCTGTTTCCCAGTGTTTGTGCACAGCAGCTCTCCCCTGTGCCCAGCCTGCCATTGCCACCAGTAGGACCTGGAGCAAAGTTCTGCTTCAGGTGGTTTCTAGAAAACATTCCTTGGTGTGTCCGAGATGCAGCCCTGGGAGGAACTGTAATTTGTCATTTTCTGGAAACACAGGGAAAGTTTCCACCTCCAGGCTGACACAAAGTGGCAGGTCTGGAGCTCTCTGCAAGCAGACTCACTTCAGTCTGCCCTGTCCTGGTGTTTGCTCCTGCCCAGGTTCAAGCCTGGATAACAGGGCATGAGGACATGTGATATCTTAAGTGGGATATATGAGTGTGTTCCAGGCTGAGGGTTTGTTCCTAGGCATGTTCTTTCTTTCCCATTTTTAATCTTTTAAGACAAAGAAAGAATACCATCTGGCTCCTGCATTTGTGCGATGCAAAAGTGCTTTAACAAAGGTGAACTGCTTCATTTTCTGTTACGCATTTGGATACAGAAAACAAATATTTGTGTAACAAAAGGGGCAGAGAGGGTTTTTTCCCCTCTCTACAGGGCTGTCCATATTCTGCCTGAAGACAGATGTGTCCTTTTCCTCCTTCAGCACAGAGGGATCCCATCAGCTGTTGCCTTTAAACCTCCTTTCAACAAGACAGAATGGAGGGAAGATGGTTGTGGAGGTGGAAGTGGTGGGGAGAGGTGGATCAGCATCTGATTAGAAAGCAGAGGAAAGTGGAGGAACTGGGGAGAACAGGGAGAAGTAGCCCAGCTTCTGTGTGAAGAGCAAAGGCGGGGATGCTGAAGAAGCATTTCTGTGCTGTGTTGTGTAATGTGCTGTGCGATTTTTGGTGTGGGTCTCTGTGGGAAGGCAGGACGGAATATATCCATACTGGAGAGAAAAGATTTGGGCGGATTTCGTTTTCCTTCTTGTTTTCTTTAAAAAACTGTGTGAGTAGGCGACTTTTTTTGAGGTATGACTCAGGACTGTGACAGCAGGTGGTGGGACGCTGTGGGTCAGGGACATTGCACCTCAGCCAAACTGAGTGTGGCATGGAGACTGCAGCAAGTCAGGCACATGGAGCCTGCCCGGTGCAGTCCGGGGAGCTGGGGGCTGTTGTGGTGGCTGGAGGGGGCAGTGTCAGAGCTGGGGCATCTTCAGGGCTGAGATTAGAATTCCCAGCTGCTCTTTCACCCTGCAGGCAGGGGTTTGGTTGCTTCAAGAGCCCTTCTGTGACTCTGAACCCACACTAGCTCCAATAAAATCCAGATCATTTTCCATTTGTCCCCCAAAATGCATAATTTAATTCCAAAACAGAACCATGGTAACTGTCCAGGGGAAGGGCAGCATTTCCTCATATTTAGAACACGGTCTTAAACTTAGTCAAGACTCCTTAAGAACTCCTGAGGTAAATGACCTGACATGGATGGGACATCTGCAGTGAAGATGTGTCAAATAGAGGAGGGATTTATGTAAGCATTAAACATCATTAAGACATTCCTCTGTCCATATTTCCTCTGTCCTGCCCTTCTGGCATCCTGCCCCAAATCCTGGACTGGGCTTGAAACCTCTTGGGGATTTAGTTTCATCCTTTCCCAGAGGTCTGTCCTGAGGGTTCTTGTGTTCACGGTTCATCACACAGAGGACACCTGCTTGTCGAAAAAAAGACACATGCAGGACTTGCAAAGGGCTCTGAAAGTGTTTTTGTAGTTCTAGCAACACAGTGATAAACATAATAACAAAAATACTCCCTGTTTCTGTGTCCTCACTACACTGGAGCATTGTTTGGACTTGGGAGAGACAAGATTTTCAGGAAAAAGTAATATCTTTTAATAGAACACATGATATTGTTGGAAGGGGGGAAAAGAATGAATTTTAGGTACACAAACTCTATGTGAGTTCTTTTTTTATTATTATTATTTTTAGTTGTATCAGTTGGTTTAATAAAAGATTAATATCTCTTCCTATGAACGTTGGTTCTCACACCCTTAGACCATCAGAACCAAAACAACATTTTTGCTATGACTTTGGCCTAAGGTCAGTGTTCTTTAAAAAGGCTGGGATCCCTCCTCCTCTGAAGCATGAAGGCTTACCATGTAAACAATTTCTTTCTTCTTTTTCTTTAAAACAGCCAGCTAAAAAAACACATTCTTGATAATTTTCAGTACCCATTGTAAGGTTGCTTTCTGATGACCATCTCCCATCTCAGCCATCTCTTACTTTAGTTCTTTTCCACTGGCATTCAAGATTGCTTTTTTTCTCGTGGGTACAGCCAGTTATTTTTCCAGAGAAGTTTCCATGTGAGCAATAGATCACTAAGGTTTAGCAGCTGCCTGGGTCATGCTCCTTTGGAGGCTCATCAAGCATGGTAGATAAGACTAATAGACAAGCCTTACACTGAAACTGGATTTAGTCTGACCCATAGTCTCCTAGATAGAGGGTTCTAAAATGATCACACCATCATTGACTGTCTCTCTGCTCCCACCAGCTTTGAACTCTCTGCAGAGGTTCAGCTGTACTCTCACAGCAGCATTTTTGTGCAGACTTGCCAGAGCCCTTTAGTGCCCATGTGGATCAATCAGTTGTACAACAACCATTATTATGTCCCTGAAGCTTTCTTTGTTGTTTTGCTGTCCCACTCATGCAGCATATTTACAGCATGGGACGTGGATCCTAGCAGAGGGAAACTGCTGCCCAGCCCTGTTAGCACCAGCATGGATCCCTGGGATGAGTGTGCCAGGGCTCTGCACCATCAGCCATGAAGAGGAATGCCAACAGGCAGAGGGGAAGAAAACTCCCTCTGAATTTCTCTCTGGGATATGGTACTGCCTCACTTTGGGGGAAAACAAGCTACCACTCTCAGCTTTTATGGTAGACTCTGTGTACACTGGCTGTAAGTCAGCTCTGGACAGAGCATGAACCAGGCTTCCTGCACCCAGATGGTGTCCTCAGGCTCAGATTCAGAGCTGATGGGTGGGGGAGAGCAAGTTCAGTCCCTGGTAGTGCTGACTGTTGTGTGGGATCTCATGTAGGATGTACAGTGTGTGTTGTGTTCAGCTTCCAACATCAACACCATTTCCAGCACCTCAGTGCTGTGCAGGTGTTAAGCATCTGTGCCTTGCCTTTTGTCTCTTCCTACCCCTTCTCTGAGGTGTAATATGTGATGTGTTGCTCTCTCTCCATCTTTTGTGCTTGGGTTTTACATATATCTGTAAATATATATTCTGTTAAGGAAAGGAATTAAAAATTAAAAGTGTTTTAATTTTCTCCTGTCCTAAATGGAATTCTGGAAACATATTTTTCTTTGTTATACCTACAGGAGTAAGGGCAAAAAAGTCTGATAGTGGTCTGGAGCTGTGACTTCGAGTACTGATACAGCTGTGTCAGTCAGGCAGAGCCAGAATCTTCTACGTGCAAAAGCCCATGTCTGAAAGTATTAAATTCCCTTCTCAGCATCTGTTTATCCCATGTATCCCATAATCCCTGATTTGTTATTTCTTTCTTGGTTCTCATTGCCATCATTCCCCCTAGATGACACCTGTATGCACCATAAGGTTTGGATGGCTCATGCCATTGTGCCTTAAAGCTGCTCTGACTCTGGGTTTAGGGGCAGAGGAACCAAATTCCCCCCATTTTGCAATAGGATTGGAAAGAGGGGAGGTGAGGGAGTTACTTGATATGGGTTAAGTGTCTCTGTGCCTGTCTTGGTGTGTTCTGCATGCAGGAAAAGTCAGTGTGATATTGAACGTGCTGGTCTTTGATATCTTTGTTGTCCCTGTAAAAACCTCTGCAAATTGAATTCGCGGCACTGCTCCTTATCTCCTGAAAGGAAGATGTAACAGCATCATCTTGTGTTTTAGCCAGACATTTTCCCTCAACACTTCCCCATTTCTGCACTGAGGGAAAAACAAATGTTGAGTCTTTTTTTTTCCCTCTGGTTTGAAACATTAAGAGCCCTCCACACAAAGCAGCTCAAGTGCAGAAGAATTAATTGGGGAAATTAGGTTGTGCTGTATTCCTGGCATTTTCTCAGAAACGGTAATTGCCCTAATTCTCCACCCTGTCAAGACCTGCATCTGCACCCTATTTTCCCCCTCCCCTTTTTCTCACTGTCTACCTGTTGTTCTCCTTCTTGAGTTGCTGTTTTCATGCTGTTGCCATTTATTTTATTCCAGTAATGAGAGGGATGTGGCAGGTGAAGAGTTCTCACAATCTGGTGACACCTTCTTTGAAGCACAGGCACAAAAGAGCAGTTTGTTTTTGGGAAATAAAAACTCCCTGCTCTTGTACTTGACCTCCACACTCACCTCTTCTCCTGCTTGGGGTATGTTGCTGCTGTCATTGCAAGTCATTTGGCTCAGAATTTTTGTTTAATATAGTCTCAATATTCACCTAAACACTGACCTCCGTGCTTAACCCCTTTGTGTTCTGCCCAAACCACCCAAACCCTCACACACTCACCAGGAGCTAATCCAACTCAAGATCTTTCAATCAAATTTCAGCCCCGTTCTCAGGCATTTGAACTGAGACTTTGATTTCTCCCAACCATTGGGCTGAGATCCAGAGGGCTGGAAGCTCAAAGCCTTTCAGTTTAGCTTCCTCATGATTTTTAACCTTCCATTTGCAGAGATCTCAGATGTAGCCAAACAGAGAGGAATTGTTTGTTGTTCTGTATTTCCTGACCTAACACACCTGGTGATGTACATGGCATGTTCAGACTCAATGGAACTGACTTTTCCAGTCCTTCTCCATGTTGACTGGACTCTGGCTGCTCTTAAAAACTGTGCAGGCTGATCTCTGCTTTCCTGGGAGCTGGGAAGAGTCCTGGAAGTAACCAGTCAAATGCTGGAGCTGAGTGAGGGATAGTGACACCATCCCCAGAAGTCAAAGATTCAGTTCCATTCAGAAAGTTGGGGTTGTTTCTCAGTGCAGCCACAGTACCCAAGCCTGCCACCCATACTGTAAAAATTTGAGACAGCAAATTTCCTGCAGAGAGTTCAGGATCACTTTCTTTCAAAGCAATTCCTTTCCCATAAAACTTAACTAGGAGGGCAGAACTCTCACATATTCAGTGTTCCCTGGGTGCAGCCTACAGAGACAGAGAGTCAAGAGAAGCTACTTGTGACCCACATCCATCCTTGAGTAGTTTTCTCTCCCCCTGACTGTGAGACTGTTTTTCTTTCCCTTGTTCTAATTTGTTTTGTCCAAGTGTGGTACCCAGCACCTACTAGAGGCTGCCTGCATGCAGTGTGCTTACTTCCTCCTGCTGTCCCCACTTGGAATATCCGATTAGCCTGAAAGCTGTGACATACAGGGAAAGGAACACAATGCCTCATTTTGAGCCACGAGAGACTCTCTCTAATGACGGAGATCCTTCCAAAGCATGTTCTACTGTGGTGTCACCAGAGACAAAGAAGGATTTTCTACCGGTCAGGTCAGAGAAGCTGATGGTTCCTGGATTTTACCAAGGTGGCCTCATTTAAACTGTAGCTAGAGCTGATGGAAGGTAGAGAACCATGTATCAGCAAGCATCAGTATTGCAACATAGGTGGACCAGAGTGTAGGTCTTTCTGAGCATATGGAAATGATCATGCTTTGGGAGGAGAACTGCCATTTGCAGGTGAGGGAGACTGGGATATATAAAAGTAAAATTCTCCCCTCTCATCTTGTCTAGGTTGTTGAACCCATTTCCTCACTTCATCCCAGTTGGTCACTGGCCTCCTCCTGCCTTCCCACCTGCAGGACCATGACCTCAACTCTCCTTTACCATGGGTGCAGCCACGAGGTCATACAGAGGTCAGGAGAAGTGGGGAGCTTCCCCAAACCTTAGTAGGATCAGCAAAAGAACTGGAGGCATAGAAGATATAAGCCAAAGAGCAAGGGTAAATTATGCTTTGCTTCAAGACAAACTGAAGACCGCCCTAGAAAAATTAAGATGCAAGTATTTTCGTCAACCTTCTTAATTAAGATGCTTGCATGGAAAGAAACCACTGCCTTTTTTTTTTTTTTTTCCATGATTCCTGCATGGTCAGAGTTTCTGTAGGATTTCCCCTCCTGATCTCCCCCAGTTACACAGTCCTGCCACTCCCACAGCCCCAGCAAGCTGCTTCTCCTTGCCAGCTGGATAGAGAAAGCCCCTATTTGCAAGCAGCTGTCCTTTCATATATAGTCTGTTTAGGGCTCAGCTGTCAAAGAGAGCATGTTCAATGTACAATCAAGGGGCAACGATGCACAAAATTGCACACACATACGAAATGGGAATCTTTTCTCAGTGTGTGTTGAGCTTTGAACGCTTAAGTGATTCCACCTCTCTCTTCTCCATCCAATTATGTGGGCAACACATGATAAGATTGCAAAAGGAATTAGGGAAATTTTTATACTGCCTAATCAATACTACTGTTCTCAGCAGGAGGCATCTCCCACACCTCAGCCATGTTGTCGTTTGCCCTCTGAAAACACAAGTTCACCTTCTCTCTATTTGAGCTGTGGTGACCAAGAGGAACAACAGCAGTGTGTCTGCTGTAAAGGGTTGTAGTTACAGAGTTTCTTCCTTGTCTTAAAAAAACCCAAAAGCCTAAAAAAAAATAAATGCCTGCCAAACCCAAGTTTCAGAGTATTAAAGAGATTCACAGTGTAGGCCAGAGAGACCTTCCATCCCTTTCTGCTACGTGGCCTTACAGGAATGGTCAGCAACCTTATAAGCAAAGACACCGGATGATAATTTTTCTGAGCATCACTGAGGCAAGATGCCAGATTTTATGGGCCACTAAACTGATCCAATATAGCAAATCCTGTGTTCCACTGTGGATTCTAAGACCAAATTATCAATTAATGTGAATCATTAAAAAATCCAAATCCCTTTTAGTTCCCTGCAGTCATTAGTGACAAGATACAATATCAAATGCTTTGCCAGCATCCCCTGGAAGCAAGGCAGAAACTTCACTCCTATTTTTTCAAACATATACAAAAAAACATATGAGACCAGTGGTTTTCACAGTCAAATTCGGCTGCCTCTCCATATTTACTTAGGTTGAGGAATAAATCAGGTTTGGGTTACTCTTTGGGTTAGTTATTTGTTATTGGAATAAATGCATGGTAATAGACCCGACAGAGATCTTTCAGCTCTGTGTTTGAGGTAGAATTTGCTTTGTTCTGCACTATATTATATTGATGTTTTTTATCTGCTGCTGGATGACTTCATTTGTTCTGCTTCTTTCCAACCTCCATACCTCTGCCACAGCTGGCTTTAGGATGCAGTTTTATGCATAGATTTCTCTTTACTTTTCCCCTAACTGTAACACTGTAATGCAGAGGCAATTTAAACAACCAGCATGAAACAATTTTCTGAACCTTTCCCCCACCCATTTCCTACCTTGACTTTCTGTGAAGGGAGGTGAATCAGTTATTCACAGGGCAATTCCCCAAGCAGGATGAGCTGTCAGCTACATTTAGTAGCGTGATTTCCATTGCTGATGCAGGGTGGGAAGGTGCCCAGGACAGCTGACCAACTGGACACACCCTGAGGCCATATTTTGGGTATTCCCCAGACAACTTTCAGCCTGAGCTGTTTGGTAGCACAGGAGAAGTGTACCACCAAATCACCATGCTCACCAACTGCCTTTCCATCCTGGGATTTTGTCTCCTCTTTGTCCCAATGGGAACTTAAATAGCTTACTAGGAAGTCAGCAGAGCTTATGCCTGTCATTCACTCTTAATTTGCTCACTGAGATCCCTACCCCTTTTCCTCTCTCCCATTCTCCAAATCTTTCCTATTTTGATGCAGAGGAAAATGCAGTGCTGTACTTCCTGCTCTGGCATTTTGCTTCCCTTGTCGCATCCTAAGCTGCAGTTTTGTGAGTGCTGGCAGGTTTCTGGGTGATTGGAAGTTGTGGGTTTAGGTATTTTCTTCCCCAGCCTGTGACCGTACTCATGGGACAAAGATTTTAGGGCAAGTATAGGGTGATGTGTGAGGTGCTTCACTGGGACATTTGTCCAGCAGTACCTTTACCTCTGGCTAGCCTGAGTTTGGTTGAGTAAAGACATCAGGCCTGGGTCTGGTTCTGCCAGAAGAAGCAGATGAGTCCCTGCACTGTGCCTGGGAGGGCTGACAATGGACAAAGAGCAGGATGCTTAAGTTCTGGATACAGAGGAACTGCTCAAGCATCCTAAAACTTCTCTTGTCTGGAGAGAACTTTTGTGTCCCCCGGAGAATGGCATTCTATGCAACCATCCTCGGTGGCTTCACAGACCAAGGAGAGGTTTTAGGAGGCTGACTTCCCCTTGACTGTTGTCCAGCTTGCCTTCCCTCTGCACTGCCGCAGGTGATCGTGTGGGGTTCAAGGTGGTGGTGCCTGGGGCCAGAGGGTCTCACCTGCCCTGTGCCCTCACAGCAAGGGCTGTGCAGTGTTGGGATGTTGCAGCCAGTGAAAGACTTATGGTTCAGTTAAAGACATACCCTTTCCCTTCTTGTCCCCTTGCTTCATCCCCCCCATCCCTCCCTCCCTCTCTCACCCTACCCTTCTCTTTTGTTTGTCTCCTTCCCTTGTTCTCACCCATTCACTGTCAGGAAGGGCCGCGTCCGAAGGGCCAGTTCAGCGCAGCGTGGCAGCGACAGAGACTGGCACCGCCGGCAGCTGCAACAGTGAGTGCATCTCGAACCCTGGGGCAGCTGGAAGCGGGGGACTGGTGCTGCTTGAGCATGAAATGACACATGGGGTTGAGTGGCTTTGGGACTAGGTTGGGTCTAGTGCATTTTGGCAGTGAAGGGGCTCTTATCTGTGATGGGAACTGCACACATTTCTACTACAGTGACTCTCCAGGGCCTCTCTGTATGGTGAGATAACATGGAATGAATGCAGAAGTCCTCAAGTGCAGCCTTCCTCTGTGGATATCCAGGCTGTGCCTGCACCAGTGGACAGTGCAGGCTGTCCTCGGGCTCTGATGGCAGTGAGTGCAGCATGGTTTTTCTCTGTGCAGCTAAACCACCCCAAGCCTCCAAGGAGGGTGGCATTTACACTGCTCACTGCAACTGTCCCTGACCTGTGTTGTCTTCTCAGCAGCTATTTGAATCGTCAAAATGGCATGGACTAAAAGCAGACCATTTGAGCAGTTGGATTGTAAGATGCCAGCCCTGACACCTTTTGTCTGTTAGTCTGGACACTTCCTTGGTGTCTGATGGGTTGGGTGCCTGCAGCTGGAGTTGAGGGGTTATCAGCCATCACTGCCCATTGCTGCTCTCAACCCTTGCTCACAGGAGAGGCAGTGAGAGATTGGTGCAAGTTTTGAAGCTGACAGAGCAAAGGTGTTTGGTGTTGCCAAGGCGGTGGCTGATGGGAGCCGTGTGAACTGTGTGAGCCTGCTGAGGGCTGGTAACACCTCTGTTCCCCCTGCCCTCCCTCCCACAGAGCTAAGCCACCATCCTGTGGTGCTTGCTGTGTGATGCAGCTTCTGTGTAGGATCCTCAGCCTGGTTTGTCCCCAGCTGTCACAGCATCACAGAAGCCTCTTTCAGACAGCTGCAGGGCTGCTGGGGGTGAGCTGCAGCAGCCTGTGAGATGTGCAAAACACCCAGCTTGGTTGTCTAGTGGGATTTTGCTGGTGGCACACAACACAGTGCTCTGTGGAATGAGCTAATCCACCCAACCTGCAGAGCAGTTATGATTCCTTATAAGTTAAGGCTTCCACGCTTTATTTCTCAATTGCTTTCCTGTGCCAGCAAGCCCAGAGAGATGGGCATAAATATTTGCAACGTAGCCATGATTATGATAAATTATCTGGGTCCATTTATCCAAACCTCCCTGTGACATTGTGAGGGGAGATGTAAGCTCCTGGCCAGGTGACACAGGACTAGTTGTTCCACCACCCAATGTCATGATCTCTCCTCTTGCTCCAGCAAACACCTGCATAGTGTTAAGCAGCTGAGTGGACCTTGCAAATCCTTCCCAGGATCCATGATGGAGCAGGGCTCTGGCGCTTCCTGACTGTTGCCAGAATCACACAGCACTGTGAGTTCAGATATCGCTGATTTTGCAAGGGATATGTCAGTGGATAAGATTTGCCACTGAAAGGTGATTTTGTTACATTTCTGCCTTTCTGAGCCAAAATTGAATTGTGGGATGTGGATGGGAATTTAGTTCTAAGCACTGATGTAATTTTGTATCCTTGGCCCTGAAGGCAGTTTTTAAAAAATTATTTTCCCCTGTGCCATGACACTATTTTTTTGCCTTTGAATCATGTCCTTATGACAGAACAAATACTGGGGTTGACCTTTGCAATGTGACATAATAATATGTGACTTCTTTATAGCTCTTTTCATCCAAAATTCTTGGCACACTGTGAGTGTGATCTTGCAACCACTTGCCACTGGGCTTAGCACTCACTGCTCCAAGCAATCCCTGGGGAAGCCAGAATTGCACAGAAGTGCTATACATGGTATTACTTGCAGGATCAGGCCTTGAAGAAATGTAGCACGTCTGTGAATAGCCATATTTTGGAGAGAGAAAGCCTTACCTTCTGATTTATGATTTTTATTCACTCTCAGAGTACCATGCCCAGCACTAACATGACAGCCTCCTCTTGGCTACAGTGTCATGGCAGGTGATGCTGGGGTTGTATTCATAGTTTTTATCTACTACTCTGTTGCCTTTTTTTATTATTTTTCCCAGCTCTAAAAGCATACTAATTAATCAACTCCCTCAGCTTATCCTGCACCATTTGATCCTGCAGAAATCACAGCATTTTATCTTATTAATAAGTAGGAATTAAAGAATTAAAACTACTCTGGGGGAAAAAAGAACATAATCACTTTCCCTGGGCATCCCTTCTGAAACAACCTTGCAACATACCCTCAGAAACCCTAAACTCAGCGCCCATGGCTTGACAGAGGATGGGAATCCCAGATCAGTGAATGCTTGGGCTGAAAACCACTTTCTGCTCTGCTATTCCTGTTGTGAAAGGGAGAGTCCAGTTAGGTGCATGGAGAAGAGTCAAGCAGTGAGATCCCAGCCTTGGACTGGGCTGCATGTCTCTTCCATGCCACTGATGTCCTCTGCTGATTAGGTAATTCAGTTAGTTCTCCTCTGCCTCAGTTTCCCATTGTTAAAAGGTGGTTCCTGCTCATCCTTACCAAGGAGATTCACATGAAAAAAAAAAAAAGGTTGCAAGGGATTCAGTCATTATGGTGTTGGGAAACAGGTAAGTACCTTAGGGATATGTAGGGAATCTGTGAGCTGAGACACCTGTGGTACTGTTTCACAGAGTGAATTTTGGAAGGCCTCAGTAGTTGGAAAATGCAAAGAGGGAAGCAGGTAGGATCCCTGCACCCACTGCTTCTTGGTAGGTTCAAGATGAGTAGAACTGGCAAAGAGAACTGCTTCACCTTCTTACTGATGGGAAGTGATTAAATCTGGGGCTGGAGAACTAACCATCAGCATATACCTACACACTTCACCACTGTTTGCCATCAGTAGAGCACTGCATCCCCCCTAGAACCTTAAAAAAATCCCTTAAAAATAAATTCATTAGGAACAAAGAGATCTGGAAGGGATTCCCTGGTTCATCAAATCCAATCCCCTGTTGCATCAATCACATCAGATTTATCCTTTTCATAATCAAGCACCACTATTAAATGTGCTCCTAAGGGAAGACAGTCCCAGAATCACACTGCTTTAAATTGTAGATGCTCCTGATTTTCAGTCTATGCTTAGTCATGGCCCGTTTGTTAAACAGCAGGTACCTGGCACAGAAGCAAGAAATTTAACACAGTTTTCTTAAAATAACCACCTAGAAATCCTATCCACAAAAAAATGCTGAGGTTGCAAAAGAGAATGTGCAAGGTCAGGTAATGATAATGGGGAGGACCTGAGCCTCTGCCTTGTAGTACAGACTTTACATAATCAGCTGCTGTTAAGCTTGTCTGATCCAGGTGAAGTACAAGGCGAAAGTACTCACAGAACAAAGGAACTTTTTTGCTGTTCTTCACTATCATATTAATTGTGTAACCCTCTCTTTTGCCAGGTATATCTAGCTGAACATTTGAAACTCAGCTAAACGTTTGACTGTTTTTTCTTTTGCTGGTAGGCTTTTCCATGCCCTTTATTGCTTCACTGTACAAGCCATTACCTGCACCAGCATTTTTGAGAGGTCAGTGAGTTCACAGAGTCACAGAATGGTTTGGTTTGGAAGGGACATTAAAGAACATCTAGTGCAGTCTGATTGCCTCCAAACGAAGCAATTGCAAGGCAGACAGAGGAAAGTGGCTGGTGCAGCAGCCTGCCCTGTAGCACACAGTGTACATTGCATGCCACGGCAGTGATGGGATGCTCTAGTCTTATTGCTTGTCCAGTTAGCTGATTGGAGTGAACAGTGAATGGGCAGAGGGGAGAAACTGGTGAGTGTAGGCTGAGGCACAAAACCTCAGTGTTCCCCATCAGATGTGACCCAGACCGTTTGTGACCCAATGGCACACGGAGTCGGTGCTTAGCTCAGGCCACTGCTGTACAGCATGACCAGAGAGACTAAGGAGGAGGCTTCATTTGCCAAAAACAGATTTGGAACTAGGACGTTGCAATCCCATGTTTGCTTATTTAACTTGGCAGGTGTTCCAGTGAAATAAGCACAGAGGGGAGGTGTCAGAGCTGATCTTGGTACCCGCGTGTGGGATTTTGACTTTCAATTTCAGTGCTCCTGTTTAGAAAAGAAATGCATGCAAACCACCCCACTCTCTTTTCTTATTTTTAAGCACTATTTAAATGTCATAAAAATTATACTGTGCCCACCTTAATGTGCTTAACAAATTAAAATATTTTATTAGTCTATAGTCTGAAAATCATTACTGTGCTTACTATAAAAAACTGAAGGTCTTCAGAGGGAATGATGTCAGTGGGTCTAAAATGTATGCAAATATATTCAATTTCCATAAAGATACCGGGGGTCAGACAGGCAACCCCCAGCCCCAGGGCAATAGGCTGTTAGTGTGGGAGGGAATGAAATGCATCTCACAGTGGGGAGGGAGAAAATGGATCTCTTGGCTGATTTTCATGTAGTTTTGCAGGGTGAATGCCTGGGGCTGTGCCTGGCTCGTTGGGATGGTTTCAGAGGAAAGCGTTGGTGCTGTTCCCACACATGTCCTTTGCAGTGAGAGTAAGGAAGCACTCCAGACAGTTCATCCCAGTCGTGGATGAGCTCCTCAGAACCTCTGACCCCATCGTGCTTGCACAGACAGCACAGGGGACTGTTCCCCTCAGGCACCCACACGGCTCTGATGCCCTCTTCCTTCTGCAGATTACTCTGGATGTGTCCCTCCAAAAAACTGATTCCTAACACAGGACAGGCAGAGACAGTTGCATCCAGCTCTAAGGAAGCAGCCCATTTCCCACTGCCCCAGGCACCCAGCACCTGGAGAGACCGGGTGAAAAGGTGGGTGACCTGCTTTAGCCGGGTGACACCAGACACTCCCAGAGCTGTGGCTCCTGAGCCTGTCCCTTGTCCTGCACAGGGCCAGTGGGCTTTTACTGGTTATTCCTCACCGCCCTGGGCAAGTGTCACATGGTTCAAAGATTAATTACCATTTAACCGAGTGTATTGCCATCTCTGCAGAAGGCTGAAGTGGAAAAGACAGGAGTACTGGGATCATTTACCCTGGTATTACACAGCAGATTACCCTGTACTTAAGAGGTCACCAGTTGCCATGTAATTAGACCTCCAGTGCAGGAAAGTCCACTATGGTTTCCAAACCACTCTTCTTCCCCGTGTCAGAGAAGCAGAGGGATGGCAGCAAAGTGCAGGTTGAAGCCTCATTAGGTGCATTTAGAGCTGTTAAATAGTTTAAAATTCAAGCTGGGGGAGGTGCAGTGAGAGGGCAGCAAGGTCACCTGCACCTGTGAGACACAGGGAAGGGGCAAAGAAACAGAGCAGTTTTTCTAAGAAATACAGAAAAGCCAACGCAGAAAAGAGGGATGCGAGGGAGCTGCCTGTGCCAAGTGGCTGAACAGCAGCAGCAGCTGCTGCTCTTTACGTTTCAGCATGAGCAGCTTTGCCAGTGGTGGAGGTCTCTGCTGAGCCACAGACCCTGCTCTGTGGGATGGTGTCCATGGAGACATGGTGGATCCTGCAGAGATGATGCCTTGTGGGTCAGTATGATGGGTGAACAGCAGGACACCCTCCTTGTATCTGCTGCCTCGTGCTCCAGATTGCTGTCCTCCATTTCCCACACACACCCAAATCAAACATCTACTCACTGAGCATTTGGAAGAATGACAAATGCCTTTGATTATCAAGCACAAATTCTAGTGGCAGCTCATTGCACCTCTGATGTAGCTAATAAAGCACCAAGCCTGTTCTGATCAATATACAGCAAGTAGTGCTGTAAAGTGAGATTGTGCCTGCCCCAAGCCACATTGCATTTTGTCTTTATATACCTTGTCCTCTACAAACCAAGCACAGGCTCTTGTGGGGTGGCAGATCCCTAGAAAATGAAGCTTTCAGTGTGCCAGTGAAACAAATGCTTTTCTGAAGTTCTCCATGTAAAGAACTCAAGTCAAAAAGCAGCGTGTGCCTTTACAATCATTATTTTAAATGCTGTTCTATTACACAGTCACATGTCCCTGAGTCTAACCCACAGAGAGCATCCATAAGGTCAACAGCTCCTGGAGAGGTGTGGCAGAAACAAAGACAGTGTGAAGTCATTGATTACTGAGGATAGAAAGAGCTGTATGTAAATACCTTGTCTAAAGAATTATCAGAATGGGGAGATGTGCTACCTGATTGCAAATATTTACAAAGTTGTGTGCTTGAAGGTTAGAAAATGTTGAGAGAAGTATATAGAAGTTAGCACAGGGATAATACAGTGAGGATGAGAGTGGGGAAAATCAGTGTGGCAAGCAAGAAATTTCCATCGTGTAGGGAAGATTTGCTTGTGATTTCCTGAGGGAGGCTGTGGGTTGTTCACTGGGATATATGGATTGGCACCCATCGATACCTTAGCAAATCCTTTAGGGCCTGCTCTCACAAAGGAAAGAGGGAAGAATGAAATTTAATAGGGGTCTTTCTTCTGCTCTACTCTTTGGGCTGTGGAGTGTTTCCATAGGCAGACATGCGTGTCATTGCCGGTGCATGCTGCACACACATACCTAACACTCCTGGACTAGAGCGGCTTATCCAGAGGCAGCGAAAGCAGCCAAGGCTTTAAGCCCCACAATTGTAGTCACATTTATCCTTGGAAGTAAATGCTCCAGCAGTGACATAATTGAGGACTGTCCTGTCTGCTCAGCATATGTCTGCAGGGGTCATTCATTCTATCTGACACTGCAGAACATTAGTGGTTTTTTAGACTCACTTTCTCCTTCCGTCCTTCCGCTTGTGGCTAACCCTAATGGAGGGCTGGTGGCTAGAGACTCCTCTGGAAAACCTTGCCCATTTCAGAGAGCTGACCATCTAAAAGCAGTCCTGTATTAGGGCAAAACAAGTCAGATGTGTCCTATCGGGTGCTGGATTTGTGCAGTGGTCCCAGTGGGGGTCACTGGGATGGAGTGCCTGGCTGGCTGCAGGAAGGGGAGCAGAAGGCAACTAGTGGTATCTGTGATGGCCACTTAGTGCTTGAGGGCTCTAATGGCATCTGGAAACCAGATTCCTGTGTTTGTGGGTTTGTTTATTTATTTAGGCATCTGGATAAATAAAGTAGGGAGGAAGAATTTTAACACAGTGGTTAAAATGCGTGGGACTGCAGCATCTCTGTCCTACTCAAGGGCATCCAGGAAACTTGATAAAGAATAGAAGGAACTTCAATTCACAGAAAGTCTCAGCTGCAAAAATAGAGAAGAGGATACGAAGCTTGATTCCTTCAAATTTTCAAATTTAGTTTTTTTTCCAGCAGAGTCCTGCAGTCAAATCCCAGCCTCCCTGTTTTCACATGCCCTCATTTTGACTATTGCTGGCTTTAGCTCTTCCCATTC
This sequence comes from Formicarius rufipectus, assembly GCA_013399695.1. NCBI lineage: Eukaryota > Metazoa > Chordata > Aves > Passeriformes > Formicariidae > Formicarius > Formicarius rufipectus. The sequence continues at coordinate 1,186,854 of VXAU01002736.1, forward strand.
CCAATACCACTGCTGCTTCCTCATGTCAGCGGTGTTCAGATGGGTGCTGTCACTGTCTTCTCCTGTGCCTGTCCCTCTTGGGCTGCTGTCACCATCTGCAGCCTCTCCTCTGCTTGCCACTCCACCTTTGGACAGGGTTGCTTGAGGCAGTCACATAAAGAACATGTCCATGACAACTTCCCCTAGTTTAGGTCTCAGGAAGTTCAGCCATGAACATCGTTATCTTCACTGTGTCTCTGCAGTGGTCTGACTCATGGTGGTGGAGGTTGTGCATGTTGGGATTTGCCTCTGCCATGAAATGCAGCTCTGCATTCAGCAGTGCCAGAGCTGTCACAGCTTTCCCACCGACACTGATGAGTTTAATCACATCATTAGTAGATGTGACACTGCAGCCTCTGATGATGAGCTCTTTATTTTAACATGGCTTGCAGTGTGTTTGTCTGCGATGCCATCTGTGCCTGCACTGCATTCATTAGGAGAGAAAACCTATGCGTCTTCTGATGTTGGTCAGTATTTCAGTGATGTTTCCCTGCTGAGAAACCACTGTTCAACTAGAGGGTGAGGACCCTGAAGGAAAGCACTAACACCCAAAATGCTTAAACAGTCCAAATACACCATTAGGAAGTACACTGTTTGAAACAGTCCTCAACTGGCCTATGTGAAACTGGCCAGAAAGAATGATCCAGATATTTTATTCCTGAAAGATTTGCATCTGGATAAAGCGCTAAGGTCCCATCCTCTAATCCAAAGTACTGTAAGTTTTCAGGAAAGCAAGGAATAGATTCTAATTTTTAAAACACTTTAAATTGTTGTACTTCCATAATACGATTGCACATAGAAGTCTCTGGGTTGTTTGTTCAGGTTTTAGATACAAAAGATATTAAAATTTGTGGGTGCAAGTCTGAACATGTAATATTACCCCTTAAAAACTCCGCAGTATATATTGTATATATTATTAACTGTATACTGTGTATCCAGCTATATGTTTCTGTAGCTGTCCCTTGATCAACAAACAGGCAGCATGGTGTGCTCAGGATGTTTCAGTGCTCTTAACAAGATTCACAAATGACAAACCAGGCAGGAGCTGCCACATCATGGTCCAGCTACACATAAAGAAAGGGACTGTTTCATAGGGAGCTCCATACCCTGCCTTGTATTAGTTTTCTGTCTGTGTGCTACCAGGCCAATGCTAAGTGAACTCAGTGAATCTGACATTAACAAAAAATAGATTTAAAACAATCTAGCCTAATGAATTTTGAATATTATTATGATTAATGCTAAAGCAGTTGAACTGATTATCCAGTATCGAGAAGTTAAGTAATGGAGCCTTATCTAAATCTTGTGTAGCCCTCAGTCAGGAATGGCTCTGCCTGCAATTCAAGACAGAGTGTTGTTGCTTACTCAGAGGGGACTCACTGGCAGGACAGAGAGAGAGAGACACGATGGAAAGGGAGATTATGAGATACCCATCTGAAAGCATTTTAGCATGGAGTCATCACACATGCAAGTTATTGCTCCTATTTCCTAAACTACATTTCTCAGGCCATTTTGAGACTTTGCTTTTCTACCACTAGGTTAAGATTTATTGGGCAAGTCTACTTTCCAAAGGCAGAAACTGAGTTGATTTTCATTCTCTGCGTCGCCAAAAGAACAGAATCCTAATGGATGCATTTCTTACATCACGATGGTTTAACTTAGCTTCAATCTGATTAGCTTTTGAGCTATTAAACACTTCTTGTAGTATTACCAGCAAAATGATGATGCAGATCAGTCATGGACAGTTTCTGTTGGCACAGGCAGTCTTTGCAGACTGCAGATTTCCTTTGAAGCTGGAACTAGCCCAGAACTGTGTTGTCTCATGGGTATTACACGTCTCTGAGCAGGCCTGTCCTAAAACAGTGTGTTGTGTCTCCACCAGCCTGGTGAAGACAAATTGGTAAATCTGTAAGGTGCCTGACAAGCTATCTGAAGGCTGTAGTTTGAATACATTAGTGGCATTCCCAGCCTTTGCTGTTGTCTGGGCTCTGATTAGGAGAAAGGCAGCTTTTGGTCTGCCCAGGTGTGTGCCCATGTTGTGGCTGTGATGTGGAAGTCTGCAGAGGCCACCATCTGCATGCGCCCCCTGCACAGCTGCCCAGTGTCAACTGGGCAAACCCACGAGAGAACCCTTGCCCAGTGTTTGCACTTTCCTCCTCTGTCTGATATCCTAGTGTGGGATCTTGTTGTTCCAGGACACAAGAAGCTTTCAGTGGGTGCCCAAGGGATCAGACTGGTCACCTCCCTTTCACCTGGGAAAGCTCTAGCACCAGGTCTTAGGGCATACTAGGAGCTGGTGGTGGCCTTGCTGACCTCTTTACTAGGTGCTTTGTCAACTAGTGCTGCTCTGCTTCCACATCCCCCCAGCTGAATGAAGCAGCATGGGTGATGTTTCTCACAGTTTATGTCCTAGTGTTGGAGATCGTGCCTTCTGGAGCTTTTACCTAGATGAACGTATGAAACTGACTGTTCCTTTGCAGGCTCGTTGTGCAGCTTCTTCCATGCAGTGGGTGCAGCTGCTTTGAGTTTTGGGAAGAAAAGGGGAAGGATGAGCTGTGGTAAGGTGCACACCAAACAGATTATTGGCAAATATAATTAAAAATATATGTGATTACTCCTTTGTTTCCCTTTTCTTTAGCACCCTTTGCATTACCTCTGGCATTTTTAGGCAGTAGATAATATAACTAAGAGGCCTCTTGGGCACAGGCAGCTCTTAGAACAGTGGTGATTTATCTCAGACCATTTTGAGAAAGGAGAATTTACCTCTAGCTACAGCCACCCCTCCATGTCTGCCCCCTAATTTGAATAAGTAATTGGCAGCTTGTTAATGGCTCATTAGGAATGCTGAAAACCGTGGGATTAAAACAGGCTCAGTGGAGCAGAGATGAGGGGTAGGGGCAGAAAGGCCGCTGTCCCTGCTTACAAATTACACCACTTGATTCAACGTGATTCAGAATTATAGGTAATAAAACAACTAGATTGCTAAATGGAGTAAGGAAAAACAATGTCAGTGGCAGGCTTTATTTTTAGACTCATGTTTAAACACAGTATGTGCATCTAGGGGGAACAAACAGTCCCTTGCCAAACAGTCCTACCAACAGCAGGAAGCTCTTGCCCCTTTCTCAGTTTCACATTAACCCTGCCTGGTCAGTCTTTCCTGCTCTTGGGAAGTCCACCTGGCTCATTACATCATCTCATGGCAGGGACATTTGGTTCCTTTCCCCATTCTCTCTCTAGGCAAATCAAACCCTCTCCCCTCTGGCAGCAGGAAAACAGCATCTCCCTTTCTTTGGGCAAGGCTGGAACACCCAACACGGCTCTATGCAAGTAGGAGAAGAAGCTCCAAGGCGCTTTGTGCATTCTGTAAGTCCCCAAAATCCCTTGAAAATTGCTGTGAGGTGTCTTCAGTCACTGACATGCAGGGAGGCAGGCAGCCAGCCTTATATTGTGGTACTGCCAGGGCCTGCAATGGAGGAGATGGGTGATATAGCCAGTGAGAACTGGGGGAAGATCATATCTACCATTCCCAGAGAGTGGAGCATGGTGAGAACACAACTGGTCAAGTGAGCAGAAAAGTTTGATGGAAGCTTTTTGTTGTTTGCTGACTGTGTTTAAGACCACATTCAGCACAGGCTATGACAGCAGTGGCCACAAAGGCACAAGAGGTGAAGGCAGGGACAGGGCTATCATGGCTTTTGAATCACTTAGTAGAGGATCAGTCTGGGACTGGTACAGCTATTATGCATGCCTTTCAGTCAGGACGACACCTTGGGGATTTTTGGAGGCCAGAATAATTCTGGCAATGGTGCAATCTCACATATAGCAAGCACCATTCTTTCTGGATAAGCTGAAAGGAAATTATAGATAAAGCACTTGGGAATCACATCCAGTCACAACTTGTAGTTAAATTCAACTACCTCTGGTCTAAACCACTTGGGTACTTCAGAGCCTAGTAAGGTGAAAGTTAAAACTATGAAGTGCAGGACTGCTAAAGTTCAGCAAAGCTCAGCTCTGTCTGGCATGTCAGAGTTGATCCTTCTGCTTTGCAGAAGGTGCCCAGGAATCTGTCAGGACTCACAGAGGCAAAATACTGGCTTGTCTGATAGGGAAACATTTCTCAGTGCAGGGAAGAAGTGTCCCTTCTGGATCCCCAGACATGAGCATGTGCTGCCCTTTACATTGCCCCTGAGAAGCCACCTTCTTGTGCCCCAGCCTGAACTGACAAACATTGGCTCACAAAACCACGGTCTACAGCAGTTTTTTTTGTTGTTTGTTTTTCTCCAAGAGCTCAGCTTAACCAAACAGAAAAGCTTTTCCTTCTTCTTGCTTTTATTGTTTTTTCTTTTTTGCCCTTGTGTCCTCTCGAGTGACCCAGCCACCTGTGGCTCATATTCATGCAAGGCTGTCCAGAAGTGCTGAATTACAGCACATCCTGCCCACAGCAGGAATCGGCATGTCCTGATGGGAACATACATCTGGCTGCTGTGGGGAGGCTCAGAGCTAAGTATCTCTCCCAGCTCCTGGTGCCGAGGTCTAAAGGACGTATGTTCTGGTGCAGCCCAGCCTGGGATGGCAGCCAGGTCTGCAATTAAAGATCCCAAGTAATCCCTTCCTACAGCAGCAGAAATGGAGATGGCAGTCAGAGAACGTGTCTCTTACCACTAGGTTGAGTGGATTGGGTGTTGAGTGAATTTTCCTGGAAAGGAAAGGTTCCAGAGTCTCCACTACTGCTACATGACTCTGTACAAACTCAAATGGCTCTACTTCTTAATCATAAATGGGAAGCTCAAATAATGTTTCTTCATACAAAAACACCTATGGTGATTGTTGTGACCTTCCCAAGGCAGCAGCAGGAGCAGAACCTCCTTCAAGTATGCCAGGAACAGGAAGAAAAGTGTCAAATGACCTCAGAAGGCAAATGTCCAATGACCAAGAAAACCAAAAGCACTGATTTTTTTTTTTTTTTAATTTATTTCAACACTGGGAAATACACTACAGAAAAAGAAAACTAAAACACAGTCTAAGAGTATGTCAGAGACCAAATCCCATTGTTAGCTGAGATCAGTGAAGGAACCTTCAGCTGTGAGCATGGAGTGAATGGCTCAGAAGTTCCCCTTGGCACTAGTATGTGAGCTGGGAGGGGGAAAACATGTCTTCCCATCAAAAGCTGCCTTTAATGCATTAGTATCTGTATTTCTACCAGTTGTAGTTTCTCGTGAGGGTTTTTCATCCTTACTCTGGTTTTGATTTCCACTGTATCTCTGTTAGTGGCTCAAACGGTGGATATATTGCACAGTGTTTTCTGAATGCTGCTGCTCTACTCCCTGCTGCTGTACTGTCAAACTCACAGGGGATAACATGTCATCTTTTCCTTTCCTAATCAACTGGATGTCATTCAGAAAGCTGGGACAAGGAGAATTTTTTCCCCCAGACACCAGCTTTCCTTGGTAGCAGACAAACCTCAAGCCTTATAATACTACAAGTACATAGCATTTATATAGCTTTACATCCTCAAAGTGCTGTACTAGCATTAAGTAATTAGCTCTCTCCCTAATGGCCATTAATGTTGGCCTTTCATGAACCTCCCCCAGCTCCCTGAGGTTCATATCTAATACAGCAATAAGCTGCTCAGAGGGAGTGATGGGCTGTCTTGCAAGTCTATGGGCTTATATATGTAATGAGGCTTCAGAGCAGAGGCCAGATGCCCTGGAGTATCAGAAACATGTGGCTGTAGACCAGGTCATGCACTTGGGAGCATCCACCAGAAAGGGATGGGAACAAGCAGGTGATATTGTGATCTTGAAATGGAGAGAGAAGAAGCTTTGGCCACTCAGAGGATGTACACTGATTGTTCTGTTTATTACCAGGATATCACTGAGAACAGAAAGAGTGAAGCAGTGGGAATAACATGTCAGTGTGGGCATGGGGAGTTGATCTAGGGAGAGAAAGTTAGAGAGCTAGAAATGTCAAGCAAAGCTAGACAGCCATGGCAATGGGATAAAGAGGCCAGTCTGCAGGTCTATGAAGCATTAAAATAACAAGGAAAAGGGCAAGCTTGGCAACATCATAAGATTTAAAGAGAGGAACAAAAGAGGATTTACTTGTCTTATTTGCTTGCAAAGTCCACTTTTAGGCTCTGGAGTGTCTCCAGGGAAGATGTTGCAATGCCACTCTTCCAGGACATTTTACCCTTAAGGACCTCTAGAAGATAAACTTGCATTATGGCTGGGGTCCCCCATCCCTGCATCCTAGAGAAATGGAGATGGTGTGGGAAAATGGTATGGGTGTTTTAGAGAAATCTCAGAAGTATTATGCTCCTAGCAAACACCACTCCTGCATGGTCACTAATTTCTGAAACCTGCTAGGCTCAGCTCTGGGCAAGCAGAGGTTTGACTAAAACAAAGTTTCACCTTCTCCCTAAAGACATGATAGCGATTCTTTCCAAAGCCAAGGACATGCCTTGTAAACTGACTTTGCAAAATAAAAAGAGAGCATCTTTTTTTTTTTTTCTTTTTTTTTCCCCAGCCTGATTTAATAGCATCATTTTGCTTTTATGCTTCTGGCAATGGCTGGTCCTGTAAAACAAGTATGTAGCTGTGGGAATCATGTGTCTACAGTGGCATAACACAGCTCACAGCAACTACATGTTATGCAAAGGATTTCTGTCACCTTGGACACACTCTGCTTCCTGTGGCATCAGTAGTGCAATCCCTCTGTGCTCAACTCTAAATCATTTTGCTACATCAGCAAATAACAGGGTATGGCTGACTGCAGACCAGGAAGACTTCCTTTGGTGTTCACTTGCTACATGGCTTCAGAGCAGGGCCTTTCCCTGCCATCCTGCATCTGCTTTCTCATCTGTGAAATGGGAATTTTAATCCTATTCAGTTTGCAAGGGAAGCAGTAAAGGATAGGCAAAGGCATTTCTTGAAAATGTAAGAGTCAGACTTAGGTGCTAGGCTAGACATTGAAGTGCTTTTTTGGTAGACTGTAATTGATGCCTGTTCTTCTCGTAGCTGGTAAGTGCAAGGCTTAACATTTGCTCTCAAAAATGTGGCACCGTGTATGAGATGCAAAAGATATCTCTGCAAGGAATACCTTATCACTGAGCATAGCTGGGCCATGATTTGGGATCCACATGTTTCTCGGTATTACTTCTTTGGGTTTTATTTTTTTTCCCCAAATTAGTTTGATTATTAATTATTACCAGACTAATCTTTAGTAAAAAAGCTGTCTCACATGACATACATGGCTGGGAGGAATGCTTTGGCAGTCCCCGGACCCCACTATATAAGCTAAGCCAAGGTTGTGTTGTCACATCCTTGGGAAAACTGTAGACTATCTATGTCACTTTGTTGGGAGATCTTCACCAGGATGTGTCTAGAACAGACCAAAGACCTCAACTTTATTTTAGCTTACTAGACCTGAGGTGGAACCAAGAGTGGCTTCTCTGAACTACTTTCAGGGCCAGATTCTCAAGTGGTGTAAATCAGGGCACCCCATTTGAGCAGTATTGCTATAATACGTCTGTGTAAGCTGAGGACCTGTTTCATACATTCTGAACTGCTGTTAAGACCTGTTCAAAAGGGAGCTAACTATGCTGACTACATTCTACTACCTGTAATCACAAATGATCCTGCAAGATTCAGGATATTGCAAATGTAGAGAGCTTTGCAATAAGTAATCATTTTGAGATTGCTGGAAAACTGAGGAGTTAGCACTACTTAAAGGAGAATAAAATAAGCATGATCACAAACCAGTTTTTGCAATAATCAAGTGTGATGTATGTCCTGTTCCGCTGATAATGTTTCCTCAGAGCCCTTCACAAGAAGAGAAAGCAACTTGTAAAAGCTTGGAATGCAGGAAAGAGCTAAAATTGCAGCCAGGGTTTCAAAGGAACAAAGAAAAGCATATTTCCATTTCCATTACGGCAGAACATTCTTGGGAGTTCAGAGCAGCAAGCTGAGAACATGCCAGCCCAGCCATCCCTAAACAGGAGGTGTAGAGTCACAATGTGCTTTTATCTTCATGCATCTCCACCTAGGAAGAAAGATCTTTCTGAGACTTTTAAAACTCCTGGGTCTGTTTCACAGTAACAAAAAGGACTAGTCTGCAGCCCTCTGAGTACAACATTGCAACCTAAGTCTATATTCTCTCAAACCTCAGAGAAATCTGAACCCCTCCATGCAGAAAGCCAGCTGAGCATCCCACTACTTTCTCACCCTATTCCAACACAACTCCCTCTTGCTTCCAAGCACTGCAGTGTCTCTGTACTGACCCTTCCCCACACTAGGTTCTGCTTTAATCAGTTAAAGAAACCTGTGTAAAAACTGGCACCTCACAGGAGAGCTCTTGTTTGTACAAGAAATGTTTTCATCTGAGTGAGCACAACAATCTCATTATTTTGAATAGCCACACATATGCTGGAATCCCAGATAGCAGATACCTTCTCTGCTCATCCTTCATAGGACCAGGGAGATTTCTGCCTGTTTGATTCAGCTACAGTGCTACAAAGTTATTAGCACTTGCTTTTTTGGTATCTGTAATGAGACAAGCAGTCTTCCAAGCAGCGCCACAAAAGGGCTTTTTCTCATCACCACTAAAACCTTGGACACTTTATGCTCAGCAGAAATGAGTGCTGGAGACCTGCAGCCCTGCTGCTTCCAGCACCGGCTCGTCATAGCAATTAGCTGTTTCCCCACAGATGGAGCTTCTTAACAGAAGGACAGAACAGAGAAAAACTTGTCCTTCTCAGAGACACTTGTTTAGGAATATCTAATGAATCCGCAGGTAAATCCGTCAACTTTAGAAGCTGTTTGCATGTGTCCTGTAAACCTCCTGTATGCCTGCTAGATTCATGTGCCCTAGAGAAGGGTTGACCCTTATCTGAGAAAATGCCTTTCCCTGGCTTGGCATACCCCACTTTCGTATACCTCTGGGCTCTTTAATTTCCAGACTCTCCAAGGGGGCTGGATTTCCCTCCACGAATAAATGCTGGGCATATCCCTGCCCATTAGAGACTGTTCTTTACCAAGTCTTCCTTTTTGCAGTGTGGTCCTGCAGTCATTTACATATTCAAAACACTCTTTGAAAAGGCCTGTAACACTGTTTTATGAGCACAAAACCTTTCATGCAGTAAGGTGATGGACAGATGCCTGTGCGTGGCTTTTTGAGAACCTTTCCAAAGAGGGAAAGACCTCACTGTAATTCTGGTGGGTGCCTTGGAGCACCAAGGCCCTGCAGGGCTTTGCTGAACACTATTTCTTGCTTTGTGCCTGGGTTCACCAGACTATAGGGCTGGAATATGTTCTTGGCATTTTGCATTTGATTTCTTTACAAGCCCATTTGGGGCAGAGAGGATGCAATTTATCTTGATACATTTAATTCCTTATCTATTGTGTTAACCAGGTGGGATTGGTGGGTAAACCCATGAGTGGTTGGGGTGATGGTAGCCAGTCCAGATTTTTGGAACAGCTCAGGTCCTGAATTTGTCCACATCAGGCCTGACCCCTTCCTCAGTACTCCCACCACTCAGATTTCCTTGTGCCTTTGTCCTCACTCAGGTTGGAGGACACACCATGCTGCCTATCCGCTGGATGCCTCCAGAGAGCATCATGTACAGGAAGTTCACAACAGAGAGTGACGTCTGGAGCTTCGGGGTGATCCTCTGGGAGATCTTCACATATGGGAAGCAGCCCTGGTTCCAGCTTTCAAACACAGAGGTACAACACTGCTGAGACACCTCAGTTGAAAACTACTTCTTGCCACCTCTCCCAGGTTGTTTGCAAAGCAGTTTGGACCTGGGTGGTCCCCTCCTTGGCGGTCCCATGGTGAAGCCATAGGATAAGTGTCATTATCTCATTTTAAAGCTCAGGGAAAACTGAGGCATGCAGGAATCAAAGGGCTCTGCAAAAACCACGCACTGGTTCATCCTCAGCATCTCCCTGCTAAGTTGCTGACATACCTCTGTCTTATCTGATAAACTCTTGGGGTGCTGCCAGAACTAGGGATACCCAGATTACTGCTGAGATCTAAGTTACTGTCATGCTCTGAATTTCTTCTGCTTTCTCCTTTTGTAGCTGAGGCTCTTATTGCAATCTGCAGTTTGTGAGAAGTTGTTTTAAGCCTGTTACATCACATGTGGAACGTTTGCATGGGGCTTTTTGCCACTCGAATATTTTTATATGGTTTGCCCCAGTTCATTGGGAGTGGAACCCAAGGAGCTGGTTTGTCTTTGTTATTTCTTTGAGTAGCAAATGTTGCAGCCCGGTAGTATAGGGATGCACTGTAAAAATGTTGAGGGAAGGCTGGCTGGGATTAGCAGGGTGTCAGCACTGAGGTTTGAGGCACATCAGCAGAAAAGCTTTGGAAGATTTTTGCTCAGAATAGCAGGGGGTATTATAGAAGAGGAAAAAGATGCATTGACATAGCAGTGTGTGGGAACCTTGCACATTTTTATCCTACTGAGTATCTAATGGATTTCAGAAATTTCACCTTTTGTAATGAGAAATGTGCATTTTCTGCTTTCTGGATACAGATCCCTTAATTAAGTGAGTTGCAGAGATGGCAAATCCAAGGTGTTGCTTTACAGCTCTAATACTTGCCCATTCGTGTGCTCAATGGGGCCTGACTGTATATCCCAAAGTAGCACACGCAAACATTTTAGAGACACAAACAGTGGAACTGACAGCGACAGAAGTTATTTGTCATGCTATTTAATGAGCTGCTCTTGCATTTCCCTGGGAGGGTAAATACAAATACTCACAAATGAGCACATGTAGCTTGTAGATTGGCGATAGGCGTGCTGGAATGTGACAGCTCCTCTGTGCCCATGCCTTCTGCCTCAGTTTCCTCTGCAGGGCAGTAGGACTGAGAATAACCACCCTTAGTCTTGAGGTGAGGGCAGGTGATAATCTGCACAGGTGGAGGTGTATTGGTGTGCTGCCATCCCTGGGATGCAATCTCATCCCTCCCTTTCCTATTCCTGTCTCGACTTCTTTCGGTTTGCTGAGGACTCCCACTCCAGACCACAGTATCCTGATGGGAGGGAGCCACAGTAGCTCTCATATGCCTTGTTTTTCAAAATTTGGGGAGGGATAGTCAGAACCTGCATGGCTGCAGAAGACTGACACCTCCACCAGCTCCTGGATGGTGTGGCATCAGAGCAAGTCCCTGTGACAGCCTGGCTGCAGTGGCAGAGCCCCATGGAGAGATAGATTAATGAGCCTGTGCCAAGCTCCCAGCTGCCAGGACTGGACCATGGGAAAGCACCGTGCTGGCTGAGCATTGCCACTGCTGGATGTCAGCATTAGCAAGGCTGGGATTCCCTCACCCTCCTGTGCCATCTGCATGGCCTCAGAACATTTTCAGCTTTTTTTTTTTTTTTTTAAGCCTGGAAGAGACCCTATTTGAGCAAAAGAACAAGGCAGGGCCCCACTCAACCAGTCCATTAACTTCTGTCTATGCCTTTCCTTTGGACCAGGAGAGAAAGAGACCACCACAGGACTCCTGTGCATGCCCAGGATGTCCTGTCAGAAGACATAAGTCACCTCCCACAAGTCAGCAGCCAGCAGCTCTGTGGCAGTGCAGGCTTCTCTGCATGCTGTGTCTTCCTCTACTCTCTCTTTCAGCAGGTCTTAATCTCTCCCCTCTGTATTTATATGCAAACAGCAAAGAGATAAGTATCCCTTGTGCTCTGTGGAGGGACCATTACTATTCATAAATGATAAATTCCAAACACCCCTTGCTGGGTGGTTTCCCTCAACACTCTGCTTGGGACTGGTGTTTATCTGCAGAGTGTGGCAGGTCACTTACACAGTGCAATGCTGGGACTCATCAATTCCAACCAAGGAGGCCAGATGGTAATAGCAGCTCTCTGACAAATCATCCCTTCCCTTGTATGCATCCAGTATAAAAAAAAAAAACAACCAAAAAACAAAAAAACCAAATACTTAAGGGAGTCCTTTCCAATGGCATCCTTCTGATGAGAGTTTAATGTTATCCAAGAGATGACATTTTTCTCAGCAGCAGCACCAACCTGACCCAAAACAGAGAGATAGCACTGCATTTTTTTTTCCTCCATCACAGATGTGATTTGACATGAAATTTCATTATTTTATTTGCTTTTCTATATCAAAATGAGGCAAAGCTGCCCTTAGAGAAGTATGTAGGAAAAGATGCTTTGAACTCTTCCTTGTAAAACTCTTCCTGGCTTTGCAATGGAAAGGACTCTTGGTTTTCAGGCAAGTAAAGTATAACTTCAGTTGTGCAAAACATTAGTTTACTTTTGGGGATTTTAAGAATATTTTTCCTTCTTCATTTAGCAGAAAAAACTAACATCATAAATTAAAACTCTATTTCATTTTTTTGTGAACTCCGGTTTGGAGAGTGCATTGAGATGGGTAGGTGTTAAATGGGGAAGGTTTTTGGGATCTGAAAAACACCAGCTGGAGACAAACTTTTCACTGTAATATTATCATTAACAATACACAAACAGGTGATGATTGAGCATCTGCAGACCTCTTGGCTTCTCAGTGCTCCCATTCTCTAACTGGTACCACATCAATCAAGAAGTAGCTGGGACAAGATATCCTCCAGAAACTGCCAAGTTGGTGTTCAGTGTCTGTTTTCTTTCTTTTAGGTAATTGAGTGCATTACCCAAGGCCGAGTTTTGGAAAGGCCTAGAGTTTGCCCCAAGGAGGTTTACGACATCATGTTGGGCTGCTGGCAGAGAGAACCTCAGCAACGGCTCAACATCAAGGAGATCTACAAGATCCTTCATGCTCTGGGCAAGGCCACACCAATCTACCTGGACATCCTTGGCTAGCTGTGGCCACTTGTTGGAAGTCCCTGCTCCCTTCTTCCATCCTTCCTTCCCTCTCCCCCTCCTTTGCCCCTCAGCTCCCAAGCAAACATCTTCATATAAACTCAAGTGCCTGCTACACATACAACACTGAAAAAAAAGAAAAAGAAAAACAAAAAGCAAACCAACAAAAATCCCAGAGAACAACAACCTGTAAGGCAGTTTGACTTATATATATTTATAGATATCTCTCTATATGTAAAACTTCCACACCAATACAGAAAGAAGCTGCTGTTACAGAAAATTGTAAGACTTTAAAAAAAAAACAAAAATGGGATTAAAAGTACTTAAAAAGATATATATAATTAAAAACAAAAACAAAACAAAAGAAAACAAACAAAAAAAAAAACAAAAAAAAAAAGAAAAAAGAAAAAAAAAGAAAGAAAGGAAGGAGAAGGTATCTTTCCCCCGAGCAATGAAGCAGTGAATTGTAACCCTGCTGTGAGTACAGTTCGGGCTGCTGGGCAAGGCCCTAGACTGGCTGTGGCAGCAATGCCATCCTGGGTATGAGCCCCAGGAAGAAAGCCTTGCCCTGGTTGTATGATATGCACTGAATGTGTGAAATCAGTCCTCCCTTTTCGTCCTTGCCTCCCTCCCTCCTTTCCAGCCCACAGATGATGGGTGCAAAGCCAGGGCAGTGCCCCTGGATGAACTCTCTTTTACCCTCCCTTCCTGTCAGTCCCTCCCCATCCCTCTCTGCCTTCCTGCCTTTTTCCTCCCTCCAACATTTCAGGACAATTTTTCTAATTTGCTGATTCTTAAATGTATAGACTCAAGGCTTTCAAACACACAGTCAAAGGATTGTGGCACCTACGGGTAAAACACGCACCGGGAACCAGCTGCCCTCCCGCAGACTGCAAGCTGGCCTGGCCCAGACCTCCCTCTGCCCCTTGCCAGCAGCTGCCAGTGCTGGGAGAGCAGCGGGACCAAAGCGGCTGCATGGGGGAGTCGAGAAGGGGTCCTGGAGACCCGGTCCTGAATCATCCCCAACCCATTTCAGTGTGTGACACAGGAGTGCTGTTCGCCCAGGGCATCCAGCGCAGGTGGTCCCTTTGGGAGGAACAGCCCCACTGCTCCCCACCCGTCATGGTTGCTAGCGACCACAGGGTTGTTCTCCCTCCCTCAGTCTGTCTGCACCAGGACCAAATTGGTCCCTGGTGTAAGCCTTTAGCTAGCGGGGTTGGATCCCTGCTCCTCTCATGGGGGAAAGGTTACAGGGTGCAGACAGCTGGGAACATGCCTGCGACCCATCTGGGCATGTCCATAGGGTCAGTACATCCCAGTGCTCTTCCTCCCTGTCCTCTTCCCTTCCCCGTTCCTGCCCCATGCCTCAGTCCAAGCCTCAGGCACAAGCTGGTGGGGAACAGGGAGGGGGACAAGGCTTGTGAGATGGCTGGGAACCTACCAGCACCTGCCTGCAGCTGCCTTGCCATTCTCCTCACGTCCCCATGCCCTGAAAGGATTGATGCATCTGCCTTTGAGCTGTTGTGAAATGCAGAGGCTGAAGAATAGCTCCACAGGCAGCCCCGGGAGGAGGGGGAAAGGAGGGGAAGGTGCCTTCAGGAGCAGACGGCTCAGCGGATGGCCGCAGTGGCCAGTCTTGCATCTCAATGAGGAGAAAGGCCTGTCAGGCAGCAACAGGGGGTGGTGGGGACAGCGAGGGAGAGACAGCAGCATCCTCCCTACAGCCCGTTTCCCTGGAGCGGGAAACCATCCCGACCTGGGGAAATACTGAGTCAGACGCTGAGTCCTGCCTGTCCAGACTGGGCTGAGAATATAAAACCTTTCTGGGTCTTTTTTTCGTGTGGCTAATGGAGGATGAGAGGGAACCTCATCTTGGCAGCTGCTCTCAGGAGGCAGGGAGCGGGTGGCACAGGCATTGTCAAGGCAATTTTAAGAAAGCAACAACTGCTGGCACAAAAATAGCCTTCTCGGATGTGGCACTTGCCTGGAAGGGAATGCAGATGGGGAAGAGGAGACAGAGAAGGGATCTTGTCTCCTTCCCCGTGGCCAGAGGAGTATTCATGGCTAGGATGCATGGGGAGATAGGTTACTCTGCTTATGACCTGTATTAAAAGGGAAGATTTTGCATCATCTCTTTATCCCCCATGTTTCCTGACAATCTATACCTCTCACCCATGGCATGACCTGTCTTATCGTTTCAGACAGAGGCAGGGGACACTGCTACAAGGAAGACTGTGGTGGCAGTAGCAGCCAAGGGTTTATTCTGTGCTTGTGTAATGAGCACTGGGTTTGGAGGTGATGGGTGGCAGTAACCACATGGGAGTAAAGACATAACTTTCCTCTGTGTGTTAGAGAGATCTGGGCTAGTGGGACAGACTCGTGCCAAAGGAGGCTGGTCAGACTGCCACTGAACAGATATCAGCTCTTGCACAGCGTGGGCACCAACAATAGCATGGTTGTGGACAAGGGTGTGGACTGGCACATGGAGTCTGCACACAGGAACAGTGTATCATGCCACCCCTCCGTAGCAGGATCTTGCTCCTTTGGGAGAGGATGTGCAGTTTTCCTCACCCACCTACTTAGGTCCAACTATGGAAGTGAAAAACATTGGTTAAAAGTCTGCCTGCCCTGGCCTGGCTCCCTTTGTGTGCAGCCTGCTTTGGTTAAAAGGGCTGGAGATTCTGCACAGAGGGAGGACAAGCAATGGCTGTTAATTGCCCAGCATCTCCAAAAGAAAACCCTTTCCTGGAGCTGCCTGTCTCTTACCCCAAGTAGCTTCTCGCTCTTGTAGCTCCCAGGCACTGTGTCAGATTTTGCAAGGACACAATTTTGTCCACCCGTTGCTCTCACTGTCAAGCTCTCATTTCTTTTTTGGCCAAGGTCACAGGCTTTTACACTGTCAAATCACCTACACACACTGTTCCCAGTGAATAAGTTTCCCTTGTCACCATTCTTCACAGCAGCTACATCCTTCCTTCTTTCCTCCTTTCTCTCCTCCCCAGCACCACCACCCTGCCCTTTTCACCACACCTGTGTACAGTCACAACAGCAAGGTGAGCTCAGGAGCTGAGCATGACACCAAGCCTTGGTGCTGCATTAGGAATACGTGGTCTATGAGGGAAGTTTATGGGTCCCCAGAAGGTGTGAATGGCCTAGACCAAGGCTCATGCTCTGACTGCTTCAATCTCAACCCCACCACGTGCAATAACTGCCTCAGAAAAAGCTTCTTTTGTCAAAGTTGATTGTGAACAATTCGCCAGAAGAGCTGGATAAGCTGCAGGTCCATGGTGTGACATCTGCCTTGGTGCTGCTGTTGCTGCTCTAGGCCCCTTGGCCTGTGGAGGTTTGTTGGTGGGAGAGAAGGAGATTGTTTTGTGTCCAAAGACATGATTGAAACTGCTGTGTCACTTTTTGGCATGATAGTTTTGGAGGGGAAGAGGGAAAGCAGCTGTGCTGAGACCTCATTTCTAGAAGCACCTTTCCCGGACCAGAAGTGGAGCTACTTATCTGTATGGGTGATGCTGATCTTCCATGCAGGAAAATGGGCTCTGGAGTGGCCCCATTGCTTGTGAGGGGAGGAAGAAGAGCAGAGTTTGGGGGAAACTCTCACAGAGAACCAACATCTGAGTGTTTAGAGTCGAAGAGAAATGACTTCATGCTTCTCTGTTTCTAGGAGAGATGCTTCCCAATGCCTTGCCTCAACTAAGAGCAGAAAGCTATTCTTGCAGCTTGGGAACATCAACAAGTCTCACCCAGCTCTGGGACCAGCCAGGTCTAATTCTCAGCATGTCCAGCCAGATGTTCCCACTACCCAGCCTCTTTCTTCTGGAGTTTTCTCAAGGGGCTTGTGAAAGAGAGTTAGAAGGAATACCAGTCTGAACACAGCTGAGAAAGGGCCATGGAGTTTCTTCTGTCCCAGCTGCACCCTGCTCTCTAAAAATTAAAATTGTCTGCACCAACTCAGTCACCCAAGGGTGTCATTGTAATGATGCTTTTTTGGAGGTGAAGGTGCTGTGTTGGTGCATAGTACAGATGGAAATTGTGTACCAGGGCTGCAAACTATGGGCAGTAAATGTGGCTTCAGCCCCAGGGTTTCATCAGTGACCTGTCTTACCTTCTCCAGCCATCACTTTTCCTTCCACCCTACTCTGTCAGGTTGCAAGACAAAAGCTGAAGTGTAGTAAAGGGAAGACATGCAACAATCTTTCAGACTGAAAGTCCATCCTGTCTCCTGCAAAGCTTGCCCATCTGGTCTTTTGTTTCCCTCAGTGCATGTATTTTGGGGGTGAAAAGGTCTGAGCTGCCTCACTTCAGGCCTATCCTTCAATCTGCAAGGTGCTGAGTTGCAGATGGGTGACTCTGGGAACTGCACTGCATGGAAAAATGTGAAAACTCTGGAATGCCTTTAGAGAGGCTGCTTGCTTGGGAGACATCATTAGCTTTGTGCTGTTTGCTCGTTCCCAGGAGTGGGTGGAACAAGGTGTGAAACTATGGGGGAATAAAAGAGCCAAGGAAAGGGAAAGACGGGTTTTAGAAGGCAAGTGAGTATCTTGGGTTGGGAAATCGAGACAGATTTGGAGAATATGGTGTAGAATTTTAAGTAGCACAATGGGTACAAGCAAAAACAAATGAAAATAGCAATGTACTGGAGCTCCAGGAAAAGTTGGCTATAACACTGGGCAAATACAGGTTTAAAAAGGAGTCAGAAACCAGTAAAATCAAGGGACCATTTATGCAAGCAGAAAACAAAATCACTAGGGTTTGTGCTTTTCTGTGTTTTGGTTCTGGGTTTTTTTGCGTTTTTTGTTGTTTTTTTTGTTTGTTTTTTTTTGTTTGTTTTTTTTTTGTTTGTTTTTTTAAGAAAATGCAACTTAAAGGAGATCTGAAAAGTTAGGCTTTTTCTGAAGCATAGACAGAAATATAGTACTAAATGACCTGTTTCCTTTCATGTGAAAGGCTCTTATTTCCCAGAACTCAAATGTATAGGTTTCCTTGAGTTCAGTATACAGGTTGAAAAACACAGAAATAGGTCACCACTTATGAAATTTTTTTTCAAATCTTTCTCATTTCCTTTGTCCCTAGGGAGTATCTTCATCCTTTCCTGATCTAGCCAGGAATCAGGTGAACCACTACAGCCATGCCTCATACCCAGTGTTTATTACAGCTCTAGGTGTTCTCTGGTTGTAAGTCAACAATGAGGATAAGCAAAGGGAATAAATGAGATCCTGGTTGTGATACCATGCTATGGTGGCTCCTCTGATAGCTGGAAAGGTCTGGGTATCAACAGGGCTCCTTTTCTATGGGACTGACAGGCACAGGCATGCCTTGGCACAACCCAAAAAGCTTGTTCTCTATCCACATGCAGTGGCTTTGTGATGAATAGCGGGGTCATGGAACCTTGTCATAACCCTGTCTCCAGATGAGTACAAAAAGAAAAAAAGAGAAATTTCCCCTCTCAGCACTACTTTCTAGGAGTGGACAGTCTTACTTAACTCTAATGTATCTTCTCCACTCCTGCACCAGTGTGTCTGTTGCATCAGTACCCATTTTATATTTAAGAAGCTGCTAAGTACTAAAAATTCTTTCCCCTTTGCCACTCTCCTTGCAAGCAGGGATATTGAGTTTCAAGCCTGAAAAAATAGGTGTTTTCAAAACATCTGTTCTGGCTGGCAGTGTCATAAATGACACAGGCAGAGATGTCAGTCACTGCCTTGAGAGAAATGCAGGAACATTACATCTCTCCTGTATCTCCTCTTCCTTTCCAATACACCACTGAGCCCTGAAACAGCTCCCTGAGAGAAGTGATTGGAGTCCTATTGCTTAAAACTTTGAAAAACTGAACTGAGGAAAGAGATAAGAGACCAAAGAGAAGGAAGGACAAAGTACTCCATCTTTCTTCAAGGGTTAAGTGAGCTGGTAGGTTGGTTCCATGTCGATGGTTTCAGTTTCTCATAGACCAAATCTGACAGCTCTTTTCAAACTGAAGGTTCCTCCTTCCTTCTGCTAGTCCCACAATTTTAGCATCTCTCCAAGGGGAAAGGAGGCACAACAAATCTAAGCATCACTTCCTCACACTGTCAGGAGTCCTCCATAGGAACTGATCTGCTGCCAGCACAAGTGACTGATCCCACAGCTGAAAACTGGAACTGCTGCTCAGAGAGGGAGTTCAGCTGCTGAACCACTGGCTGCTTAGGACAAGGTCCCAGCAGGGAAAGACTGAAATACCTCTAAAGAAAATCATAGCTCTGGGAGGTCCAAATGTCTTCTTGCACACTTTCTTTCACTCTCCGTTGGCTTCCAGCTTCCCAGTCTTTGCTGCTTGATACTCAGGTAGCTGAGTTTCTGCATTCACTCCTTTTACAGAGCACAGAGAGCCAGTGAAGCTGTTTGATTTCGATGTGGTAAGTGAGATAAGATTTCTCCCCCCATACCCTCTTCTTTTTCTCCCTGCACAACTCCTGTGCTTGCACTTCTCAGGACTTGACTAGCAGAGTTTTTAAATGCAGTGAAAGTCTTAATGTGAGGTGAATCCCAAGACCACAAACAGTTTGGACTTCAAACAGTGAGAAAATTGGCGCCGGATGATTCCGCACACAAAGCAGAAAACTTTCATTTCCTGCAGGCAGGATGGAATTGACTGTTATATTAAGACTTCAGAAGGAGCACTGCCCCGGAGTAATTTCACTGCTGTCAGGCAGTGTTGACATCTAGATTAACCTCTGTGCAGTGAATTTTACAGCAAAGCTCATTGTAATGCATGTGGGGTATCTCCTGTAAATCCCAGCTGAAGTCCACAGTGTCCCACCCTCCTGCACAGCAGGAAGGGTCGGGAAGCAGCCACTATCATTTTTGACCCCAGCAAAGCATGACTCTAACCTCACCCAGGCCAGTTCTGCTGAAACTGGTTTTCTACCAGTCTAAAGTGACAGTAGCTCCAGCCTATAGTTTTTTTTTTTAATTCCCCAAAGAGGTTTACATCACAAGCCTAAAAATTTTGGCAGTGATGAACAGCTCCCTTCAAGTATCCACTCAGCAACACAGTCCTAATTAAAAGGCACTAGTTAACCAGTGGCAATTAGCTGCTTGCACTGATTAACTCCAAGACATACAATCCCCACTCACAGTGCTCTGATCAGATGTGATCTAGGACTAAATGACTGATGTGAGACAGTGGCATCCAAGCCTATCCTCCAGCCCACAGGCACACTATCAACACTGTCTACCAAACCAAAACTGAATGAATTAAAGAAGTTCACACAGGCAACTCTGTGCAAGTCAGAAGACATTGTAAAAGAAGTCCCTTGGCTCTTGAACTGAAAGCTCCTGTTGACAAGTTGGACGCATAGGCCAGACCTCAAGTCCTTTTGTCTTTTGCTGTAAGAGTAAGTGGAGCAGTGAAATTTGCCAGGCAGGAGTACAACAACTTCTTCACTTTTGTGTGAGTAGAGAAAATCCTTCTGTGGTTCTTAAGATGGATATCTGAGATGCACTTTGTGAAAAGAATCACTAGAATCTAAGAAAAAAATGGAAGAGGAAGGGTAGGCTTCTTGTTTTGTATGATTTTGTCTCACCTTCTTGTTCACACGCTTATTTTCATACTGTCATTGCTCTGCAGTTATCTGTAGGAGGCACTAGACAAAAGACAGACTATCAGCTACTAAACAGATCAGCCACTAACCCTAAGGACAGTATCTTGATAAGACTTCTAGAAATCTCTTTCAGAGCCCACCCATCCTCTCTCCCACAGCTCTTCATAGCAGGCTTATCATTATATGCCAAAGGTTTTGGACAGCCTGTGAAGGGGGAACATGTCTGCAGTTCTCCTTCATCTTCAGAAGGAGTTGTGGCATTTCTGCAACCTGACCAAAAAGGAAGAATCTTTCAAACTAGCATTTATTACCCTCAATCGTAATACAACTGAAAAGGCTAGCCAAGGTTATAGAAAAGGTCGAGCTCTTGCTTTGGACTGGAATTTGCTTTGGAAGAAATTTGATGGACCAATTTAACCACCACAGCACATCAAAACCTGGTTGCTTCATTTAAAAAGTAATCAGTATTGCATTTCGCTTTAGACATCCGTGCATTAGTGTTCTGCAAATATGATTTCCTCTTTGTTTGCATTATTGATGCCATAAAATGTCAGACACATTAAAGGAAAAAAAAAAAAAGTCAACCTTTGGGGTTTGGAATGATTCTGGCTGAATTGCAGTTGGGTTACTTTTATTTTTATTTCCCATGGTAGCAATGCACTGTTACTCATTCTGCTATTGCTTTACAAAGAGTTCTCTGTATTTATTCAGCCAACCATATTTCAGGAAACACATAACCTTGATATTTTTTTGCTATATGCGGCACTTTGTGTGTGTGTGTAATGTTGGGGAGAGGAAAGGAGGTGGAGCTTTTTACAAGGGCCCTCTCATGTCTGGTAGTGGCTTTGTGTAATGCTGCGTGACTCCCTCCTGCTCAGGTGGCTGGTTTGATTTAACCTCAAGAACTGACAGGATTTGAGGTTTTCTGGTTTTGCATTGCCCAGAATTGGTCATCTGCATTCACTGTTCAGCAGCCATCTGCTAGCCACAGAGGTTCCTAGATATCTATGCCACAGAGATTACACAGCACTAGAGCCTCAGGCATGTCATAGAGGAGTTTTAGCACATTCCTGGACCAACAGCAAGCTTGCTGGTTCAGCTTGGTTCCCACCCAAGGTCTGACTAAGTTCCCAAGACACATACTATTAGCTGCTCAGTGCTTTTTCTTACAGACCATTAAGAGCACAGGCCTTGGTGGCTCTGTGCTCTCTGACTCACCTCTCTATATGAATGAAGATTCATTTTTCCATGTTCCTGTGAACTTTTTGGAAGAATATTCTCCCTCTTAAAATCTGAAAAAAAAAATTCTCAAGAATCTTGTCTTCTTGAAAGTAGAAGTGAAAAAATAAAGAAGTGACACACATGTGTCTCCTCTACGTAGGGGATTTTCATCAGTGGTAAAATTTCTTTTCAGCTTTTCCCTCCAGTACCTGCACCTCAAGACTTGGTGCAGGGGAAGAAGAGTACAGTGGAGCAGTGTAAGGAAGGGATTCAGCTAGGACCTAGACTGCAAAGTCATCTGTTCACATACTAGGCCCTTGCCAGCTTCATATTGAAAGAAGTCCCCAGCTTTTTGTGAGCAGATTGCTGCCCTAGTCCAGTTCTGAACAATGACTTTCAGATGACATTTAGATCTCTTTATCTTCACAGATCTCTCTCAGGGCTGTTCAAACAGACCAAAGAAGTGATGACAGGGGCTGAACGGGTGTGTAATTTGGTGTCTTTCAGTTTTTCACCAGGGACAGAGATAGCGAAAGTGAGGGAACAGAAAAACTATTTCTCATGACAGGAGAGATCCAGTTTCTTTTTAAACTGATATTTAAAATGCCATACAGCAGTACCTATAAATATGCCTTGGATTGGTGAATGAGCAGAAGTAGTATATTTGATTTTGTTTTTATGTCTATAATTTCTCTCACCAAGAATTCAGCTGTTACTCAGCTCTCAGCAGGTTATTCTGATTGCTGGAAAGATGTTTGGGATTGATTCTGGCTGTGACCTGTTTCAGTCCAACCTCATTCTTGTGTAGCTAGATTGAAACAATAGAGATCAGCAAGAAACTGAACTGTTGTTCCTGTGTAACTAAACCTTCATGTGCAACACCAGGCTGAACCTTGAAGGTGTTGAACACCCACAACTTTGAAATCAGTAAAAGTTGTAGATATGAGTGGCACTGAAGGTCACTGTGATGTTAGGAACAGAATGCCAGAAGTGAGAAGGAGAGATGCTACAAGAATAAAAGCAACAAACATTACATCTGAAAAGGCAGTGGTTAGTTTATAAAACAAGAAAATCCACTGGTGTACATGAGAAAAAGAATATTCACCCTGGCAGCCAAGAACATTGACCATCAGGACAAGAGCAGCTCTGTATCCTACAAACCTCCTCTCGCTTCTAATTTCCTTTTTCTCCTTCTCCGCCTAATACAGAACAAATCCTTGCTTATGGCCTTCCTGAAAACTGAAATTAAGAGGCAGATTTGGGAGAGGATGAGAGAGACCATATCTTGCTGGATGATCAACACCTTTATAGATTGTCACCTTTCAGTAGCAAGTGCCTGGTGTGTCCCTTCTTTTTTTTTTTTTTTTTTTGTGCAAGCAGTCTTCACAATGAGACTGAAACAGCTCAGTCCCCAAGAATAACAGTAATAAACACTCGGTAAACTCGGTAAGAGGGGTATTTTACCGGACGGACAGACTTCGGGCGGCGCGTCCCCGCGGATCAGCACCGCGGACAGCAGCACCTTCAGCGCCGCTCCCGACCCGGCCACAGCGGGAGAAGGAACACCCCCTTTAAAAGAAGGAACTCCGTTTTAGGAAAAGGAATTCTACTTTTGAAGAAAGAATTCCCCTTTTGAAGGAATCATGCCCATCCTGGTCAGGACACTGCTGTCTCACCCCTGTTTCTTTTCTCCCATCCTTTTTTTACAGCATGAAATCATTATCTGGTATCTTGTTTTCAAGTATGGAGGGAGGATAGTTTAAAACACAGAACAACTATTCTAGTGAAAGAGAGATTAATTTTTCCTTAAGAATTAAGCTCTCTGCCCCACTTCTTCCTGCATTGGTGTTCCACCTATGAAGGTTCCATCTCAAATTTGGATTGAGAAAGGTTCTTATCTTCTCATCCTTTGGAACAGTTGACAAATGGAGAGATACTGATAGTCCTTCAGAAACAGAGTATTAATGCTATTGGAACATCAGGTGATTCAACTTTGGCCATCAATTACATTTATTGTTGGTAAAGAGTAAAAAGATAAATCTCTTGAAAAATTGTGGGTAGGAGACATATAAATGACACTGTGGCCCTGGATAGTTGTTTTCGCATCAAGCCACAAAAGAAAAAAAAAGAAAAGGCTACATTACTGTGTAGTGGAGAGTTGTCAGAATCATAGACTGGTTTGGGATGGAATATCATCTAGTTCTGACCGCCTTGCTGTGGACATATTCCATCTGACCAGGTTGCTATAACCTGGCCCTGAAGAGTTGGGCAAAGATGAAAAGCCATGCAGGGAAGAGCAGGCATCAATAGACAAGGATTCAAATGAAGAAGCAGTCATATGGCACATAGCAAAAAAGTCAGGTATTACAGTACTCACCTTGCTCCACCTGTGTACTTGGGATTTCATCCCACATATATAGATATACCCTAAGATTAGGGTTGAACATCTCCTGGAACTATTCATTGTAGTGAGAAGCTGTTGGGCAGGAGCATGCAAGTTCATTACACCCCTGAAAAACTTAGTGTGAGGAAGAACAGCCAGAAAAGTGGTCCAGGAAGTCAGGCTATTACACCAATTCAACATATGCTACTTTCTAGAAGCAGTTTCCTCTGTATCCCACCTCTCACATTCTCCCCAGCTTTGACTGACAGTAACTATGGTGGGACACGTGGATGGACACTCAGAGACAGTGAGGACTGTGAAGTGCCTGAGACACAAGACCTCAAAACTTGGAAGAAACAGTACTGAAAATAAGGAATTAAGGCCAGACTTCTGATGCTTGGAGCCATCCAGAAGTCAGAAAGGATAAGGCTTCAGGGGGTGGCAAAGATGATTTAATAAGAGGCTTGGAGAACAAATGGTGCTAAGGAGAGGGAGTAGAGAAGCCTAATGGGACTCAGGGAGAGGAAGGAAATGGATAAGTACTCGATTCCCAATGAAGGGTCAGTGATCATGGAGGTAGTGAAAGTCAAATGTGATGTGTGGTGAAGCAGAGGACAGTCCTGCTGTTGGGGAACAACTATGGTTGTGAGGAAGGAGTCAGAGAAAATGAGGTGTGCTTATCTAAATGAGTCCTGAAGGTTTCTCCAAACCTTCAATCCTGCTGGGCTTCTTGTAGGCCCACATTCTCTGCTTCAAACCCTACAAATACCATAATTGTAACCATATTTATTTTGGTCTCTGACAACTCTTGTTATAGTACAAGCTGGCTAGATTGTTTTAGTTCCCCTCACTCCCCCTGCTTTGCTTCTACACCCAGCCAATTCCTTGTGTGAAGGAGAATTGGCTTTTCTCCTTTTATTTCTCTAAAGTGTCCATTACATTTTCAGCTCAACTGAAAGGCAATTTTTTGCATGAGAGCTTTGCATAGATAGGCTTGAAGCAGAACAAAAATTAATAAATAACTATACTAAATTACCTCCCCCTCCCCCATCTTGTCTTAATGAAGTGCTGTTTTACATAAGCTGTTTCAACAGAAATGAAGTATTTTTGGGCAGGCAAATAATCAAAAATATTTAGCTTTCCATGAGTGTTGCAGCTCTCTCCAACTCTTCTGCATCAGGCAAGGAGGCAAAGTTTTTCCGGAAGGATATGAAAACTACACTTGCCTCTGGTAATTTCTTCAAGATGTGTGTTCAAGCAGTATTGTTCACCAATGGCTTGTGGGACAGTGGGATGGCAAAATAATCACTCAGATTTCTTGTGCTGGCACTCCTGCCTCAAGAAGAAACATGCAGTTTCCAGAAATCTGCAAGGGTAGACTTAATTTCCAGGAAACTGCTCCTCCTCCCAGGTGAACTTCCCTTCAACTCCCAAGGCAGGCTTGGGCCCCAGAAGGTGCTGCTCCACAGCTTGCTCTGGCAGGCGAGCTGCCACTGCGAGGAGGATGGAGCTACATCTCAGAGGAAAGACATTTTGATGACATTTTTGTTGTTACTATTATTTAAAACAACTTATTTTAATCTTAGTTAATGTCACAGAAAGACTGCACGAGCAGAAAACAAATCCTCTGGTGATGTTTGCTGAATTGATTTTTTTTTTTTTTTTTTGTTAGTTTTTTTTTTGCACTATGTACCAATCCACATTTTTCTTAGTTTGGGGCTTCTTTTTGTATCTTTTGAATCCTATTTGCCATTTTGCAACTGAATTGATGGTTCTCAAGCATTTCCATCCTGCAGTCTCCCGTTCTCCAAATCAAAATTCACCATTTTCCCCTGCTGGGAACAGGCCAGGTTGCCCCTTAAAGGAGAACCTGATGAGAGCAAGGAGGCCATGATCTCCATTTGCCCACTCCACCTCCACTGGCTCCAACTCAGAAGATAAGGAACTCTGATCTGAATATTGACCAAGGTAGGGTCCCTGCTTCTCCCCTACCTGCCACATCATGTGCATCGAGCATGCTGCTACCCTGGAAGGGGATGACTGATACAATGTTAGTCAGACTTACAGGAAGATTTTTTTAATTAAGGATTTGCAGTGAGGTCAAGGGACCTGTTAAAGTGCTGAGGTATTTACCCTCCCCAACCTTCCCTTCCTTCCTGCCCTGCTTTGTCCCTTCCACTCTCCCCAGCCTTGAAATGAAACAGAAAATTATTTTTTTAAAACTGTGTTGATAATTTATGTTTAGTATAAAGGATGATTTAATGGCATCACCAAAGGTCATTTTTTTCATCTCCTTGTTACTGCCCTAGCCCCAGAGGCTGCACATCCCCTCTTTCCCATCTCTCCCTGCTGCCCTCCCTTTCATTCACCTCACACATCCCCTGCCACCACCCCACCACAGCGTTCCACACACCAGACCTGCTTCAGGTTCAGTCAACAACTATTGGAGAACAGAGATTTCAAACCGAAACCTCCGCTCCAGACCACCACAAACTGGAACCATTTCCACCTTGAAAATAGTCAGTTGCTGCAAATAACAGGCAGACTCATTTCTTGAATTAAGTAAGGTTTTTTTTAAAGCCTTTTATACCTATTTACGTGTGCGCGTGCGTGCACTGTGTGTACACAGAGGTATCTGTGTGCACAGATGCACACGAATATCTCTCTCAAATATAAATATATTGTATGTTAAAGCTGTAAATATTCCTTGGTCATGTGTCTATGTCTTCTTCAAAGTATCATATCCTCAGTGTTATGTTAACAACTCCATTTATTGATTGATGAAACTATGTGTAGACCTGTACCCTCCTGACATAGTTTATGTAGCTCTCTCTTCTCAAATAAAGTACAAAATTACCACTAACAGGTTCTCCTCTCCTTTTTGCTCCATGATGAACATTCAGCCTTAGTCCTGGAAAGTCTGGGCCAAAATGTTGGCAGTTGTCAGCTATCACAACAGTGCAGAAACCTTCACATGATGTTTTAGGAACTGTATTTTGTTGGTCAAGTCAGCAAGTGCAACAGTTGTTAACAAAAGTAAAAACCTCTAGGCAAAATATTGTCCCAATTTCAGTAAAGGAGGGTCTTACTGCTGACCTGATTCATTCTTCCCACCTAGCTCCAGGTACAGCCTACACCAATCACAGCTCACTTCATCCTGGTAGACACAATGGGAGTTCATCCTCCTCCTCCCCTCTGTCAGTGGGTCTTTGCATCATTCCATCGAGTAACCCTCCCACAGTTCAGAAATTTCCCCTTGGCTTAAAAGGATCCAGTCTCTTCTCTGTTATATTGTTGGTTTGTTGTTGCTTGGGTGGCTCAGCACCTAAAGCCCTGAGTAAATCTTGGGGTTGGGAGCAAGACTCAGGATTGTGGCAAAATCCACTGCTGCCACTTGCTTCCCCTTAACTCCTGAGACTGACTTCATGCTGAAATCACAGGAACCAGAGGATATTTACCATTGCAAGCTGAAAAAAAAAATCCTTTGCAGAGATACACTTACTGGGTAAAACCATAAAGATGATTTGTGAAGTAACATTTAATTTACTGCAACTGACACCCAACTCCAGCTGCCAGAAATTTGACTGACAATTTCTATTTATTTATATACTGCTATACAATATCTGCCTTAATGTTGTAAATTTTTCTGATTGGAATTTCACAGTGTCTGCCTGGATATTTATTGATCATAAAATAATCTGCACAACCCGTTAAAGTCAAGGGAGGGAGAATGGATGCCAGAGAAATCACTCGACAGGATCTGGGTACCAGTGCCCAGGTAACAGAAGATGCTCAGATGCTATTTTTACAGCATTATGTATCACTGAAAGCCAGTCTTTTGAACTGTTTTTCTGCTGTTTCCCAAAAGTCTCTTCTGAAATTCTTCCAAGAGCCTGGTGTTGAGTTCCTACCAGCAACTCCATATGGACCCTGCAATATGCCTCATTTGCAGCTCCTCACCAATGAGAAATCCCACCTTTACAATGAAATCTGATGTTTTCACAACTGTTCTTTAAGACAGCCCACGAGGGAAATGTTTGGCTCTTCCTGCAGCAGTAAGACCACTGTTTTTTCAACTATTATTTTTGGCAGTCAAAGACAGAAGCATATAATTTCTGCCCACAGGGGAAAAATTGTGAAACATGGTCCCAACTGGGATTTCCCATATTGCCTGGTGAACAAACTCTCTTATTTCATTCACAGCTTCAGCCATGCAGCTTTCCAGCATCTCCAGTGGATTTTGCCTCCTGAGTTTTTTGTTTTGTTTTGTTTTGCTTAGTGTGGTTTTATTTTCCTAAGGGACACTTTTTCTCCCTTGTAGAAGTTAGAGGTGTGTGCTTTCCTCACATGGGCGAACACAGAAGCATGTTTTGGTTATAGTCAAATCCATCCTTTCTTCTAGAAGTCTACACATCCCACCACCAATCCAGCACACACCCACCTTCTCACCCGCAGCCTCCCAGTGTGACACCTCTCCCTACCCTGTGCACATGGATGTACCCTCTGCTCCAACCCACCATTCTTCTGCCTACTCTTGCTCTTGTTCAACAGGAGTTTGCTCTTCTCCCTCTAAATGCTACACTAGTTGTTCACTCCTGCTGCTTTCTGAGCAGGCTTCACCCTCATCACTCATCAAACACAGCTCCTTTTCCTTTCTCTACCATCTGAATAATAAACCAGCAGTGGATGGTTTGCTGAATTAGCTCTGACCAGGCACTCTGGTGGACAAGGTACCCTTTTATTATTAATTTAAAGCATTTCTGTGATAAAGACCTTTTGAAATTTATTAAAAATACAATAAAGAAAAAAAATCAGTTTGACCAACTTCTCTAGGAGTCACCTTGCTCTGCCCCTTCCCAGTATCTGTTGAAGTTTGCCTTTGCCTATCCAAGATGAGGTGATTATAGGACCTTACAGCAGCTGGTGGAGCTTCTCATGGGTTTGCAATAAAACCACACCAACATAAACAGCAGATGAGGTGGCCTGTGACTGGGCTGTCAGACTAGAAGCACATGCTCTGGACCAGACAGCATCCCTCGTTGTAAGGTGGGTGACAGAAGGACTGGATCTGCTCAGGGCTCCCTGTAACCTTTTCAAACTCCATAAAACCCTTCACAAATTACCCTTTAGAAAGCAGAAAAGGCAAATAGACCCCCACATGCCCTCTGGGTAGAGGGGAGAGGTCCCGGCCTTCCCCCGGTTGCAGAGAGAGCTGGACTAAAGGTTAATGGCACGATGTAATCACAAGGTAAAAGCACAGGGCAGAGCAGGGGAAATTATTTCTTGTTCAGTTGTGGCTTTTGTTATTCCCAGAGAAGAGCAGCAGGTATTCAGGAGCTTCTCATTAGCCAGCGTGATTTCCATTAGGCTTTCTATTAACATTTTGTGGCCGTAATAAACACCCACATAATTAATACAAAAAGGAGCCCTCTCCAGGCTAACAGAAGTAGCCAAAACAAGCAGGGAAGAGCACAGGCAGGTCTGTTCCTGCCTGAAACTTTCTGCTTGCAAAGAAATTGCACTTTTCATCCTCCTGGAGTAATTCCCTTGCAAAGAGTTAAGTTTTAATGATTCTGTCCTTCTGCCTCAGTCTAGGCGGACATCTACCTCTGCTTTGCATCTGGAGAAAAAAAGAGGTCAGAGCAGGGTAGAAATTGTCCCTGCAAGCCCCCAAGGATATTCAGGATACCCATATATTCTCTAATCCTCTGCCATAGTGCTGAGGAACATTTTCCTGCTAAAAACTGACAGAGAAAGAAATCCCTTGGGAACACATGCATGATCCCAGCTAGCAGGCAAGCTCCAGGAACTCATACAGAGTCCACATGGAAAGATAGGACTTACTATAACCTGGGCTTGTTTATAACCATGAAGTATGCTGACACTTCAAGTCCACTGAGAACTGATGAATTATGAGCGAAACAGACACAGAGGTAAATAAAACACCTCCCCAGGGCCTCAGTCACAGCCTTTCCATGCCTTCTTCATCCTGCTAAGGGCTTGAGCAACATTTTTGAGAGTGGTACTTGGAGGGAAATCTCACAGGTAGCTTTGACTCCTCCCCATTCCTTGCTCTCCTCCCTACCAATTGCCAAAGGTGCCACTGCCAAGCCTGTGCACAGGAGACTGAGGGCAGGTCATTGTGACAGGGTTGCCTGCCCCCTTCTCCTCATTTCAGGCTCCTGCTGCTAAGAATATGTGTACCCTTTATCATTGCTCTGAAACACAGAGAGACACTTTGGAATTCAATTAGTCAAACAGTTGCTACAGCAACAAAAACATATAAACTTAAATGATTTATACTCACAGACACCACTTCAAATAGGAATAAATTTAATACAGCAGCTGGGAATGAAATGCATTGTACAATAAGAAAATTGTATTTTTTGTCTCCCTGATGATAGGCCTCAAGGTCTTAATGCAATATAGATGAAAAAAGATATTTGGGCAGAAGGAAGCAGAATATGTTGTGCTGTATGTACAATGCCTGCTTGGAGAGTACAACACATAATGAGCATGTACATCTAATCACAGAGCTGCAATGCTGTTTGCAGACAGCCATAGATCAAAGATTGCAGCTACCAAGCTGACTGCTTGGTTTCACTTTCTTTCTTTGGCTTTCCTCCATCTCATGAAACCTTCCCTGTTGGCCCCTACCCAGGAGAAAAACAAATCTACCCTCATTCCATCCATTTCTCCATCCACTACAGAGCCAGGTCCTCACCTGGTAAAGTGAGATTGTTTTTGTTTTTGTTTTTGTTTTTTTTTAATGGAAGAAAAAAAAGATTGCTTTAATTCAAACATAGTTCTGGGAGTTGAAGCAGAAGTGAATTCCAAGAAGCGCACAGGAAATGTTTTCCTCTGCAACAACACTGAAAAAGTTTGCAAGAAAATCTAGAATAGTCGCTCAAAGTCATAGTCACCTGCAGTATTTTTGCCTGTGAAGGCGGAACATGCAGTAGATGCTACACTCTCTACAGTCCTCTGGCTTTGAGATTCTCTAGAAAGTCCTATAGGTACTTGTCATGTGAGATCAATGGAAGAAAATGCATGTACAGACCTCTGGCATTAGCACAACTTCAGTACATCCTCAGTGCAGTACATACAAATGTATCTTTTTCCAACCAGATAAGGTTTCACGAATGAAAATCATGTAGAGGCTTAGAGGAGCCTTATGGTTAGTTTCCAGGAAACAGGAATTGTCCAGAAGTTGTACAGAGACTGCTTCCTTCCTTTCTAAAGGCACAGCAGCTGGTTTAAGCCAGAGCTGTGGAAAGCTGTGTGCTTGCAGTTCGTCTGCCTCTTTGTTGAGGTGCCAAAGCCAGCTGCCTTGTCAGTGCCTGGACCAGAAACAGCCAAGCAGTGCCTTGAGTGCAAAAGAAAGTTTTGCAGAGATCCAACTACTGGCTCTTCATTTTCCCCTAATCAAAGTTATTTTGTCATTCTAGGAGGCATTTTGGAAGTTGTCATCTGCCTCCACAAAGCCTGATCAACATTGCCAATCACAACTATCAGTGGGAGCTGAGGTTGCTAACACCCTTGGAAGGCTAATACAGTGTTATGAGCAATTGTATGAGATCTCATCTGACCTGCTCAACTGGATAGCATTTATGGTAGGAATAAGGACTTTATTTCCTCTCCAGATCATGCTCATAACACCTTCTCCTGCACTTTACAAGAACTTAAACAGGACGAATCTCATGTACTGTGGGGCCCTTTGTGCAGAGGCAACTTCTCTGGCTTAGGCAGTGTTTTGAGCAAGCATTGCAGATCTAAGTACAACAGGGAAAAGAGAGAAAAGTACCTTTGAGAGAAACTCAATACTTTTGTCCAAGTATAAACAAACAAAACCACAGGCCACAGCTCTAACAGAAGTTACTGGCTCCTCAATGTAAAAAATTTCTGGGATGAGTTTTTATGGATTGTTTTAGGCAGAAGGTCAAGAGTCCTGTTCATTATTAGAGCTGGCAGGTGTGGTAGAGAGTTCGGGATACTTTGGGTGCAAATGGAGATCAACACCTGCAATTCTCTTTGGCAGTTTTGGAAAGAAAAGCACACAGATGCAGAACAACAACAACTAAACAAAGCTAATAATGAAATCATATTTATGTAGACAGGAAGGAAGCTCAATTGCCAGGAGAGTACTAAAGTCTACAAGTGTAAATACATACCAAATAAGTCAGCTTGATGAGATGCCAAGTTTGTTCAGCAGAGTATGGCACTTCACCGCTGAAGTGCTCCTGCAGGAGGGAAACCAGAAAAATGTCAAAAAGGTCAGTGGGTGAAATGTGTGGCTCCACCAAGAAACTATGCAAACAAGCTCATGTCAGCAGGATTTAGCAAAGAGCCTTGCAAGGGCCTGTTGCTCCTGTCACATTGAAGCACAAATATTTTACTCCTGAGCTCTGTGTATTACTGATCTTCTATCACTTCTCTCTCCATATGGCACTGCAGAGAGCACCACAATTTATGGGTCTGATGTACTGACTTTGCTTACTTGAAGGTTCTGGATTTCAAGCACAGATTTAGAGAAAAAAAGTATTGACATCATGAGAGATGTTGTGGGGCAAGTGTGTGAAGATTTGTAGGACTTGTATGGCCAATATTTGACAAAGAAGGATCCGAGGCAATAAAGGAAGTGAGTAGCTTTACAACTTCTCTGAGCCTCACTCTCAGAGCAGACTATTCATTTACTCTGAGACTAGAGGGGAAAAAAAAATCCTAAAAAACATATACAAATAGTGCAACGTATCTCTGGAGATATTAAAGTGGAAATCAGAGATGTCACAATATTCAGACCCTGGATGAATCTTCCACAGGGGTTGCAAAAGGCAAGATCCTAAACAGCTGAAAGATGGATCTGAGCCAAAAGTATTCAACCTGTGACAGCAAAAGTCTTGACTCAGCTGAGAAGTCCCCTTCATCTCCCTTTTCCTAGGAAGGTAACATCTGTTCTACTCATTCCCTGCTCCATCGCTCTCTGGTACAATGGCACAGAGAACAGCAGGCTGGCATGTCCATTCCCTCTCTGTTTCTTCTGGATTAGGGGATGGAGCAGTTCAGCAACGAGCTCCCCAAGCCACAAACTACATTTATCATCATCTTTACACGCCTTTACACAGCTGGCTCTCCTGATGCTAATGCATTCTACAGTTTCCCTTGCTGGGGTGGCTTATGTTAATACTCCATTAACATTGCTAATCAGAGACAGACTTCTGGCAGTATCTCCAGGGGATGAACGAATGTTGTCCTATGCCTTTCAGTTTAGGAGATCAAACTTTCAGATGAAATCCATTCCCAACATCTCTGATTTCAGCAATTAAATGAAGCTGCAGCATGTGGGAGCTGTTCAATGCTGGATGCATGTGGTTCCTACTGCTCCAAAATAAGACCTTTTAAACTGGCTTTTATGCCAATGCTCAGATATGTGACATTTGGAACTTTAATTCACTTGGGAAATCAAAGGCTGCTGGAAAGATGAGATGGATTCGAATCGGAGATAAAAGGTACTGGGGTCCTGGAGGTCTAACAGTGCATGTTCCCAGTTCAGCTTACCCCATTCAGAAATCTATATTTTAGTTTGATCTATTCCTTCTCACATTTCAGGAATACTTCCAAATCCACTTTAGCTTTACAAAAGGAGTCTGCTTTTATTTGGATTACTAGAGTCAGACACCATGATATATATAGTCTCAAGAAATTGTCTGGAAGTCCTAGCTGCATTGGTTAAAGGAAGGCAATTGCTCATTAATACGATTTTCAAGTCACCTCAGATTTTAGGTGGACTGCTATTCTTTACAGGATTCAGAGAGACTGTAAAATTAACATTTGTTAAACAAAGCCTACACTGTGGAAATAAATTTATTTCCAATTAAGTTATCATAAATGAGGCAGAATGACACACAACTATTGAAAGGAGATGTGATGCCTGTATCCTCCCAAACTCCTTCAGCCACAATCAACAGCTGAGCAGGAGGATGATGCCTAGTGAAACTAGTGAAATAGTGAGTCTATCAGCAAATTTATGTTCTCATTCAAACAGATGTATCAATCCAGTGAAAATTAGGACAGACTTTCCCTCTACTTTTCCCTTTCTTCTCCTCTTATAGTCTCCCTGATAACACCTCATGGCCTCTTGCCTGAAGTGGAAGGCACTTCCATTGTAGCAAGAGATAGTTGCTGGGAATTCTCAGTGATGGAGACAGAAGGTAAAACAGCTCAGTTTTAACAAGCAGCTGCAGACCAGCTACATCTCACAGCAAAGCCAACACTTGCCTTTCCTCAAAAAAGCCAATTCAACTTACAGAAAAAAATGCGAACTCACAGACAATCTCCATCAGTACCTAAATGATTAAGTGGTATATGACACAGTTTTTTGGAAAGGCTTCTCCAAAGCCCTAGAGGCCTCACCAGAAGATATTTAGATACACAGCTCAGACAAGGAGTTGGTGTAAGGTTTATTTCAAACACTTCAGGACTGTGGCTTCTACGCCCACTCATTTTAAAGGTCTGAATTCCAAATTCAGTTAAGAATGTACCGTGTTCACCGAAGATGGGGAAAACTGTGGGCATACATGCAAGGTCCGTGGCACATGAATATGACCTTCAGTCAGTGATTGGAAGTAATTTCTAATGCACCAGCTCATTTCTATAATGATGTGCTTTGGAGCCATTAATTAACTCGCTGCTCTCTGAGGAAATTCTCATTCTCTCCATCATTCTTGTCGGCTTGGAAGAACTGCAGGCCCACAAAAGCTCCGTGTGAGAGCCTGAGATGTGTGTGGGATGTAGCCGAGCAGACGGTGGGCAGGTGCTATGAAAACTTCCTCATACAGTGCTTCAGTGCAGCTCCATCTCATTCTACAGCACCAGACTGATGCTGCCAGAGCAACTCTGCAGACGTAGTGCAACTGCCTGTCCCCAAAACCACTGCTACTGGGACATCCCAAACCTCAGTTCCACAATCTTAGGCTCTCCAGCCTCACATTCTACCTCAGTGGAAAATGCCAATTAATGGAAGACAAAAAAAAATGTAATGAAAATATTTGCCTGTTTCTCCTTGGTATAAGTTGTCATATTTTTCTTTATTCATTTCCTTATTCTATTTCCTTATTTATTTCCTTATTCATAATTCAAATGCTTTCACAAGCTTGATTATGGATTTTTACCTTCTTGGTCTAGAGTTTACATGCAAGCAGTTGAACAAATGTTCAGTGCCAGAGTGAGTGAAGAGGTAGTTCACAGATACTGAAACTCTTCCCTGTCCAGATGAGGCAAAGATCCAAATACTAAAGATGATGTGTTCCTTCTATGTTGTTCTGCAATATGAACTATTCTGCAGTTCACTTCTGTTTTGTTTCAGCAGCTTTCCTCACTGAATTATCAGAGAGCAAAATTGTTTCAAAATAATAACCAGTTACATGGAGGGTTATTTTGAGATAGAAAACAGAGTTTTACTCTAGATTTACATAAATCTCAACTCGCACATTCCAATTGCCAAGTAAAGTGTTCCTACACCTCTTTCTTTGGAGCCAGCACCTTGGGAACCCACCTTCTCAGCCTGATCTTTGCTTCCTTTCTTTAGAGATCAAACACCCTCCCTTAAAACACAGGAATCATTTCTGAAAAGACTGTCAACTCAAGAAGGCAATTTTTTCAGGTTAGAAACAGTAATGAATGGATTTTAGACTAACTCAGGTCCCACATAGCCCATCTAATATGGTGGGGTTGCTGTAGGTTAGTACATTTTAAACCCATAACAGACTAGTCCTGTCAGAGCATATAACATCTCTGGCTCTGACTAACATCACTGCACGCTCTGAAGCAGCTTTATCCACTGGACAGAAAGTAGATCTGTAAGACTTCCATTGCATTTGTCTCTCTCTTTCACACACACAAACGAATCTTAAAGCACAGATTAATATTTAAACAGCTAGAGCTACAAATATCTTCCAACCTTTCTGGACAAGAAAGTTCTTGTATGAAAAAACAGAGTGGGAAAAATGCACAGGGAGAAAAAAAACTCTTTTCAAGTGGGACTTTACTTTTTGTTTCCACTCTCTTTGATATAACCAGGATTAACTGCATTTCATCCTCTTCTAAAGGACACATTGGGTCCCCAGCTGTTTTTCCACTATCAATCCCTGGAGAACAAAGCTTAGGAAGTTAAATGAGTTTTGGGAATCTCATCTTCACTTTTAATTAATTTGAAATGAATGCACGCTAATGACAGCACCACAGCAAGATTGCCAAAACTTTCTCAATTTGCCTAAGGAATTGGTGAACACCAAAGAGCTTGATATCTCACCAATAGCTTTAACCCTTACTGCAGCTACAGCCAAAAGCTTGGGTTGAAGTAGGATCTGAAGAGTTCAGTGGTTGTTATCTCCATGCACACTATGGTACTTCCACTCCAAATGGAGAAGGGATGGAGCCCTTCAAGTCCAGTCCTGCTGGCTCTCAGAGTCGTTGCAAGAAAAATGACAATCAGAAATGTATCTTGCTGGATTCAGACTGTGAACTTCTGTTTCCCTGTTGAGAGTCACACTTGCAACTCTTCCACTTTGTTTTATATGAATTATAAAAATACAAATGCACTTTAAGTCCCTCATGTGAAAATAAAAATGACAGAAAACAGCCCAGTGAACTTATTTTCCTACCATTATCATCACTAATTGGTGGCATTACCAGTGGCATCTTAGAAGGAAGGTTGTTTGTTGGTTTTTAAAGGCAGAGAGGGGGGTCAGGTTGAAACAATGAGTGTTAGGTTGCTCCTGGTGCTGACAAGGTGAGCTGTGGCAGAAATGAGTGTTAGGACAGGAATACTGGAAATCTGGGTATGGAACTGGAGGCTGTTAAATCTGAGAACAGCTAACTTTGATTTTGGCAGACAGCTTACAGAGGTTGGGGAAACCATTCTGCAGGGACCACAGCCCCAGCTGCCAGGAGTAATAAAAGCTCAGCTCAAACCACAATAGAGAAATGGTTGAGGGGAAGGACAACGAGGAAAGTGGACTGGATTTGCTGATCTACAAGGAGTTTTGCTTATAGCCACTCCTGGTAAATGGAAAATAAAACAGGATGCCAGAAAGATCTGGAAATTAAGCCAAATGAAACGAGAGTGTAGTGTGAGAGGAAGGATTTGTACCCATCAATCTATGTCAAGGGTCTTCAGGAGAGACCTTAAGACATTGTAGATGGGAAGGAATGAGTTTAAACAGAGCAGCTACCCCTCTCCTAATTCCCTAGGAACCATTCATCTATCACAGCTCTGGTTGGCTTCTCTTGTTCTGACTGTACAGCTTTGCAGGAATTAGTCTCAGGACATCTGTCCCAGAAGTGTTTCCTTGCTT
This sequence comes from Formicarius rufipectus, assembly GCA_013399695.1. Taxonomy (NCBI): domain Eukaryota; kingdom Metazoa; phylum Chordata; class Aves; order Passeriformes; family Formicariidae; genus Formicarius; species Formicarius rufipectus. The sequence goes on from VXAU01002736.1 coordinate 1,224,261, forward strand.
CCCTGAAGAACTTCTGCCTCCAGTCTTCTCCTCCAGGCGCCCCCTGTTTGTCCACTTTCACAATGCAAATACAGATCATGCCTTGCTGTCTTACAGAGGAAGGCTGCCAAAATGACAAGGTTCATCACAAGAATGTGGGTTACAGAGGTAAAAAGGACCACAAATAGGAAGGAGGAGAACTAATTCGTTAAACAAGCTTAGATACCTACCTGCTCTGGACCCTTCATTTGATTATTCAGATGAGGAGCCAGATATTTGCAGATATAGACACACACAGGCTGTAACCATAAACATTTAAAAAGACCATGCCCAGAGGAGGCTTTCATTCAGTTAAGACCTGACATTAGCACCATCCTGGCTGTGATCTGAATCCGCTTGTGCAGGTAACCATCCTGCACTCTGAGGTTAACATTAGAGTGCCTTTACAGATGGTGAAAGCAATTACCTCATTTAAATTAAACAAAGATTCCTAAAGCTGCTGTTGTGCAATGCTTTCCCCTCTGTAACTGAGCACCAGCATATTTACATAGGGGCTTTTGTGGTCGGGTGTAAGTCATTTGCAAGATATTTTTACTGCTTGCAGGAAATCTATGAAAAAGGATGAGGCAGAATGTCGTGGAATGCAAAGTACCGAGCTGGATTTTAACCACTGCACAACAGCAAATGGGTTATGCTTGGCTTTTTACTATTCAGCTGGTAGCAATAAAACAGTGCTTGGCTTACTCCTTTACAGAGCCAAGTTCTTTATCTTGAAAGAACAATAGTGAAAAAAGGCCTGAAGAGGAAGGAGGCAGCCTTCTGAAAAGCCCCCTTAAGACTGCCTCAGAGCTGAACACAGGAGGCTTAACTCCTACGTCTCCAGCCCCCACTGTGGCAGCTCTCCCCAGTTCCTCAGTGCACCTGGGGTGAGAAAAGCTACAGCTCAGGCTTGTCTCTGGTGAATAAGAAGGAAAACACTATTTACTTCTGCCCATCTTAAGGGGCAGGAAGGTTCAGCTGCAAGTGCTCACCTATAAAATGCAGAGCAAAAGCCTTTCCAGGTGGGAAGGGTTTGAAGCTTTTCCTCTGCATTCTAGGAGCTCTCTACTACCTAATGCCTGCAGAAGTACCTGCCTGCATCCCCAGCAGCACAGGTATCTGGAAGGATGATGCTCACCAAGAGGCTCCGAATCTTAGCATCCACTTAAGGCAGAGAAGAGACAGGCCTCAATAGCAGTGAATAGAAAAGGCTTCTTAAGTAAGACTGATGGTCACAGACAGATCCTCTGGTGCTCTGCTTCGCCAGCTCCCAGATCTGTATCAGCATCACATACATTATATGGTCATCTCACTTCTTGGCTAGGGACACAGTCATGGTTCAGTGTTTTAATTAGCCCTCTCCAGGCTATCTTGGTCATAAAAGCTCACAGAGAGGAAGATAAACACTGTGCAGAAATCACGTTAATTTATAAAATATTCAATTAAAGAAAACAAACAGCACAAACTAAGATCATCAGAGCTAGATGACAGAGAAACCATCCTGCTGGGAGGCAGCTGCCTCTGGCCTTGGGCAGGCAAATACATTGTTCCTCTGCACTTCCTGCACCAGAAGGGGTCAGGGAGAACAGGACCACCTGGGAGGTAAAGTTACAGAATAGGTCCTGCAGCAAGTGGTTTTGACAGCTCAGTCCAGGCCCTCTTCACCCCTCAGGGATCAAAACACTTGCTTTCATCTCATGTTTTCTTCAAAGGAAGGAGAAACACAGTCCATCCCAAGTTCTTTACTGGGCAGCAAAGTTCAGTTGCTTCAAAGCCCAGTCCCACCATTTGCAGTTCAGATATCTCTAAGCTGATGAAGTGTAAAGCTGACTTTCAGAAGCTTCTCTTGCACTCACACCAAACTGTGACCCTTGAACCCTTCTGGGGAAGGATTGTTTTCTAATAGGATGTGTGAAATGAGAGAGAGGATGCTGGGAATGAGCAGCATGTCCTGTCCCCAAGGTTGGGCACACAGCTTCAGGAGCAGCAACTACATTCAGGGCTAGATATAGAGGAAATGCGGAGTAGATAAAATTACAGCATTTAGGGATGGAAATGTCCATTTGCTGTCTCTCCTCATCCAACAGTGACAGATTTCTGTCCTGTGCTTTGTCCTATGTATAATGACCCAAGTAACCAGAGTTTCTACTTATTCTCTCAGGGAACAACTCTACAGCTTCAGGAATCTCCATGAGAGAAAAACTTAAGAGTCACAGCCTGGGTTAACCTTAGTTAAATGGGATGGAAAGTGGGTTTGAGGGTAAATATTGCCTTTAGCCAGTGCTGCATGTCTAGAGTACTTGGAGCAGGTCTCTATCAGACCTCCCACCACTAGTGCTCCAGCCAAATCCTTCTTGACAGCATGCATTCCAGCTGAGAGCTCAGCATCCATGCTATGGGGACCTGTCTCTTTTCCTGCCAGTCTGTGAAAATAGAGTCCCTGTGCTTGCACTTCAGGCAGCAACAAAGCAACAAGTGGAGAACTGCCTGTGCTGCTGGCCCTTGGCATTTCTTCTGCACCTTTTTCCCAGCCTTTTTCCTGTAGAGCCATTGCCGCTTTCAGAGGCAGGAAGGAAGCAGTGACCCTGTGAGTATTGCAAACCACTAAGACTCTCTCTGGGGAATGGAGAGACAGGACTGCTCTGGCCTCAGTAAGTTGCGTGTTGTGTTGCTATCTGAGATTCTCATTATCTCCAATGGAAGCTGCGATTTGTTTCTCAGTTCTCATTTCCCTTTGTACACAGTAGCCTCTCCTCTTCAAGGCAGCTTTTCCTAGGAGCTCTAGCCTCAAAGGTTCCTTTTTCTTCATGTGTGAATTACAGATGTCACAAACACCTCCGACATGGTGCATGATTCCTCATTCAAATGCAGACTAGCTGAGGGGGGAAAACAAGTCTTTAGATCTATAGCATCCCCTGGGGATATCAGCATGGGGCACACACGCATGCCAGTGATAAGCCAAACTAGACACTGGATGTCACCAGCACTCCACTGGAAACACAGAGGAGGGAGCAGGTATCTGGCAGTAAAAACCTCCACTCTTAAAGCAAGCAGTCTGGTTAGCTAGAGGAAGTATTGGCTGGGCATGAATTAACAAGGGTCATCTAACATACTCTAGGACTAGAACAAATCCAGCAAAAGAGGTCCAGGTGAGGCAGTGAAGGAAAGGATGAAAGGAAATTGCTATCCTATCTTGGAGGGAAAAGCATGACTAAGAATGTTGTAGGACTCTCCCAGATAACCAATGGCCCACCCAACCTTGACAGCTGCTGAGGAAAATAGGTAATGGAGTTGAAAAAGCCTCTTTTTCCCTTGAAAATCTTACATATTGACATGCCTTAAGGGCTATTCAGAAAGGCCCTGCAAGTCCATACAAATGAGAAATACCTGACACCATAAATGGTCATCTCTCAATGCAGAATGCCTACCAATGCAACTCAGCACCTTGAATTCCATGCTCACAGAATCCTTTTTCTTCCTTTCACCTTACCACTCTCCTACCCCAAGACCCTATGACAGCGTAAGAGAAGAGCAACCTTGACAAGATCTCAGCTTGGCTGGTGTTCAAGTCCCAGTGTGGGAGAAGAAGAGAAGAAGACTTTGGGCAAAGCCCTAGACCCCCTCAGTCAGATTCCTGTGTAACACCTTGAGTTGACATGATGCACACTGGACTGCAGACATTTGGAGCTCCTGGAGAGATATGAACCATAGGTCTCCTCAACGACCTGTTAGACTGCAGGCAGATTTCTCCCAGAGAGTTTAATGTCCCCAAATACTGTGTAAAAACAGGGATTCACACATTTCTGTGTACATTGACATTTCTCTCTCAATGGAAAGAAATAACACAACGAGATGGAAAGAAGCAGCTCAGACCTGCCAACAGCCAGAGTGGAGTCCCTCATGTGTGGGTTGTGTTTTGGCAGTAAAAGGTGAGATTTTTTTACACACCTCCCTTCCAGCTCTGCAGTAAGGATTTGGGTGGAGGCTGTGAAATACAATGCAAAATATGGGACAGCAATGACTTTATTCCAGTTTGGGAGGTGAAAGGTCCCCACACACTTTTCCTAATATGAATAGCTCCTACCTGGCTGCATAATTACATTTCTGTGGCCAGCTCCTTGGTTTGTTTCTTGTTTGAAGCTCGCCTCTGTTTAATACCTGGATTTTGCTGGAGCATCAAGGGAGACAGGCACTTGAACCGACTGCCACCCTGCTTTCTCTCTCCATAAATGAAAGCATGGGAGTGCTTCACTGACCTTCTAAATACAGAGGCTTCAAATTAAATTATAACATTGCTGATTATCAGTAGACCAGGGATTAAACTGATTGGGGCACTGCCAGACTAGATTTAGCTTTCATTAAGTTCTGCCCACAAATCAGACTTACCCACATCCTCGCTCTTGAAGTTATAATGTGCACAAATGCACAGAGGGAGAGCAAAAACCAAAGTACTTTACTGTTTAGAATTCTAATCCTTTCAAGGTCTGGAAATACCTGGGGTCCAGCCACCACCTCTACTGTTAGAACTAAAAAGCTGAAAGCAAGTAATTTACATGAGAGTTTAAGAGGGATGCAGAGAAACGACAAGAGCAGGGATGTAATCAGTAGCACAGAGAAAGTCTGAAAGGAGCTTGTCGATCCCTATGAAACAGAGCAAGAGGCTTATATAATTTTTTGTATGTGTGTGTGTGTAAATTTCCTAAACAGCTGACCTAAATGAGTTCTTACCACGATCAGATAGCCTAGGACAACAGAGTAATCCTTCTAATAGGATTATAGGCTGTGCTAAAGGAGACTTCAGGCTTCCCTGCTCTGCATTGTAATTCGTACACATACACACACGCAGATGGACCTGGTACCTGTAAACCTGGGGGTTTCCCCATTCATCCCCTTCATTACCCAGCCCTTCTCACCTCACTGCCTGTTTTCTCAACAATTGCTATAACACAGTCATTCTATCATGACCTGAGAAAGGAGGAGGGGATAAATCAAAGAGCTGAAATCATAAAACTGGATGGATGGAAGTGTGGGGAAATTAACATCCCAAAAGGATAGTTTCAGAAGGATTCCAGGGGTATTGCCTGATGCCAGTCAACCTTTCCAGTGCTGTTCAGCAAGGCAACATAAAATTCCCTGCCATTAAGATTCACAGGCAGCAAAAAAGCTGGTGAAGAAGCATAGGGTAATTCAACAGGAGGTTCCACACATCTCTGCAACCTTGTGGTATGCTGGATCTGTCCAAATCAAACACCTTAATAGATGTAAACACAGAGTTATGCGCAAACAAAGCAGAAAGATCTTTGTACCAGCTGTGGGTGGAAAACTGCAGGGAAGTGTGAGGGAGTCTTTGTGTAGAGAGAAGAAAGCAATGCACACACACACAGAGAAGGGAGTTATTTCCTAATAAAGAAGTGAGCTGCCAGAGAAGGATGTAGTCAGTAGTGTCTAGTACAGCCTTTAGTTGCATGCAAAAGGATGGAGAAAGTGCCTTGTAACTTCAGACTGCCCGAGTGAAACCAATGCCGGTGTGCTGATAACAGCTCTCACAAATACGTGTTTCAAAGGTTGCTAAGAAGCACTTAGAGATGGTGCTAGAGAGAACTACAAAAACCACCAGATACAGTGGGGAAATGCCTTGCTGCAAGGGACTAAGAGGAGCTCAATTTGCTTTATCAAAAAGATAGTTATGGGGGATAACAACTTCCAGCAGCAAAGATCTCAAATATTAGAGGGGTTTCAGCTCACATGCAGAAAGGCATAGGGAGAACCAACAGCAGCTGAAAGATAAAGGCAGATGAATCCAACTGGGAAATCAAATATATATTTGCAATAATGAGGAATAGGAAGGAAGGACACATTCTCTCTCTTATTTTTTTTTAATATCTTCAAATTAAAACTTGGAAGACACTTGGAAGTATTCCTGGGAGGCATCCTTCAGACAAAAAACATTCCTGCAGTCAATGCAGGAGAAAGGAAATAAAAGTCAGCACCCTAGAGTGCAGCCTATATCATGTTGTTGTCTCCAGACTGCTGTCTGCTGTAGGATGACTCCATTCCACCTGCCTTTCCCTGGAGATACCGGGAACAACTGATCCACCAGTCAAAAACATCTGAACAGAACGCCCTGCTAAAACAGGGTGTCCCCTTGTGTTCATACATGGACAGACACAGGGCAGCCCAGCCTCTCTGGAAGAGTCCATCCCTTTTGAACACATACAGACCTGCATCTGAGAACATGCCCTTCTACACAACACCAGTTCCCTTGGTTATGGCTTAGAGCAAGAGTCCCAGGAAAGCATCAAAACAGATACAGCATTTCTTTCAGCATTGTGGACTTCACTTACCAGGATCCAAAACGAGATCTCACAGCAAGGCAAAGGCCTGGAAGATGAGAAGTTAATCCTCAAACCATCAGGAAATGGAAGAGGTTTGAAAGATTTAGAAGTGACTTGTTGCTTGACCTGGAAAGAAGATGTTGGAGCCCTGGGTCAGCAGATCTCCTGTGCCTGTGATTGAGTAGGTGACATAATACAGATGACTGTGGCTGAAAATTAATTGATGTCAAATCCCTTATAAATCTGGGCTACCTGGCCAAAGCGTAATGCTCTCACAGAATGACTGAGAACTGCTGAAACATTTATAAGAATGAGATATTACTTTGGCCTGGCTGGAACAGAGGATTAGCTTCATCACTCTCTCCTCTTTCTCCTTTCTCCCCAAAATAAGAAAGCTGATTCAAAAGAAGGAAGCAAAACTTTTCTATATTCAGTTTAACAAAGTGTTATTTTGAAATCAGAATGAATTTCACTTTTTGGTAGTATGAAATCCCTTTAGGTTGCACAGCCTCAGCAGCATGTCTGCAATATATAACTAAAATGCAGGCTGGTACCCCTCAGCTCTCCTGCAGAACTGCACACCCACCCTCCCCCAGCAACAGGATCATACTAACAGAATTATTTTTGAAGGCAAAGACAAGATGAAGGCATGGGATCCCTTTTCAGATGCTGCAATAAGCCACTAAGCACACTCACATGGTTGAGCTTTACTCTAAACACCATCATATACACAAGAGTGAAAAGCTTGTCCCTGGAGATGATCTGTGCTTTGGCAAGTGGAAATGGAGCGCAGGAGATTCATCCACTGCCAAGAGAAGAAAGCACTGCTGGAGCCCTGTCCTGTCTGCTTGGTGCACCCAGGGTCTAAACAATGATAGGAGCACAGAAATCCCTGTGGGGCTTTAGGCCTTTCTTGTGCAGATCTTCATGGAGATGGGAGAGGAGATGATAAGGGAAGCTGCGGTGATTAGTAATCCAAGGAGGAGGAAATGAGGGGAGAGGAAATAAAGAGAGAAGAAAACAGGCAAGATGGTGAATGAAGAAAATCCAGGTGGGAGCAGAAGCCTTCCCATGTGTACTTGGTGTTGTCCAGCATTTAACCCACTTCTCCCTGAACTGGTCTCCACTTTACTGGGCCTGCTTTGCACAACAGACCTGAAGCCTCCATCCATTCCCTGTGCAACCAGACAGGCATCCCCATGCTTAGCAGCACCTACTTGGTCACACAAGATATTTTTCTCTCTGTTCTCAGAACTAGTTATGAAAATGTCTGCAGATGATATTATTTGTAAGATCTTTTATGTTTATATTCATTATGAAAAAGGAGTTTGTTATGTCATTTTCCTGTTACCCTGCTCATCCCCAGCTGAGCAGCACTTTCTGTTCAACCAAGACCCAGGACTGACCTGGTCCTTTTACAACCCTAAGTTCCAGGGCCCTTCCTTGTAGGTCCCAGCAGCAGCAGCTCAATCACAGAAAAGGTTATTATTAAAACATCCCTTTCTCCATTGTCTGGGGTTCTACCACAGCTCAGAGCCGCACAAAAGCTGCTGGCTGTGAGAATGACAGTGCCAGGTGAAAAGCTCTGCCTCTTTGCTGTGTGATGGGTCGCACGTCCAGCGGGATCAGCACTTCAATAGCAATGCAGAGAATTTTTAAAGACATTTGTTTATCGCGGCCATGTGCCACCATTTGATTGCCTGAAAAGCCCAGGAGGGCACCTAAACACAATATCTCCCAGAGAGTGACAGTCAGGGCACTCGTCACTTGGAATTAAACAGACACCTTCAATAGGAATGGAAAAGACTACAAAAGAAGCATTAAAAGAGCAGTTACATCCCTCTCTTACCCCCAGTGACTGTTTAAGCTTCTCAGCCTGTCACTGGGGACTGCCACAGGGGCTGTGTCACAAATGAGCAGCACGCACAAACACAGCAAAGAGCAGCTCCCCTGGCATGCTGCCAGCAAGGAAAACCACCGCAACACAGGGCAGTGGGGCACAACTGCTGGTACACCTGCATTGGCCAGGGACCTCCCTTTTCCCCTAGATGTGATAAGACATGGAGAAGGTGTTTTCTCAGTGTAAGAGAGGACAGGAATTATTGTAAACTTGCTTTAGAATTTCTTGTACAATTCTGTAAACACACCAGTTCCCAGTTGTTCATGATGGAAAGACATCATGATAGTCTCAGCTTCTAACTATGGCTTATAGAGCTGGTCAAAATTTTTTATGCCCATCCTGCCTCTCCAGAGAGCTGTCCACCCACTCAACCCCAACTTGTTGGCATAGTTTTCCAAGAGAAGTCAAAGACAGGAAAATTATTTTATACTGAGTTTTCTCCCTCCTCCTCTACAGCTGGGATGGAGAGGCAAGTCCCACAAAATTCTGAACTGTCCAAATAAAAAACATATTTCTCATATGAACACTCTGGGATGGTTTATAGCTATGAAAAATCCTTTCTGTTCAAAACCTGCAGAATGTCAAAATTCCTCACAGAGTCATTTTGACAAGCTCAGACTATAAACCCTGTAAGGTTCGCTGCCCATTAATATTCTCGGATGATTTCTTTCTCTATTTGATTGTCACCAAATGCAAACATCAGTTCTCCGAGACATTCTTATGTCTTGTAATGAGCAAAAAAAAAAAAAAAGGAAGTCAGAAAAATAATCTGAATATCCAAGATCTTGCAAATGAGTACTCGGTCTGCCTATAACTAGATTGTCCAAGTTTATCATCCTTCCTGACAACTTTGTACATGTAAATATAAGATATTTTTACTGTTTTGCACCATCAATATTGCACACAATGAAACAGAGATTATGAGGGCATCGCCCTCCAGCTTTTAACATTACATACCTAGTATTGTCCAACCAAAATGTACAGGAAACTAATGTCCATGCAGCAGAATCTCAGGGGGATTTCACATCCAGGCTGTCTGGCTAAGGAAATGTCAGCAACATCCAGCAAGTCCTACTAGCTAATCTGATCCCATGAGTGCTCCTGGAATGGCCTCACTGTGTGCACAGCCCAATTACATCACCTGGAAATATTTATGGAGAACAGCATTTTCCATGTGCCATGAGGCACTGTGAAGGTTTATGTTTTGCACTCCTAAGTATTTTTAGGTAGTGTGGATGGCTGTAAGATGGACCAGAAGTACCACATGTCGCTCCTTACCCAATGGCCTGTGCTTCCCCAGGAGATTTGGCTGCCAACATTAGACAACAGCATAGATCAGCAAGGCTCTGCTCTCCAGTGAAACTACATCTATAAACGTACAGCTGAGACAAGGGAGTGTGGGGACATAAATATATATGATTATATTCCCGTTGGTTTGAGATTTCCCTGCACAGTCTGCCTCTGGGCTGCATCTCCCCACCTCAGTTGAAGTAACCAATATACGCTCTGTCAGGGTTTTGATATATATAAAAAATGAGATGTCTGAATCCACTCTAATCCTTTTCACATGGCTCACTTCTAACCAGGCTTACTCAGAGAAACCGTCCCAAGGACACCTCCTCCAGCTGAGTAGGGGGACTGGCATGTCTGCAATGCTCCAATGACTGAAAAGGGAGAGAATTGTGCAGAAAAAGGCCTTTTTCTCTCTCTCCTCTCATCTCCTAAACATCAAGCATGACTGACTGCTGTCACAGCAACTGCAATTCATTTCTGCAAACACTAGACCCTGTTCTGGCTGGGGAGAGCCACTGCCTGGATGCTCCAGAAACAGATGGAAATTTCACCTGGAAGAGTAGTGCATAAATAAAACTGATAAAAAGTTTTAGGACTTGTGGAACGTGCATAATGTGCTTTATCAGAGATATCGGCTCCAATGCTTAAACACTGCCAGTGGCTGCCAGGGAAAGAAAAATAAAAGGTCTTTTATAAAATTATTATCCTGTCACTTAAGTCAACAGCAGTGATACCACGATAGAAGCCAGCAGTTATGTCACATTGTTTTATCACTATAATTATATCAAGAACACAGTAACTGTCTGTGAGAGATAAGATGATGGAAACAGCTCTGCTGAAGCTTCCTGTTCACAGTACTGGGATTTGCAGGCTGGTTTGGGGTTTGGACATTACATTCAATTACTGTCCTTGAGTTGCTGAAGAGCCATGACAGTGAAGAAATACAACCAGAGGGCTCCCCTGACTCCTCCTGCTGCAGGTGGGATTGTAGGAGTCATGAAGGTCAGTGCTGAGGATCAAAAAAGGGCAAATTAATGGAAATTAAAGGTCCTCTGGAGGACCCTTGGGCTTCACAGACTGTTCAGGTTCCTAAAAATGCACAATAGGGTGACATGAATGCTCCCACAAAGTGGTGGAGGAGAGCATGTAGCCACATTTGCTGAGCAGGAGTTGACCTTTCTCCAAGCAGAAGGTAAAAAACCATTTTGTAGGTTAAGAAAGGACTTGGCGTAAGAAAGGTAAGCAAATCCATGCAGCCTGTAGACTTTCAGGAAATAGCACTGAAAACTCTTTTCTTGACCCCAAAATGACTTCTAGTCCCTGATCTCATATACATGCAAAGTGGCATGATTCCTATAGACCCCACTAACTTCCCAAATAACTGACACACTTCAAATACTTTCTTCAAGTAGGTAAATCCCTAATGCATCATGAGGTTGTCACTGTTTCCTGCTTTTTCCATCCCACTTTCCCCTTTGTTCAGGAATACAGTACAATGAGGTTCCTTCAGAAACCCAGAAAACCCCCTGCTCCTATATCATGCTGACAACTCCTCTGTTTCTGTCCCTCTTTCCCATGGATTCTGTATTTATTGTAAATTGTTCTGAGGCACCATGACATACAGCATGCAGTACAATGAAACCTGGAAAGCTGCAATTGCAACAGCTTTTAGTTGTCAAGTGAGACCGTGAAAACAAATAGTAAAAATGAGTTTCAGAGAGTGAATAGTTGCTTGGGGTTTTTAAAATAGAAAAGACAAGCCAGGTCACAGACATTTGTAAAAAGAGAGAAGGTGCCAGACTGGCCCCAAATCTGTTTTTCTCCCTCCCCCTACTTACTCAGAAATTCATGGCATCATACATTGGACTTTTCCACACCTGGAGAAACAGAATTCAGGCAATGAGTACTTATGAAACTCTCCTGCATTTACTGCAAGTGTGCTTCATTTTCCTCTGCTTACAGCAGGCAAAGACTCTCACAACAGTATTGTCCCTTTCCTCCCAGAATCAGCCTTTTTCAGGTTTGAGTGGAGGTTGTCCTACACAGTCCAACACACTGACACACCCAGCAGTGACCAGGATGACATCTCAGTCACCTAAAGAACAAGCACTTTTCAGTACTTCATTGGTATTACTGTAGTCTGGGGAGAAGTCCCAAGGGAGCACCACTGCTGTGGAGGATGGATGCAGGGACCACCTTCTCCACCAGACAACACAGAGGAAGGTGGTGCTGTGGAAAGCAGACTTGTTTACTACCCTTTCCACTAAAGTTTGAAATAAAATATCCTCTTGTCTGAAGTCAAAAAGCAACAGTGCCATTAGGGATGATCCATCATGCCACAGAACTTTATCACAGTAATTACATCAGGAACAAGTTTACCATTTGAAAAAGAAGAAAGATTACAAGAAGCAATCCACCACAACAGCAGCAGTGTCACAGCTGAGAGATACGCAGAGAAGAGAAATGCATTACATGAGAGCAGTTGAGAAGGAATTCCAGGTGGAAAGGGTTATGTGTTGGTAGACTGTGTTTAGAGCACTAGTGGGCATGACTGCTTACAAGCATATGATCACTGGTTCTGCAAACACAAGGTTTTCATTGCATGTGTGCTTTTGTGCTTGCACAAACGGATTTCCAGAGGGCCTTCAGAGAAACATGGATTTACCCACAGGTTTTCCAAGATTCCCAAAGTAATTAGCTTAGTCAAAGTCCGTGACAGCAACATAGGCTGGAACTGTCATGCATCAAGAAAGGATTGTACTTGGACATCCCTTGACATCTCACATTAACAGTGCAGCCTTCAGCCCAAATGCTTGACCTATCAGCATCTCAGGGAAGGCACCTCTGTTGTTTTAAAGCCTTGTGGAAACATACAGTGGATTCTAAAATGGGATCTTCTACTGAGCTTATTCCCAGTATGGCAGGCCCAGACACCAGGGTAACAACATGCTTTCTTTCCTACAAAGCAAGGGTTATGTGTCACAAACTAAATTACCTGAGGTTTGTTTTTTTTATTCTCTTTGACGCAGACAGTGCTTGAGGGGGAGCATCACACCATCCTTCTGAGACAAAATAAAGGTCGTTACAGATGTTACCATTACAGTGTAAACTCCCAACAGCAGTATCATTTAAGGCTATTTTATCTTCCCTGGGGTCACCCTGGTGTCTTGCTCATCACAGAAATTTCCCCTGCTCATCTTGTGTGACCTTAAAGGCATATGCTGGAAAGAGGCATTGTGTAGGAGAGAGATTTGGAGGAAATGGCTAACAGGGAAAACATGGATCATGATGATACAAAGATGTAGAGCAGTGAATGCAGAAGGAAGGAACACGCAGAGTAGCATAGCTTATTACAGGCTGATGCAGTCACGAAGACTTTCTTCTTTGCAACATCAGGCTCTGAAAACTGGCTGCTCACTATGAAATGCTTGACCAACCCAGGTATTCCCACACCACTTTCACTGAGAACTAGCCCTGGGCATCTTGGGAGGTCATCAAGCACCTCTGAGGAAGAGCAGAATGAGAGGGCATGAATCACTATTCTCACAAGGAGCTACACATTCACACAGAGTTTGACAGTTGTTTGAAGGGCATGATCTGCACCATGCCCTCACTTGTCTGGAACAGGAAAGCACAGGATGAAGATCTAAATGAAACTGGCTGTTGGCTTTTTTCAGACCTGGACAAAATTGACATACAGCCTACAACAAATCATCAGCCCAGTAATAAAGATTTCCCTCTCTTCTCTATGCCAAACCCTGATCTCACTCTCTAAACAACTCTGAACAGCAAACACACATCAGTTAGGAGACTCCAGTCTCACCTGCTGACTGCTGTGATCCTGGATCCTTTCCAGACAAGCTCCAGGCCACAGCGCAATACAGAGAAAACACCCATTGCTAGGGAAATTGTCCTATTATTGTGACAGATGGGTTCACTTATAGCCCTCCAGCTTGATATTTCCATGATATCTCTAAACACTGGTCAACCAAGGATTTCCAGCCCTTCCATGCTCAATACCCAGGAACACTCCCTGCCGTGGGATATGTCCTAATCAGAGCTACAAAGGCTCATCCCCTCTGATCTTCAAAGCACTTTATCTCAGTGCCTAAAAGGAGCTCAGGGTGTGCAGATGCAGACATTCACTTCTGCAAGCTGCAGCTGGAGGAAGGCACAGAATCATGGAGTTCATGCACAAGTAGAGCCAGGGTCCAGTTTGACCAGGAAAAGAGTCCAACAGCCAATTTGTCCTCTCACTGGGAAGTCTTTCTTCATGCTATCCCAGGTAATGCTTTAATAGTTAAGAGAAAGTCCTACAAAGATGCTGTAATTGGTGGTAATAACTTTTAAATGCCCAAAGAGGCTGGTAGAGAAACAGGCAGATCAGGAATGGAGTCAGGATAGGTGAATAGGAGTCAGGATAGAAGTTTTAGGGACTATTTGCAAAGGGCAAATATTTTGGTTTTGTTGTTGTCCAACCTCCTGTTTAAAAAATCATCAACAAATCAGAAAAAGAGCATTTTGCATGTGTGAGTTTGCACAGGGCAGGGGGTATAGGAAGTCAGCTTTCTAGCAGGATTGCTGCATTGTTTATTTATTAAGTACATGGCAGACTGAGGTAGGATTTAGGACACAAGATGTAAAGTAAGTTGAGAGTGTAAACAACCAGCTGACTTTCAAAGTCACTTAAGAAAAGTTATTCCTGATAACAATAAAATGAAGATGAGAGACCAGTTCTCTAGTAAGCAAGCTTCAGTTATGATGTCTTGCCCCAAAATATCTTGAGGTATGTGTGAGTAGTTCCCCTCACCTCCATTTGCTGAGAGGTGGCTGGGTTCAAGTTAGAGCTGAAGCTGTTCCAGGATTCCACTGTGCCCTGAGAGCAAGAATAAGGGCATGTCAGTGTTGCTGAGGTCCTATCACCTCCAACAAAGGGTTGTTAAGAATATTGGGCAGGCACTGCTAGCTGGGGCAGAGGGAAGAGCAAGTTCTCTACAGTTTTCTTTTTTGAGAGGCAAGGATAGACCTGGCTGACCCAGTCACCACATGTGCTTTTAAAGCCATCACTGTGTTCATCCAAGCGTTCAGATGAGTGAACACTAACGAAACAGACAAACTGAGGATGCACCTTCCATGAGAATGGTTTCTCCTTCCCCAAAAAATCAGATCCAATCTAACACAGCAGAGACCAGGTTGCAAACTAAGCTAGAGCAACTCCAGGACAGGCAGGTCCCTTCTCTGTCTGCATCTGTCTGTGAAGGAGAGATTCAAAGCATATGAAGTCTTTCTGATCTTGACTGCTCAAGCACATAGCCTCTATAGTCCACATTCCCTATAACTGCATCACTTGAACTAAACAACACTGTCCTGACAGTCTCTGGTCCGGGCCGAGACAGGCTGACAGTATACTCCCCTAGCACATCCTCCAACAAAAACAGAAGCTCTCAGTACCCAGGGCTTTCAAGCTGATACTTTCACTCAAGCTTTAATCTCCAAAATCAATTAAAAGCAAAGCAAATAAACCCAAGAGATCATCTCCCCTGTGTTTCTTTCAGCTTCACAGACAGGAGAAAAATTATCCTTCATCATATCACATTGAGAGCACGTACTGCAGATGGCTGTCACTCAGTCATTAAGTGCAGTTTTGCAATTCCACCTATCACTCTATGAACCAGGATGATTTGTGCATACTCGATGCATGAGTAACATACTGGAGCATTCTGCATCCCTTATGAAAAGTCATTATAGATAAAACAGACAGATCCCCGATAAGGCTTCAAAGGGGCTGAGAGTGTATTGCCTTCAAAAACATTGCCAGTCCCTCCTGAGATAAGTCCCATTCGACCCTGACTCGCACTCAGGCTCAGCCAAGCTTGCTTTCACACTCCAGAGCTCTGCTTCTTGTTGTTGTGACTAAATACATCATCTTGTATTCAAAGATGAACAGGGAAGAGGTAGACACCAGTTCTTACAGTAAAATGCCTCCTTGGTCACAAACTGAGCAGAATTTTGTGACCACCAGATGCAAGGCACAGGCTGCCAGTCCTGGTGGGTTTTCACCTCAGACTGAGCTGAGTCATAATGGACATTTTACCTCAAGTCTTCACCTTTTGGTACTGCCAGGCGTCATCTCCAGGGTAGTTTGCATGCAACGCTGCAAGACAGCAGTGTTGAGTCATCCCACTCATTGTACATTACACTGTGACCACTCTGGTAAGATTTTTACTTGTGTGGATGCCTGTCTGATCAGTTTGTGAGTCACCATTCACAGAGAGCTGCAAGCATCAGCTATGAGGAATGCCTCATCCGAAAAGATGGTGCCTATTTCTTGCTACAAGTGAACTGTCAACTAAACCCCATTACATATCAAGGACTAGAGAAGAGAGGAGTATAACATAAAAAGTTGATAGCAAAGCTTGTATTCTGTAGGCACGTTTTATAAGAAAACATTGTTCTTCAATAATGTTTTAGATATCTGACAGTCTCGTGAAAGGAACCACAATAACACAACTCCCATGCTCCTTAGCACATCCATTACACTTTTGTGAGCATTTCCTTCAACTAGAGCTGAAGAGACACCAGCTTGTTAATTATATTAAGATAAAGGGGAAATTTGGCAATTAAACTCCCATTTTTTGCATATGTCCCTGGTAGGCTTCTGATAATGCTGTCTGCTGCCTCAGGGCAGCATTCCCCCACATAAGGTTTCCTGGAGACCCGCTGCTATGACTAAGCCTTCCATCATTGCCGTGTAATCACGAGCTCACACCGGGAGGTAAAGCTGCTCAGACTGTGACAGCCATTGTAACTTGAACTTTTCTCACGGAGCATCTTAGGATGAGTTCCTCTAGCTGTGGAAAGCTCAGCAAAGCAGCTTTTAATGACTCTGCCAGCAGGAGCTGGTGGAATTCTTTGCCCCTTCATCTAAGGGAGGTGAATCTCAAGGACCTGCATTTCTGTGTTGGCCCTGGTGGTTACTAAGGTTTGATCATTGGTAAAGGAGAGGAGATGGAAAAGAGCAAAGCTGGTAGTTTCAGTCAGCTCACATGCACACCAAGACTCCCTGAGCACACATGAACATGCAGTTAAGTGTACAGCACATGCTGATTCCATTTCTGCCAGTCTATCCCTATCCAAGTGAAATCCGAGACCATAAAAGTGACCTGAGTACAGCATTTAAGTACTGCTGTACTGTGGCCAGCAAAGAGCAGTCAAACACAAAAAGCAATGGGAGAGAAGAAAGCACAAAAGGCATAGTATGTTTCTTATTCTGGTTCAACAGTTGCTGCAGCTTGGAGGGTTTCATTCTGGATATTAATAATCCTCATGAAGCAGGTTGTATGTGCCTCAAAAGGGATGGGACAAGGTAAAAATCCATCCCATTTCTGCTTCCTACCACAAGCTTCCCCAATAAAAGAAAGGAAACTCTGAACTGAGGTGACAGGGCATCAGTGAAATCTGAGCCAAAGAGATGGCTAAACCTCTCCACATCCCAATAACACTAAAGACTTGTTGACTGTGTAATTCCACATAAGGTTTTATAGTAAAAACATCATCAGTATGGTTTGATTCACCAGCCCGGCAAAACAAAACACCATTTCTCGGTTTGTTACCTCCACCCAAGTGCCAACCTTTACCAACAGCTCAGAGATGAGTGAAATCTTCCTTTCATGATTACTGCAGACTATTTCCCAGACAAACACATTGTCTTACCTTGAACATTATTTAAGCATTTAGCTAGATACATCCCTTGTTTGTTTGTGGAAGATTGACTTTTCCTCTACTTAGCTGAATTAAAGGGCTTTTGCTCTCCTTCCTCGATCTCCTCACAAACAAGCAATCTTTTTTTCTGGAGAGCCCATATCTTCTGTTGGTTTCACCTGAATAAATTCTGAAGCTTGAAGCTTCCATCAAATCTAACCCCAAAGACCAGTGGCAAGTTGAAGATGAGGAGAATGGAGAGAAAATATGATTAATTAAATTAACTTGGGAATATCAAGCATGATCAGAGCGTGAGATTTATTCTTTTCTGAAGATCAAAAGAAAGGGGATGGAAGAGCGAAAGAAGAGATAAAGGCATTTGGTATTGCACAAAGTGGCCATCAAGAGGCCCAACTAAATTTTCATTATACCTTGATAGTCACTATAAAAGGAGAGGGAATTCACCACCTTAGAATAATGAGAAAAAACACTCAATTTGAATTGTCCATAAATACCCTGTGCTTGGAGGCTTTGCACTGTTCAACATTTAAATGGCACTTTAAAAAGAAAATAGACATGAAGGAGAAGAGAAGATGTACCCTTAGGGAAAAGCAGGAAAACAGGGATCTTTGTATCCATTCAACCTGATGTAAGAATTTGCCTTATCAAGAGCTAATTAGCAATGGAAAAATAACTATCGGGATGCCTATAAACGGTGGTTTGTTACAAGCAGCATTTATTACAGTGAGATTTGGCTACATTAGAGCCTGACAAGCACATGCCTGATACACCACATTAGTGCTACACTGGCTGCTGCTTCCAGCAGGGTTCAGACCTCGCTCTGAGCCAGTGGCATTTGAAAGCCCCTTGCTGTAATCAGGGCCTGGGTGTACAAAGCGTTGTACAAATACTCCACAAGAAATACTCCTTATTCCATGAGCAACCAGCCAAGCAGGCAAGATAGAGAAAGGCAAGAAGGAAAGTATCATGATCCCTATTTCTTGTACAAGAAGCTGAGCCACAGGGAGGTGAGTGTGTATTTAGAGCTCATGTGCTGTGTCAGTGATAGAACCAACATGCCTTTCTTGTTTACCTAGACTTCCCAGGAGGTCCTGATGCCTTTGTGAATCCCAGGGTTAACTGCACAGGCTCCCAGCCTTGTATTTGTTCAGATTTAACAGCAAGCAGCAAACCCAGCACATCCACACATGCCACACCACCGGTGACTGCTAGAAAGCCAGGTAAATGAAAATTGAAACACAACAGTGATATCTAAAAAAATACACAAGCCCTTGTAGTCAGAGCAGAAATGAATCCCTAAATTGATTCCAACTCTGCCCATCTTAACAGCTCTTGCATCTTACCCTGATAGGCAATAAAACTGGGCAGTTCTAGGGTAAGGGGAGATTTTCTGGCAGTGTCACCTACCAGTTACCTGCCATAGGATCACATGATCCCCATCTAAGCCACTGTGGAACATCACAGGGTAGGATAAGCTCCATTTGCAGGAGGTTTCAGGACTTTT
Source organism: Formicarius rufipectus (assembly GCA_013399695.1). Classification (NCBI taxonomy): domain Eukaryota; kingdom Metazoa; phylum Chordata; class Aves; order Passeriformes; family Formicariidae; genus Formicarius; species Formicarius rufipectus. The sequence continues at coordinate 1,243,033 of VXAU01002736.1, forward strand.
GCTGCATTACAAGTCACATATACACAGTTCTACATTTTGTCTATGAAGTGTGATGCTGCCTGCAGAGACACACTCTGGTACAAAGCAGCTTAAGAGCAGCTTCGAATTTAATGCATGAGAGTGTCCTGCTCAACCTGATGAAGCAAAAGCCTTTCTTCACTCATCTAAGGACACAAGGTGTTACTTGACCCTTGCAGGATGCCCTTCTATAAATCAGGCTCTAGCTGACAAGTTACATGGTGCAAACAGACTCTTTAGCCATGACTTGAAATGGGGCCAAGGTCATCACACTTAAAAGGGATGAAAAGTACCTCCTCTGTATTATATTTATTTTTGATATATCTCCCCACAACCTTCCATTTTATTATATTTTCACCAAGCAATTCTCTCTCGGACTGACCCAGTACCAGCAAATGCTGGGAAAAAAGTCTGAGTTACAGAATTCATATTAGAAAACAAACCAGTCACTGGAGTCGTCTTAGCATACAGTTCACATTCCTCCCTTTCTCATATTACACACATTGTTCAAGGAAAAGTAAAATGGATCCCTTGAGATCCCAGAGGAATTGCATTTCCCCCCAGGAAAAGAAAGGGAATTGTTGCATACCGTTCAGTACAGGATACATGAACCAGCCTCCTGCTCTACCTAGCCCTCCTCCCACAGTCTCTAAACACCTCAATAGCTTCACATAACTAGGAATACCCAGGAGAGCTGATAGGTATAATAATCAGTCTCACCTTTCTTGCAATTACTGGAGGAGTCAGAGGCTCTTATCAAACTCAGTTCTGCCTTACCACCTTCTCTCTGCTTCCCACTTTCTTCTGACACCCTCTCCTGGAGGTGTTCCACTGTTAGCTTCTCACAGCCAGATACTTTACAGACCTAATAAGGGCAGACAAACAATGTCTATGTCTGAATGATTAGCTGATAATCACGGATATTTTCCTTGCCAAGTTTTTTTGAATAGAGAAGCCCAGTTTAGCCTTCCTTCACCCCAGCATCCCACTGCCAAAGCCCACAAATCACATCAGTGTAGCGGACAGGTGAAAAACAAAATCTAGCTCATATTGTCTGCCATCAAATGACTGCTAAATAATGAAAAGAAATGAAAACAATTTGGTTTGGATGATTGATTACAGGGAAATTGCTCATACCTCCAAAGTGTGGCACTTCCAATCACATCTTTGTTTCATTTGTCAGCAAAGAAATTAAGTTGCGCTCCTGGCACAGAGCCCGTGCTGTCCTGTTAGCCATGTTTGGCACAATGCATTGCTTTGCAGCAGTTTCTTGCCCCACTTTGACACCTCACCTTGCCCCACCTAAGCTGCCAAATTGTGACCATCTGGGTCATGAGGTTTGGCCCCAGTTTAGCAGACTGCAGTGGCTCAGCTCTTCCCCATGGCAGTTCTCCCAGCTGCTCACATTAACTCCAAAGAATACTCACTGCATTTAGCGCAAAGTGCAGCCTTGGAAAAGTCAAGAGGACATCTAGCACCTGAGGATTTGCAGTTCCCTTCAAGAAGGTCTTCTCAAACTTGGAATTCCCTCTTTCACCTTCATGCAATTATGTAGTTTTAAACAGAGATGTGACCTCCAGATCTTGAAAGGAATATCAGTAACTGCCTCACACATGAAAACGCAGAGGGATGAAAGAGGCACATTCATGTCAATAAAGAGCAGAAAACAGTCCCACTGGCACAAAAATACTTCTCTTCCTCTCAGCTCCCAAAATCCAGCAACAAAAGGAATCTCCTAGTCCTACACTCTGCTATGACAGGCAGTAGTTCTCTATATCCTTTGAATTAATTTAGCAAGCTCTATTTTAAAAACAAGCTCTGATTTTTGCCCCTAGCATTCCCATTATGAAAGGCTGTTTCAGAACATTGCTGTTCTGACAGTTCAAAACTTTCTTTCAATTTCCTGCCTAATTTATGCCAGGCCAGTTTTATACTCATGTTGTTACAGCAGTGCTGTTCTTTGGTTTAAAGAGTTCCCTTTCCTCCTGATGTTTGCTCCACAATGATATATTAACAGAGCTGTCACATAAGGCACGTTTAACCTAGTTTTACCACTGAAAGATGAAGGCTTTATCTATTTATAGATGGTTTTTTAACTCCTCGAGGAAGAGGTTGTGTTTTTACATTGTGCTTAATTATATATATGTATGGCAGAAAGGCAATCCATGGGATCATCAGAGACAGGATCAAATATACTTATATAACTATTCATCTTAATAGCTGTTTGTCTAGCCCATTCCCAAAATTCACTAAGAAAGGGGATGCCAAATCTTTCATAGATAGCTTGTTTCAGTGTTTTATCTGTTTTGGGATTAGAAGGGTTTTCCTAATAAAAATCTTAAATCACCTTCAGTATGAATTCAAGTAGTTTTTCTTACACCAGTGACCATGGAACACAGCTCATCATCAGCCCTTTTATAAGTGTGACCTTTATGAGGAAGATTAACTGAATCCCATTTCCATAATTTCTCTCTTAAAATGAACAAAATAAGTGACTTCAATCTTTGTCCACAGCAGTTGTTTGTCTGACCTCTTACTATTCACCTGTTTTGTTGTTGATTTTTTTTTTTTTTGTATCCTGGACCGTCTCTCCAAATTTCCTAATGGGTGTAGACAAAGTTCCACATCTGTTCTGGGCACCCACACTTGGTTGTAGCTCTGCCAGCCCCAAGGAGGTTGTAATCATTGCCTCACAGTTCTGGCAAAGAGCATTGTTGTTAATACAGTATTGGATACAATGAGGTATTTTGCAGCAGCTGCAGGTTGATTCATATTCTACTTGTGAACCAGCACAACCCAGGTCCTCTCCTGATGCCTCATTGCATATTCCCTGTTTTGTGTTTCTGCATTCTGCTTTGCCTGCCCCTGAGGAGTGTTTTGCACTTGTCTTAATTTCCTCTCTTTTGCTTTCAGGCAGGATCTCTCATTTGTAAAGATTTATGTAAGGGCTGAGCCTCTCTCACAGTGTCCCATATTTACCTGGCACAATGACAGGCAATGTTTTAGACCTCCAGACAACAAGGCTATGATGTACCTGTTGCAGGAGCATACTGCCCTCCAGCACAGTTCAGCCAGGATATGGATGCAATCTTAACTGGTTATGTTGCTCTTCTGACTAATATTCAGGTAAAAGTCTCTTTTCCCTCATTTTTAGAGACTAATTCCCCCCAGACAGATCACGTATCTCCTCTTGAGCAATTTTCTATGACTACATCATCAGTTACATCCATCTTTCGGACCTCTTCTCCCACCACCTAAACCTTCTCATCTGCCACAGGACATTATCCCTAATCTGTGGTCCTACTAATTCTTGCCAACACCCCAAATCAGTCACAACCTTGAGGCGGAATCTTCACTTTCCCTGAAACAGCTGTATGACACTATCCAAAGCTGCAATACACCAGTTCAAACTTTAGCACAGGTTTCTTTTAAAGACAGATTCAATCAGGGGTCATAAAATAAATTTATATTCTAGTGACTGTATCCCTACAGCAGAAAGTCTGCTTCTTAGCAGCCTTCAGTACCTCTCTGCACCTGAGTGCCCTTCTTCTCACCTCCACCAAGGCACCAGGGCATTGCAAAGCTCTCAGGATTTCCCCAGCCTGCACTGCCCTGGGCTGAGCATGTTCAAGAATGGGGTCTGCAAAATACATCTCCACTACAGAGAGCACTCCAAGAGAAAGAGTCTCAGGGCCCAGCCAGTGCCTTTTAGCAGAAAAAAAAAATCCTCTGCATGATTCCAGTGGCCAGGGAACAAGCAAAGTAAATGCTCTCACTACCCATTCACTTATTTGACATAAATCCAGTTCTCCCCTTCACACCCCCTCCCAGTTCAATCTTGACAGGAAGGGCAGAGGCTTTTAAAGCTGGTGGATTGTGAAGACCCAAAATTTCTAAATGCCATTTCTCTGAAGGATATGGCACTGTCCTGTCATGCTTTCACCTGAGGATTTTGAAGTACATCCCAGAACTGTTACCTCCCATGACACTGCACTGAGGTATGGGGCAAATACAGCCCGTCTGAAGCACAGAGAGGCTGCCTCAGGTAGCTCATTTTGAAGGCCATGAGAACAGCAGAAAGCTGCTTGAAAGCCCACCTTACAAGGCCCTTACTCAGAACTAGAACAGGTGAGACAACAGGTTTAAGACAGAAACATAATACAGGTTTAAGCCTTGGCTTGTCTGCTCTTGGGAGTGTCAGGTATTGGGGGAGATAGAGGATGAGTCATTTTATCCTTGCACCTCTTGGAGAGAGGTGAGCTCCACAGTCCTTCCCTGGAGGCTGTCAACATCCTGTCAAGAAAATGACAAAACCCCCAAACTTTAGTGCAGCTTGGTGCTGGTGCTCATGTGCCTGTAATGCAGTGCAAGTAGTGCATCAGTAGAAACACTGGGCTAAATGGAGTAAAATGAAATCAGGTAGTGCTGCTGCTCTCTCCAAGAGAGTGATCCTTCAGGATTTGGCTGGAAAGCTGTTCCAAACTGCTGCCATGGACAGAATGCTGATTCCAAGCCCAGCTCTCTCACCCATCAACATTTTCCAAATGGCATTTTCTTGTGCTTGCTCAAGCATGGAGCAAACGTTCCCCCCTTCCCCTGGTGTTGCCTGCTCTCTTTCTCATGTCTGCTCCCCATTCATGCTAACATAGGGCAGGATCTTTCCTGCTTGCCAGAGGTGTGAAGCCAATGTAAATTACTTTCCTTTCTGCATTGAGGGAAAGTCTTATTATCAACCTGTCAGATCTATACAGCTGCCAAGATGCTTTATAAGAATTAAATCAGGTTCAATCTCAACTGATAGATTCTCGTCCCTCTTTGGGGGCCCCATGCAGGGCTCTGGCCTTTGCCAACAGCAGCAATGAACATCAGCAGTGGGTTTATTTTCTCTCTCCACTGAGTTTTATCAGTCAAAGCCAAGCATGTGGGGGAGATTGCAGCAGCATAAAGCAGTCCACAACCATCAAAGAGTAGGTCATAAGAAAATTGTTTCCCAGGCTTTTAGCCAGAAACATCTTACAATGAGCTGACAGAAGAATTACTTGGTTTCATTCTTGAAATGCAGCCCTTGCCTTTATTAGAAATTGATGGTCAGTAGGGACCAACATAGTCCCCAAAGCAGTGGCATGATAAGAAAAGACAGTATCCCTCACAGACAAAAGAAATTAAGTGGTAATTTTGCATAACAGAATGGGATTATCTGCTTACAATCCAGCCAAGGCAGAAACACATCTACCCCTCTCTGGTTTGGTAGGTTCTGTCCTTGGATCATGGATTCCAGTTCACAGTGGAAACACTGGTTCTGGCACTGCTGTGGCAGTGGCTAAGTTAAGTTATAACTGTTTTTCTGAGGGAGGCTCATTTGTGCAGTTGACTTCTCCAGCACCAAGTATCAACATTTTTCTTGTGTCATGAGGTTTGATGAGTTCCCAAGTCACAGTTACAAGGTTGGCATTCAAATCCAAGTGAAAGTCAGCAAACTTTGGCTCCATAAGATATATGGATTTTGTTTTTCTCTACAGGGATGGAAAAATATACATAGAGCAGACAAATAAAATTAATAGCCCCTCAGATCCCTTCTCACTTGCTCTCCCATCTTCCAAAGCCTCTGTGGGCTGCATGCTACTATAAACTGGCTGTGTTGGAGATTTAATACACTGACAAAGCACTTGAGTTTCTGAGACTGGAGTCCCCCAACTATTCTCTGCCCTGAAAGGTTTCACTTGTTTTGCTTGGGTTTTGACAACCTTCTCAATGAACATGCTGGTGAATCAGGGGCTGGGCAAGAAGAACTGTACTCCTCCCCTGTTTGAAAGTTGGACTGAAGTTAAGGGCTTAGAAAAGAAGGATAAAGGTTAGTAATCACACCAATCCCTTCAAAAGAGATAGGCCCAAGGATGGCAATGTTGGTCTCTACCATTGACCATAGACCTTGTAAGATCCCACCCATTGGACAGATGGCAGAAGTCATGTTCACAGGAGCAGAATTCATGTCTTGATCTTCAATAAGATTCTACATTAAATCCTAAAAGAAAAGATTTCCAAATGTTATGCACAAGTTCTTTCACAGGAACTGAATTCAGAGGGACAGGAAATGGATGCTGAACTAGCTCTCACCTAGTATAGAAGAAAAGAAAGGATCAGCAGTTGAAAGGATTGCAAATACTCCAGGCAGGCAATATTGAGAAGGCCAGAGGGAAAATGTCAGAAAATTGTCTAGAAGGTAAAACATTACATCTGCCTTGAAAACAAGCTGCAGTTTTGTGTCATAGGTCCTGGAAGGACCCACAGACGTCAGCAAAGCCTCCTCTTCACCCTTTTGAACACAGAAGTTTGATTCAGTACTGAGAAGGCGGAGATCACAGGCAGGAGAGAAGCATGACATCAGAATACCTCAGAGATTCAGACCAGCTAATCCAGTTCATGTCACCATTTCTCTTCTCTCTGCTTCCACAGTCATCCCTGGTCAACTCTGTACTTCCTCTTCCCAAGGAGAAGCAGCATCCTCCCTCCTGAGAGCATGAAAACCTTAGAGATAAGAAGAGCAGAAGAAACAAAAATAATACAGATATAACAGTTTTCTTATCTAAAAAACATTCAAATGGCAGTTTAGAGCCAACAAGTTTTCTGATGGGAAAGAAAAGCTGTTATTTGAATACCCTTGTGCTCCTCATTGCCTTTACAGCAGCAATGCTGGTTGCAGGTCTGTGGGGGAAGGTTTTGTGAGATTCAGCAGTGGTGAAGGCAGTGAAAATTAGGACCCCTTCCTTCTACCATTATTTCCATCTCACTCCTGTAGCCTACAAGCTGTGGGATGTGGCTATGCAGTGTCATAGCTGCTTTAGCAGCTTTCCTTCAAACCACAGACACACTCCCAAGCAAACATGCTCCTGGCCCACACCAGTGATTTGTCTCATGCAGAACTGACACATTTTAAGATCTGTTATCACAAAGTTCTAAATAGTGTGGACTCTCAGCCTTTACTCATCAATGCCCAATTGCTCCCACTGAGCTCTTCTCTTGGAGCAGCAGTTTGTTAGCTGCAGGAACTGTCTGTTGTTTTGAGCTTGGGAACTAACAAATTAGAAGAGGTTCAGCACAGGATTTGATATCTCTCTGCCAGTAGCTCAAATTTGATGCCCAGATCAGAGTCCATGACATTCTGGGTGTTTGAATTCTAGTCCCATATGAGCCATGACTGTCCACAGCTCTTGCCAGTTGGTTCATGGCCTAGAAGGTTACAAGCTCTGCTGAGGATCAGTGGAACTTGAAATGGGATCAGGTATCTGCATGCAGATGAAAAAAATTCCATATTTCCTTCTTTGCTTTATGCATAAATAGCTACTGTTCCATAAATCCTGCTGCCAGGATGCCCTGCAGCAGTGCTCTTAGAAGGAAGTATACTAAGTTTGTCATTGCATAGGAGTGCCAAGGCACCTTGGATTCCCCCAGAGTTGCTGTTCCCTTTCAGCTGGCAGGATTATTATTATCTGTAAAAAGGAACAGTTCATTTATAGCTTTTATAGGCCAAGTCTAATAGGAAGTGTCCCATTGCCAGTGCATACTAAGGAGTCTGCAAGACATAAGTTTCCATCCAGGTTGGCTGGAGACTTCTCCAAAACCAGCCTACACACCTTGGCAGCACAGCTTGTCACTAATCCCTAGAAAACAACCCCCTTTGAGAGCTAAAAATAAATGCCATTTTTAAAAAGAACAAATTAATAACTCCTAATTTCCTTCATAAATTAAAACAATTCTCTACCTTACAACTGCCCTCAAATTGGTTTTTCACATTCACTTACCTGTTTCCACATTCATCAGTTATGGCAGAGACTGGCATATCCAGTGCCTACAAATTCAGTGAGCTGTGAACTTTCTTAATCCGCAGTTGGAGAAGCACAAAGGTTGTGTGCAGAGGTTTGTGCCACCAGTTTGTTGCTCACACACGAGCAACCCCTGCTAGAACAAAAGGACTCAACATAACCAAACACCAGGGAAGAAATAGTTGGCTATTTCAGCACATGGAATTTATGTCTCTTTCTCTTGCTCAGTCTGTCTTTTTCCAATGGTCATGGGCAGAACTGAGGTCTTCATAGCAGTTTTTAGCACAACAGAATTTCATGGGTTGAAACTGTAGAGAGGGAAGGCAAAAAAACCCCACAAAATTGCTCTGTCATTGTAGAAAACTAGTATTGCCAGGCAATCAATATGGGTTTTTTTGTTTGTTTGTTTTTAATAGAAACCTTGTTCATTTAGTACTTCTCATACTTTTAGCAAAAGTATTCACATTTTTAGAAGCATGAGATTAATTTTCTTCCTCTATTACTTTCAGTTTAGCTTTTCTAATATGGGAAAGGAATAAGATTAAGCAAAGGATGTTTCCGTTTAAATCAATGTGTTTGCCCTGGTGAGAAATCACACTGGATCAACTCACAACCAGCCTACTAAGCATCACATAGAGAACCTTTTTGTGAGAACTCTCTCCATTAAGGTCCTGCCAGTTTCCACTTAAATGAAAAGATACTTGTGATTTTATTAGAATCTGGGCCTGGTCTGCAACGAAAAGCACTTGTCATCCAGCTACAGGAGTACAAGTCAAATCTCTGGGAGTTTATAATCTCATTGCAAAGTATCACTTTGTGTATCAGACGTCTTCCCTCACCTTGTGGTGCTTAAAGCCCCACCCCACCTCAAAGATGTCACTCAGAACAGTCTTATACTTGCCTGACATTTCTGAGTTTGATTGGAGCCTAAAGGCCAGGACAGAAAAAACAAAAACAAAACCAAACCAAAACAAAACAACAGCAAAAAAACCACCCCAAAACAAACAAACGAACAAACAACAAACAAAAAACCCAAAACAAACAAACAAACAAAAACAAAAAAGAGAGAGAGAAAAAAAAAGAGAAGACTTTCTTATTTTAACTTCAGCTTTGGTACAATTACAGCCTGGGGTAAAAGCTCAGGTTGATATAATTTTATACCAATGGTCTGTTTCTTCTTTCATCCACCCCCCTATCTTTACACCTGTTATATAGATATATAGAAGCCAAGAAGGCCTTAAATCTACAGGCCCTCGTTAAACTAGACTCAAAGTCCTTTTAGAACAAAGACAGATGTCTCTTTATTTCAAGTTATCCATGTAAAGAGGGGCCTTAAGTGACTTTAATCAGCACCATGACACTACAATAAAAATTATAAATTAAAGAGTATTTTTGAAGCTGGCCTGGAGTCCCTATGATAAAAAAGCTAAGTTTAAAAAGGTGAAGAAACATTCAGTGCACTGTGTTGCTATCAACAGACAATCCTTCCAGCTCAGCAGTCTTGGGTTTTATCACACACACACAGAGCTCACAAGATAGCAATCAATTAAACATTTTTGCTAAAGCATTTAGTCAGAATGGGAACATCTGGAGTTGGGATTCAATTGTCCAGAACTAGCTGACTGATAATTAATATTCCTTCAAATGGCTCTTCTTTCAAGGTGTCCCTCAGGTTTCCAGTCATTCCCCTGCGGCTTGGATGCTCTAATGAATTATTCTCATCCCCCAGCCCAAGACTTGCATAGAAACAGAGGAGACAGATGAGCTGGAGAACTTATGTTTCAGCATTGCCTCAGGCATATCCACCAGACTTTGTATGAATAATGTCATCTCACTTCGACAGCAACAGGAAAGAAAATACTTGAGGAAATGTTCAAGGAAATATATTTTTATTACCTCCATGGGACAAGTGCAAGGAGGATAGATTCACCACCACGAGACCTCAGGAAGATTCACCTCCAGTCCCAATATCTGCATTTTGCAGTTCTAAAGGATCACATCCTTCAATGGCCTTTGGATCATGCTGTGGTGCAACTGAGGAATGCATCTTTTGACATCACTAGTCTGGCCAAGCTCTATGTCTCTGTCTGTCTTACATGTACAAACTCAGGCTGCTCAAGCACAAACTGACACCTATATACTTGTTCCACACTTAGACAGTGGTTGCTGCTCCTCAATTCAGACCTAAAAAATTGTCCAATTGAATTGTAAGTATTTCACTTGCACACTGAACACTGGGCAGCCAGGGACTTTTTCATCTGTCTGGAAAACTTTTTGTTTCAAAGAAATTTTGCTTTTTAGTTGCAGGGAGACAAAATAACTAGACTGGAGGGAATGCATAGACCCTCTATCAAACATGGATGTCTCCATAAATATTGATAGATCATATGCTAAGTACTGGTAACAACCAGCTGGATATCTTAGAAACTTTTGGTACTTCTCAACTTTAACTGACTTTGTCCATTATTTTCTTAACTCCATTTTGCCCCAAACCATATCCCCTTGGCAGGTCTCCCTCCTGGTTTAGAGCCCAGTTCTGTCTCCACAAATCTGTCTGAGGGCATCTTCCTTGATGTTTTCATTGAGCTCTGCCCTGGGGAAGGGTAAGAAAAGTCAAAATGCCCACACAGCCTGCAATTCCAGTTATGTCTATTCGGTTTCAAGTGCAATTCCAATCCCTTTAAGCTTCCAGCTGGGAGAAGGGGATCTGCCTCTATGCAATCTCATTCACACCTCTTTTCCTACTGCTGTGGAGGCATGATGCTGACTTCTCAGCAAACACAGCCTCATTCCTCAGGGTCTCTGCATTGCTTGCTCAGCTGAGCCCCATCAAATTATGTTCAAATCACACTAAGACAAGAGAAAAATCAGAATGTGTCCCTATCATACCTGGGTTTTATATTTATTTGTTTCTAATAGAATTTATCATCCAGAGGCATTTCAGTTTTTATAGAGATGTTTTTCTCTCCCCTCTGTGATTTGGGTCAAATCCTATCATCAAGCTCCGCTATATTTGTTGCAATATTAAGACTGCTGTCCCTAGACTGGTGGGTATGTGACAAGTAAACACTGCTGAGCTGTGTCCCAAATCCAAGCTAAGAACACCAAAAGGACTGTGGAAAAGTCCTGAGATATCTTAGCCCAGCTCCAGGGAACCTGATAATGGAAGTTGATGAAACAGGTACAGAACAAAGTAATGCCTAGATCGTGCATGGGAATGGAGGGTGGGAGGAGCCTCTGCAAGCTCCACATTTCCAGACACTGACACAGAGGCTCTTCGGGATGTCCTGCTCTCTCTACTGAGGCTCATGCTGGAGCCCTCAGTTTCTAAATCAGAGCAGACATAGGACCAGAAAGAGGGGATGACAACAGAAGGGCAAATGGACAAGGGAGCCAAAATCACAAGGAAATAAAGATAAATGAGGCTTTTTATTGGGCCCATTCTGATGATGCACAGGTGGGAGCGTAACAAGGGCTGCAGTGGCATGTAATTCAGGCTGGCTGTGCCTTAGAAATAGTTGTGTTTCTCCAAAAAGAAAGCTGCTGTCTTCATTTCTCTCTGTCTGGAAAATGGGCAGTGTGGAGAAGAAAGCGGACAGAAGGCATCACCTACATGAGCCAGAGAGCTAGTGGAAGGAAACAGTTCTTTGCAGTAAAGACACCACCTTCACTTTCACCTTACCTGATTCTCATCTCTCCTTCCTCCCCAGGGCCTATTTTTTAGCTCTGCACAGGTCCCTTCAGTCACTGTCACACGAGTCTCACTGGTTCCTGTTGGGTCTCTCTGCTCCCCTGAGGCTCCTCAGTTCAGGAAGCCCATGTACACCCTGTGGGAGCATTCTGCTGTGGACCATGCCAGCACCAGAGCTGCTCCCCTCTGATAGCTAGAGTGGATCACAACATCTTTAAATCTCCCCTGACACTGAAACACATTTAAAGGCCCCCTGGAGTATTTAAATGACTCAGTCAACCAGTGGAGAACACACACCTTGGAGGATATGGCACACGTGCTGACTAACACTGTGGATACTGTCAGCAATAATGCTCCATGGTGCACACGAGCAGGACTGCAGTCTTCCAGAGGGGATCAGGGCAGACCTGGCTGCTGGGTTGTATTTTTAATGCACAACATAAAAATAGAGAACGATGTAATGGGTTTCTATTTTCAAATAAGCTTCCAACTGTGCCACGTGGAAGTCAAGGAGATGTGGGAGGACAAAAAATAAATCATAAAAGCTCCAGGAGAAAACCAGCTAATATTGATAGCCCAGTGTGCCCAGATAGCCCAGGTGCTGCTGCTCAGAGCATCTTCCAGTCTATGGGAATGCTCAGATTTTGCTCCTGCAAATCGCTACAGCTGGAGAGTTTCCTGATCTTGGAATAGGCTCAACAAATTGCCTCTTGGTAGGGAATAACAAGTCTTGAGTGCAAACCAACAACTCCACCTGATATCTCAGCCCTGTGAGACTGTATTTATTTTCCATATCAGTTTTAGAGACTCACAGGCTTCCTGCCCTTACAACTCACATCAGAGTAGATTTGTATTTCACACAAGAGATACTCAAGCTGTAGGTTGACTTAGTAGGTAGGATTTTGTTGTGTAGTCCGTAGTGAAAAGAGACTCATGGAAGATGCTTGGCCAAGTAAATTGTACAAACCACACAACAGATAGTCTTCTCCCTTTTACAGACTCTAATGAGCCCTTTGCTTCTTTTCAGAACAGCAAGGGAGCAGACATCCCTCCAGCCCATAACTAGCCCCTCTCTGAGGACCAGGAGATGAAACCATATGCAATGAGTTACACATGTGGAGTATTTCTGAACTCATTTGTCTGCTGATAGGATTCAGGCCTTATTCCAACCTGCAAATGGGATGTGCTTCACTAGTTTTAAATCACTCAGCAGGTGATAAGTGGTTAACGCCTGGAGCCCTGAGGTGCCTTCAAAACATAATTGCTTATTAAAATAAAACAATAATTAAGTGGAAGACACAGAACCATGTGATTTCTGAAAACAGGATCATTTTTTATAATGAATCATCGAGGTTGTGAGCAGACAAGGTATAGCCATAAAACAAGGGAGAAGGGCTGAGTCAGGAGACCTGAGGGCACACACTGCTCTGGCAGCTGAGGAAGGGAAGAAGTGAGAGGGCTTGAGAGCACCTCTGGAAAGGATGCTCCAGGAGCCACCACAGCAAAGACATAGCTGTATTTGATGAACAGGGAGTCACATTCAGGTTTGCCCTGGGGGCAGGCAAACTTTATGCTCAACAGGTTGGAAATCAAGACAACCATGGCATCTTTTCAAGGTGTTAGAGGAAGGCATTTTCTTGGTGACAATTCCTGCCTCCATGTGACCATGGCCTTGACAATAAACATACAAGGTCACAGCTTCTCAGTTCCCCTCAGGTCTCAAACTGTCTCAGTAACCAACACCTGGATCAGGCTCTTCTGGAGTCAGTGTAAAACAAATTTCTCACCCTCCTAGCACCATCCATCAATGATTGATGATGTTTCTGTGGGGTTCTGTATGCTGGCTCAAACAGAACATCCCTTACAGAGTTTTTGATATCTGAGATGCCTGAAGATATTTTATATTCTTGTATTCCTCTTTCCAAGCAGAAACCAGAAGTCTCCATCTCTTTCAGGTAAGATCTGCCCACCTCAAGAGCTTTGATTAGTCAGAGTAAAAACCACTGCATTAACAGTTCAGTGAGTAAATACCTGATTGTTTTCATCCTCTTCACCCCACAGTGTAAACTGCATAGTTTTAGTCATGCCTTTGGTCTTAATCCTGGTTATTTCATTGCAAAGAAACATATCATTACTTACAGTGCCATTCTAGGCTATTACTCAGTCCTTCAGGTCAGCAGGTGATAGGGGAATTGTCATGTGGTACCAGCTTTCTGTGCCCTTGCTTCTCATACAGTGGTAAATCCTGCAAGCCCTGAGCTGAGAATTAGAGAGAAAGCATCAGTGTAATTTAGGTCCTAAACTTGCAACCCTTCCATCTTTGCTTACTCTTTGCAGATATAATCCCGCAGAAGAAGAACAGGGATAGAGAAATGAGTTTGTTGCTGTATAGCTCTCCAAACACATGCCTTGTTGTACAAACTCTCCACAGACAGTGGCAAGGAGCTGGTGACACATACAGAAGACTGTCCCATACGCAAGGCAGGTTATCAGGCTCAGTTTGTCTGGAGTGTAGCAGCTATAAAATATTTTAATCTTAATCCAACCCAGGGTACCACATTGCAAAACTACCCAGTGATAACTTGACTCTTCATTAACAACATCAGAAGTGGGTCAAGGCTGGAAAAGACAATGGAGAAGTTGTCCACAGAGTAAACTTCTTTCCCTTCCAGGCCAAGGTGAGGAGGAAATCAGACTCCACTGCCTGCCCTACAGCTGTCCTCAGAGCTCCCCATACTGGCAAGAGGTGCCTGACAATTTTGGCTTCTAAACATTTCCACATTAAAAATGACTGCCAGCACTTCAAGAGATCTCTGGCCTCAGCAAGCAGGAAGGAGGCAGCACACAGCTAAATGCAGAGGCTATTTTTAACCCGTGCTCATTTCTTAGGGAAGAAATCATTCATAACCTGTATGCATGCAGTGCATCGGGCACAAGACAGGTTTGGCTGCAAGCATTCATTAATGGAGCTGCCGCTTCCCCCGTTCTGCACTGGGAAGCAAGGGCTCTTCACTGTCTTACAAGGGATACAGGGGAAATACTGCAGGTGTGAGATTACCTGTAACATGTCCCCCTGTGTAGTGGCTGCTATGGTAGGAGAGGAAGCAGAGGCTTCAAGCCACATGATAATTTTGGCATTAGCTGCCCATCTCCCATGTCATCCCTACTCATGTTCAGAGCCCATCCTTGTGGTATTCTTGAAACTGTTCCTTCTCTTTCTTGCACCACTGAGTCCTGCACCCTCCTGGGAGGTCCTCTTCTGAAACAGACACTAGCTTAGCCTGAGACAGTTCACGTCTCTTCAGTCTTCTCTACAGGGTAAGTGCAGGTTTCCTGAACTTGGAAACCTTTTTCTTGCAGCCCTCTCACTTCCCCCAGCTCTTACATCCTTTGCCATAATCAGTGGTCAAATGCTTCTGGCCCAGCAAGGGCACAGATCACTTTGAACTGCAGTTCTGATAATTGGGTTTTTCAGGTAATATTTGGCTCTAAGACCTTTCTCATCCTTTTGATTTCACTTTTATAAAGTACATGCTCAAGGATTTTGACTCTGAAGGTAGAAAATACTATTATGATCAGCTAATCTGACCTCCCACTTACCCATGGGTGTAAAAAAATAACCCAGTGGTCCTTTACTGAGCCCAGGAATTTCCAGTTGAGCTGGATTACTGCTTTCAGAAAAGTGATCTGTAGTTGATATATTGGCTTTAAGTAACAGAGAGCTTACCACATCCCTTGGGCAACCACTCCAGGGGCTCATCATCCCATTGTTAAAAATATACACCTTGTTTCCCAATTGGAAATCGATGTTAGACAAACACAGACATTGGATCTTGTTGCATCCCTTTCTCCACTGGTCTAAAAAGCCTCTAACACTCAGTATTGTTGCACTTTTCCCCCCAAACTGTGAACAAGCCACTCCTGGAATCTCTGTAGTGTGCCAGCTTTGGAGCTGAATGTACATAACAAATACAGAGCAGCTTTAAGATACAGTGGTTCATCATCAGTCTCAGCCTGAGCAGTTGGGCTTTGCAGTGTTTTTCTGCTTGGAGAGCCCTGCTCCCCCACCTGTCCCTAAGATCAGGAGACTACTTTCCTGCCCTCTCATCTCAGTCAACTCAAAGATTCTACTTGCTACTCACCTCATCCTAACAGCCCTTTTGATCACATTAAACATGAAGGCCACGTTAACAAATGTGCTTTTGGATTGTATTAGCTTAAACCTCCTCCTGTGTTTTAGGCTCCAAAAAAGCTTGCAACATCGTGATAAAAACATACAGTTTGGTTCCATTGTATAAAATTAGACTGTGAATCTCCAGATCCCTTGGGATGTGTGCATGTTTTGGGGAGAAGGGAAGAAAAGAGAAAAAGCTCATAAGTCAGCCAAAATACTCAAACTCTAGCTTAGCACACAAAGGACTGCAAGCCATGTTTAGCAATCTGTTGCTTAAGGGATCCTGGGATCAACAGACTCCTTCTAAGAGCTCAAAACAGGTAGTTAAGAGAGTAAATAAAGCCATAAATTCATGCAAGATAATTCATCATGCCACTCAAAAAATTTTGGGGCCCATATTGCAAGCGTAGATGAGAGCCA
Source organism: Formicarius rufipectus (assembly GCA_013399695.1). Lineage (NCBI taxonomy): Eukaryota > Metazoa > Chordata > Aves > Passeriformes > Formicariidae > Formicarius > Formicarius rufipectus. The sequence continues at coordinate 1,259,156 of VXAU01002736.1, forward strand.
TTGATTACAGGATGTGTATACATCAACAGTTGAAGAGGAGCTTGGGCTCATTTTCCTCCACGACAAAAAGCATCAACCTCAGTGAAGAAAGCACAGACACACTAGTTATCCTGAGAAAGCAATTGGAAAACGAAATGTATCTCATCAGAACACAGCTTCTGCTAGTCACTCACAGCAGACCAACAGTCCTCACATGCAACTTCCCCCAGAAACAACACAAAAGAGAAAGAAAACCATCGCAAGGCAAGAAAAAGAAGTTATGTAAAGGGGATCAAAGACAGCAACACATATTGCAGTCAAGTTTTGAGTTTTTTGGGAAAATCTATTCCAAGAACCCAACCAACAAAAGCCCCTCTCTTGAACCCAGCAACTCTAAGACACAGACCCTCCTGCAGGAGCCTTTTCAGTGTGCAGAGGAAATTGAGGTGAGTGATGAAGTGATGCACAGCAGCTGGGCCCCTTCTCTACTCGGCAAGTCCCTGCACCCCACTGAGCAGTTGTGTGCCCTCTTAGGCAGCTGGGGAGTGATTAGCCCCTTCTCCCCAAATTTCTCCTATGAGCTCTTCATTTCAGTAACCAGAAATACACCATATGTTGAACTGGCTGTTGTGTGGAGTGAGATTGTGCAGGTGGGAGGGATTAACCAGAATATAAATAAAAAGCCTAATGTGCAGCAAAACAATAATAATAAAAATTCCACCTGTATCATGAGCTTTGAAAAACTCTCTTCAGATGCTGTAGTGTCTGCACACCTTCATCTTTCCCATGCCTATGAATCTCACACTGTTAGCCTGAAAATTCTTTTCCTGAGGAGAAATACGAGACAAGCTTTTTTTTTTGTTTTTTTTTTTTTCCTTTTGAGAAACATGACAGAGCAGTCTTCATATGAATCCATAAAACACAACTTTTATTATCCCCCCCCATCTGCTTTCCCACCGAATGGCACATATTTGCAAAGCAGCCCTTGGAGGCAAGGAAAAAGAAGGAGAGAAAAAAAAGTTGCTGTAAAGAAATCCAAAGTGATGGGAAGATCTTAGGGAAACTGCTGTAATGTATGATCAGCCCATTTAATATGGAACACTAATGCACAGCTGCTGAGAAAACTTGTCCAATATGCTTTTGCAGCAGCAGAAAAGGCCTCAGAGGTCATCTTGGCGCCTCCATTATGCTACAAAGAAATTGTCTAATTGCAGAAACTTGTGTAGTCTTCAGTATTAACCTCTTTCCCTCACAGCCAGACAAGCAACACTGCTCTCTTGTTTAGAAAGCCTGGAGCAAGGCAACAAAGGGAAAATGGATTAATAAATCCAACATGAAAAGTCTTTTACTGTTGATCCTAGATTTATATCGGGAATAATCTAGTTTTTCCCCTGAGCAGAGTACTAGGCCAATGACGCCAAGCAAGACTCACCTTAAGACTAACAATATTTCCAAGCTCCATTTTCCAATTTGTCTGTCTCTGCCACAAAATCTCTGTCTCAATGTGTAGAGGCTGAACCTGTAAGTTGCCCTGGCCAGTGTGCTCCCATGGTTTTAAGGTGCTCAATGCCTTATGATTGTAGATTCAGAAGGACCTTGAGCCTGCAGGTGAAACATAAGAAACTTCAGGGAGGGCCCAAGACAAAGCAGAAAAAAGAGAACAAGAGCCCAGGAGAGCCTTGCAGTGCTCTGGCAGAGCATCCACACCAGAGACCAGAGCTGTAATGCACCATGTAATGCACCCTTCTGTGCAGGGGACTGGGCATGGTGCAGGCAGCTCTCAGGCTGGCTGTCAATGGAAACTATTAGTAATGCAGCCCAGGGTCTTTGGAGAAGCCCTAAAACTTGCAAAGTAATTTGGAGAGATGTCTAAGGAGGGCTGTGAGCAGGAGTTTCTCTTTGTGGTTTCTAAAACATCATGATCACAAGCCGAAATGAAGTGACTTTTGACTCCGAAGTCTAGGAGGTACCTGCAAACCTGAGGCTGTGTGCGAACAGGCCCCAGCTGACAACCAGATCCCACAGGAAAAAACAGTGAGAGCTACAGTTTCAGTTCTTGGGCATCTACATGAGAATTTCAGTTCTCAGGGCTTTCACCTTGCTAAGCCTGCACCTCTGAAAACCACATCTGAAACAGTCTCAACACTTGCTCACAACTTCCATAACCTGCCTGGCACCCACCCAACACTAGAAACCCTTGCTGTCTCTCTTGCAATTTGGCTCAGAAAACACAAATCCCAGCTTCAGGCTAAGTGAACACTTTGTGGACCATTTGGCAAGTCTGGCCCGAGTTCCAGTGTGCAGATGATATTTTTTGTGTGGAAAAGGCTAGACAAACCCATCCACACAACCTGCAAGCTGGTTCCTCAGCTAGAGAGAAGTTAAAGCAGAAACAGTTTCTCTATGCCCAAAGTCACTAGGAATTATGGATTGCTCAGGCAAATGCTGTCACTGGGTGTTGACAATCTCTAAAAGCAATTGTTGTACATGGAAGGTAGAGCTTGTAATTTTATTTGTAAGAACACTAAATAAATCTAATGCATTAAATAAGCTTGTGTGTGTCAGATACTATCATAAAAGAGTCTTACAGAAATGCTGATTTTCTTAGTAACTTCCCAGAAGCCTCTGCAGGAGAACAAAAGTGCAGTAGGTGCTGAGATTATCAATCAGAAAAGGACAAACAATTATGTCTGAGCAGGCACCAGTCTGTCCACAAAGCCTTCACCAATTAAAAGCAAAATGGTCACGTCAAGGATAAAGAGAGGGGTCCTAAGGTGTTTGATCTTGTCTAATTAACAGTTGCTAAGATTCAGTGGGCATTTTGATTTGGACAAGTTTGGAAAACTCTATGTTAACAAAACCGTATTAGGAATGGAGTTTATTCCAAGAGATCATGCAATAGAAAGATTTAACTCTGCGAGTTTGGAAGAGCCTAACTCTTGCCCGGTGGAGTCAGGTATCAAGCCATGGAACATGCTTGTTTGCATTGGGATAGTTATGGTGTGACACTGAAAATGAGGGGAGTTTTAGCAATAAATCTGCTAAACTGTTCCTGATGTCTCTTTGTATCCTGGTGTCATGCTTGGATTAAGGTAACCAGAACAGTTTTGACTTTTATTTTGCTGAAGTTGCTCCCTCTAACATTAGTCCCTTGTCTAATTCACAGTGTCTGCTAAACACTTTGGCATTCTTTCTTTTTGATCTCTACCTACTGCTGGACTGTTAATAGCAATGGATCCAAAGATTTTTATTTATTTCTATCTTTATTTTTACTTTAATTGATTTGCTGTTCCATGGTTTAATATTTACTTTGTATTTGTGACACCAGCTTCTGACTTCGAAGCTTCTCTTGCACTCTAAGCCCAATATTAGCCCAGCCAGGGACTAATTATCTTCCAAGATCTGACCTGATTGCAGGCAGTTTGATGTTGACCATAGGTGATTGTGCTACTACAAAGCTAACAATTGCAGTTATGTTCCTAGCTACAAGGGGGTGACATTGTCACACACAGCTTGGCATTAATGTCACTTTGCCAGAAGAAGACATGTTCCCTAGCTCAGTTTTGTCATGGTGCTTCGAACTTGAAGGATCGGGAGAATGGATCTCTGTTTTACCAGCACTTCCAAAACTTGTCTCCTTCTTAACCACTGTAACAATGGATTTCTTTCAAATTCCAATAACTTATGGAGTAATTCAGTCTATTAGTTTTCCTTTAGAAATGCAGTTGAGTCCACAGATGAAGTGTGTTATGCCTGGATACTTTTCTCTTATTTCTGGGAGCAGCTATCAGTTTTGTCCTGATAGATATTTGGCTCCACTGTACAATAAAAAAAAAAAAAATTGAGAGAAAAGCATCTTTAATTCTTCATCTCTATGAATCAAAACATCCTCATTTAGATGTCACAGCAAAAACCCCAACACTGAAGTGGCCAGAAGAACAAGGATCGTTTTACAGATAATGGCAGGTGAAGAAGCTGAAAACAGGATTTTGTGGAACCACTTTAGAGAGGATATGAAATCTCCATGGGGAATTTATTAAAGCCAACAATGCAGCTATTCTGTAGCTTTTTGAGGCATATAGAGGCTCAGGGCTTCAGTCTCCTTCAAACTAGTTTTTGCACTTGAAACAGTACTTACTAACCAAAAAACTGGCTGCAATTACTGTGCCAGAACAGGTTGGGCCATGAGTAACTAGATCTCTGCACACCCTGCCCCAGGAAAACTAGTTGCAAATGTGAACTGATTCATTTTACACATGAAAATTGGAGTTTTCTATCAAAAATTGTGATTCTTGCTGCCTCACCCACTATGTCAGCCAGTTTGGAGTGTGAAGTGAGGATCAAAAAATGGATCATCTATGGCTGCTTTTAGTAGTGATTATATAAGCACTCCAGGTGAGTCATTATTGTCTTCCTTGTACTTCATTCTGGACATAAGACTATGTTACTGCTCTGTAATTCACAGCAACTTTTAGTTGTGTTTGGGGCAGCTCTGAAGGAAAAAGTGCTGCATTTCTCTGAGTCTGATTTCTCTTCCATACTTTCTCATACTTTCATGAATCCTTTCATTTATCCTTCCCTTCCTTTCTCTTTTTCTCTTTCTTTTTTTATCTTTATTTAATCCATGTGTCCTGCTTTGTGCACCATTGCCACAGCTACATATCACCTGTTTCCTACTTTCTGTGCTTGTTCCCTGGACCTGAAATGGCATAGATGAAGCAAAGAGCATCATTCTCCCTGAAAACACACCTTGAGCCACTCAGCCTTGTTCACAGTTGTGTCTCTGACTCCCTTGTTCTCAGCCAAGCCTCCAGCCTGGCAGTTCTCTCACCTTCCAGGTGTAGCCCACTCACATACCTTAGGCAACAAACCTTTAGGTTTGCTGTTTGGATGTCCTTTCACAGACCTAACTATTATATATTTTCTTGCTGTGGTTGAAACCCTGGTTCAAATCCATCATAATTTCCCATTTGCTAGTTTTACAAAACCAGCTATTATTACTTTTCTCCAGTATCACATACTAATTTTAAATTCCTCCTGCACTGAGCTTCCATGTAGGTAGGGATTTATCTGATTTTTTAAAAATAATTTTGTAGTTGTTTTTTCTAAATCAGCCAACAGCAAACTGTGGACCAGGCTGTTGGGTCAAATACAGCACTGATGTTTCTTCCTTCATTTTCTCCATATTTATTCAGGTGTAACATGAGAGGCAAACAGATTCCTCCATCCCTCTTGGTTCCTTGTGCTAATATTTCTTCACTGATTTTTAATTTGAAATTATGTATATCACTGTTTTTTCAAAAATCTTTCATGATAGTTGTGGTCTGTCTTCATCTTCCCAGATCAGACATGTTCATCCTTTCACAGACAAGTCATGATCAAACCATTAGAGCACCAATTCATATTTATTAGCTTGAAACCTCCAGCCATGCTGCAGCAGCTGGGATAGGGAATGGGACTCTGCTGAGCCCTGCGTGTAGACGTAGGTCTACAAGCAGGACAATCTGCTCCAGATCCTGCTCAGTTACTGACACAATTTCAAAGTATCAAAGGTCTGATATAATTTGTGATCCCACCTCAGTTTGTATTAGCATTCAGAGAGTTAAAGCCAGCAGTTTATTTTGGTTATTTTTTATAGTGACTGTGTGCTTCTCAATTTCTGTATTATTCACACCTCAACAAATCTTATTTCATTAGATTTTGGGAACTGCAATGGTAATTTTGGTGATTAACTTTAAATTGAGGATAATACACGAGCAGATATTAACATAATGTCAAAACAATTTTGTACAATTGTTACTTAACCTCGGTCAAATCATTTCCACCCCCAGTGTCCTCCCAAATGGACCCTTATTAATATGACACAGACAAACACAAGAGAACCCTGGGCTTTATATAGGGAAATGATTAAACAAGAACACTTATCAGAAATGATCATGCAGGGTAACAAGGCAGCAGGGCAAATTTCTGAATTCTCATGTTCTTAAGGCTGTATCTGGCCTTTAGAGAAATCACATGAATGAGTCCTCAACAGGATGCTCAGGAAAGGTGTCATAACTTGTCTTGCCTGAGTGACAACTAGCAGAAGCTCAGCAGCAAGATGTTTAGCTTCTTGAAATTGTTCTACACAGCTGTTTTAAAGCTGATGGATGGGTATTAATTACTGTGAAGACTGAAGATCTTAATTTCTATCTTGATGTCACAGTTAGACCTAAGAAAACCCATTTTTTCAGGATGAAGGAGAGTTCGTTGTCTGTGGCCTCTTCAGTCAGTGGATAGACCATGAAAAACAAAAAGGGGAGGGGAAAAAAGGAAAAAAGGAAAGAAAAAAAAATAAGAAGAAAAAACACAGGGACTGATGAGTCAGGGGACGTGTCTCACACAGTCAGGGGATATGTTTACCTCTATAAAAATCCCTACCTCCTCCTTGCAGGAGGCTGCTCCTGTGCACTCTGTTCATCATTGCACAGGAGCCACATTCCCATCCTACGCCTTAATCATCAGAGAATCCTCCTGGGCTTTCATCTCATTAACTGCCAGGGAAAAGTGAAAACATTCAGCCATGTGTCCAACTTTCAGTCTCACTGGATTTCCTGGGACTTCATCTCACAATTCCCAGAGCTTTTCTTGCAATCAGTAGACCAGCTCCCACTGGCATCAAGTGGAGTGGGATAATGAGATAAAGGGGTGCTGGGTATGTTGGAGCCGTGCTGGGGGACTGGCTGGCCAGGTATCTACCTTGCACATATACTTCCTTGAACAATCTTCCTAACCACAGCAAAAGCTATACATTTGCTGAAATTTATGGCTTTAATCCAGCTGGGACTATTAAGGGAAAATAAAAGATAAATGAAGAAAAAAGACCCCTAATTTGTCAGCAGGTCAGTTTTTATCCAAAGCTCAACCACAGAGATTGGTGCTGTTGGCAGAACTCCCCTTTACCATCTAGCTGAGATGCTTCTGACCAGTTTGATGTTAATTTGCATAGTCCCATGTTCTTGGAGAGAAAATCCTTCCCACAACCTCTGCTTGGCACAACACCTGGCAATTCTTCAGGTCTGGACTGTGGAGAATTTCCTATCAGCCTCATCAAGCTCTGAAAATGTAAGGTATATTCTCTTCTACATGTCCAACCAGAGTCACCCAGATTCCCAAGCCAGGAAGGAGCAGGTAGTCACCTTGCAATTACTGGAAATAGATTTACAAATCACCTCCTGCAACTGAATTCACTCACAAGGACCTTAATTTAAACATCCAGACTTTGAAATATTCAAGATCAGTGATTGCCTTTCACAATGTTGACTTAAATTAATTCTGACATTTATTCCAAAAGTGTAGGGGAAAGAATAAAATTAAAGGAAGAAAAGGCTTAAACTCCTTTTGTTTTGATTTGGTTTAGATCATGTTTTTTTAGAGGTTTGTTGGGTTTTTTTCCACATAATCAGTCTGAATGGAACACAAATCTGAGAAGGTCATAAACAGCTCATAAAAATCACTTCTCAAACTGTTGCTAAAACAGCCTCACAACAGTTGGTGCACTAATGGCTCACTGGAGGGATCAGAGAAAGCTTGGGTGAGCCGTGAGCTTCAGGGTAACAAAAAGTGTTAGTTCTTAGCACAGTGCCATGGCTTTACATTAGGAAAAGTCAGTAGCAGAGTGTGTAGAACTCATGGGGTACCTATTAGAGTTATTTGCTCCTTTCTTTTTCTTTGATCTTTCTTTTTTCTCTGTAATACACTGCAGTTTGGAAGGTTTTGTCTTTTTTATGCCGGGTCTGAAGTTTATTGCAAGGTCTTGCAGAGCAGCGCTTTGTGGTTTGCAGCAGGTGAAGGATATGTCACAGATGTTTTGGGGAATGATCTGAACTGAACATCTGCTAAGGGTTGGTAGTAGTGTGAGGAACAGGGTTTGATGCTCCTCTCCATGGTGTTAATAGCTCTTTTTCCATTTGGAGGACTTTTCTGTTTCAGACTGATGTGATCAATACATATGCATTTACTGCATCTGCCTTTTACCAAAAACACATTTCTTAGGGGAGAAAGAAGGCTTTTATCCAGGCTCTTATGGCAAAATAGTGTTTGGTTGAGAAGAAGCACTTGTTAGTGACAAACCCCACTGCAACAGGCAGCCCTCAAATAGAGAGACCATACAGTAAACAAAGACTCATGTTTTTCTGCAACTACCAGCTCGAGGAAGAAAGAACAAAGCATGAGTCACCATGACATACACAAGCGAAATTATGAATGATAAGCTAAAAATAAAATACTTTCAAACATAGCTCCTGGTTCTGACTGAGAAGCATATTCCTCCAGGGGAGATGACGCCTTCCTGCTTCAGCTGAGCAGCTGTGTCAGCCACATGCAGAGACCTCAAGCAAGCAGCTCCCAAACTGCCCTGCTGCTGCAGCACAGGAATTTGAGCCTGATAGATGATGCCAGTTATGCTGTTCCCAAAGATGGGGCACTTCATAGCAGTGGCAATTTCAGTCTGCAGACCTTCCAAGGCCAGACATCTCCCATTCAGAGAAGGCACCCTTCGAGTCAGCTCTTCCTCGGGAGGAGCCACAGCATCTCGTGAGACTGTCAAAATATTACCTTGAGCCTGTACTGAATGGAGCCAAAAGTTCAGCATTAAATGTCGCTGATGGTAGACGTTCTGTGGTAGGTATTGTGAGTAGCTAATAAGAACACGAGTCAGGCTGTCAATGCAATGAAGCTCCTCCTAAGCTTTTTAGCACACTGATATTTTACCATGCGAATTGCTTCATCCTTAGAAATGTCCCAGCAATGTAATAATAGAAGCCCATAAATTCTAAATTTGGTTTTTACAGGTTTTACATAGTGTTTGCCAGCTTGTCTGGGTAAGGGCAGGGTAAAGCCTAGGCAATGGCTTTAGCTCTGCTCTTTTCCAGCTGAAAGACCCAATAGCTCTTGATAATGCTTCCAAGTCTGTAGCAGCTCCTGCTGGTTGTTACCCAGAAGGGGAGAAGACAAAAGACATGATGAACTTTTTTAAGGCCTATTTGCAAGCTTGAACACTTCCCTCTGGTTTTCTATGTTGGCATAAAAAAGAGGAAATCTGAAATCTTCCATGTGTACAATACACCAACAGCCTGGACTATGTTCTTACCATCAGGACTCTCACAAATATTTGGAGCAAACCTGACTCAGGCTGATGTACAAACCTAAGCAGAAGCAGAATATCAGAGAGACAACATTGGGCAGGATTGGATCCACCTTGAAGTGGGGGAGGAAAAAGCATGAGCCAGGTGCCTTGCCAGTGTGTAGTGTTGCTTTTGCTGGTGTAGTAGGAACACTGAGAAGGTGATAAACAAGCTTTGAGGAACCACATTAAGTGACTCATGAACATCTGCAGGTCTTTTGACAGCACACAGGAGTCCAGGACACTTCTAAGGCTGTGAGATATCAGTGAAGAAATCAGTTTTGCCTTGATTTTGAAGACTAACTGTTTCCAAACTCCATGGACTGGGAAGGCAATGGCTCTCAGATCTTTAAAAGGAATGAGGAAACAGCAGCAATATCTGACTTGTCTTTTCTTGCTAATGAGCTATTAGAAATTGTTTTTGAGCCATTCTTTGCCCTCATTATAACTGTGTTCCCATAAGCCCTGACTGTTATAATGAGGAGAAATCTGGACTGATGTATGGTTTTAACGAGATACAGTTTAGATGTAAACCAGAAAGTCTAATATCTGAAGTCAGACCTCAAAGTGCAGAAACAGGTAAAGGATTTATCTCTACAAAGAAACCTGAGTAGAAGAGGAAACAACCATTTTTGTGTCACAGGCAGAACAGATAAAGCTTGCCCCCCCCCAATCAAATGTGATTCAAGAGGTGATATCTAGAAGGATGTAATTCAACAAGGAGAAAGGAGGGAAGCTAAAAAGAGATCCAGCAGCTAATAACTTCTAAAAGTTGCATGGTGAAAGGAAATGCTCGCTGTTGACAACACCAGTGAAGAATGAAACAGCCAGCAGAACATTTCTTTTGTTCTTGTCTCATATCTTTTCATGAAAATTAAAAGGGCAGTTTTCACAGCTGGTGAAGGACTTTTTTTTTTCCCCTTCGCTCTGCCATCTGATGCTGTCTCCACTTTGAAAACAGTAAATTTATGCCTGAAGCTGAACAGGTAAAAATTGGACTTTGTTGCCTGTGGGTATTTTGCCATGAAGAGCAGCAGGATCTGATGAGAGATCCCATCCAGAGGATATTCAACAATGTCTGTTTTCACAGGAGACTTTGAAGCAGCAAAAGGGAGCCAGGAGCCAGAGCTCAGCTGGGTACACCCCAGGATGCTCAAGATAGTTTGTGCTATGAGGGGAAGAGAATGGGGTAGGACTGGGTTTTTTATGCCTCATTCTCTGAATCCAATGAACCAAAGTGAGAGAACTCCAGTCAGGATCCAGAGGGGAGGATTTCTTCACCATTCAACTACATTATGCCTCATGATGCTAAGAAGCAGGGATAAAACCTGCATGAATTTCCACCTTCTCATCAAAGCTCTGTCTGATGGTTCTCTGCCAGTGCACAACACTGTCCTCTCATCTTTGTTAGCATTATGTTTTCTTAAAAAGGTTGGAAGTGAAACATTCACCAAGACTCACCCAAGACAGGTTGTGGGTTTTGAAACAAGCAGAGAAAAATCTTTCTTTCAGGGGTAACTTTTCAGGAATAACTGGGGGTTGTTCCTGATTAGGAATTTACATCAGACTCGTGGTTGCTGCTTTGAGCTGTGCACAAGCGTGTTCATATGGGGAGCGTTATGGCAGCCATATTCAGAAGATAAGTCTTGCAGTCATAAAGACTAGAGATTTCTGATATTACCTTCAATGACATTTTAAACATTTTAAATACTGATATGGCTGACTCAGCGTTACAGCACTGAATGGCTCATTCAGCCTCTGGCTACACCTCCAAATGATTTAGTCCCCATGTGTGTCCCTGATAAAATTTCTGTCCTGAGATGAATATGGTCCTCAAAAAAATCCCCTGTGGATATATTCCTCAAACCCTGAACTGCTCTCTCTCTGACTGCACTAAACTGGGACCAGATTTCTGTAGCTTCTTATTAGAAACACCAACATTAAATGCAGGATGTTTTCCGCAGTATCTGGCCAGCTGCAGCTCTCAGTCCCAGAAGCCCATTGTGATGTATTCCCCAACTTCTGTGCCTCCCAGGACTAAGAATTGCTCTGCTGTGACAGTGCCTCTCATTTTGCAATAGGACAGCCAACATGATGCTTTCGCACAGAGAGGAGTGTGTTGTCCCTCAATACCGTGTTTGGAAAATGCAGGATTGCTGTGTTTTATTTTTGATCATTAGATGTCGAGGATTGAACACTGAGCAGATCTAAAGTGTTTTGTTGTTGCAGATGCTGTTGGTTTGAGATGTAAAGCCATGCTCTGCTTCCCTATATCCCACCTGGAGAGGAAGGAGGCAATGAGAATGCTGCTTTTTTACTAGTTTTTTTTCCCCATTAGCAGTCATCAGAACAGCCACTGGCAGAAAGTTGATACATACATTGGGGATGGTGTGTACAAGCCACCGAGTGTGTGAACTAAGGGTGAGTGCTTGCATATGTAAGTTCACAAAGTGTGGCTCAGGTGATGGATCATCCACATGCACGTGATTAAGGGATGTATCTGTGTGTTTGTGGGTGCCTGAAGTGCCTCAGCATTGTTGTGTTTACCTTTTACTCATGTGCAGCTGTAAGTCTGTGCACCCAAAAGAAGAGGGGAGGGATTATGAAGATTTACTTTGGGCCTAAGAAAGGGTCACTCTTGTTGCCTGTAGGAGTAGATATGTACATTCAGGAGGAATGGTACTTTTTAAGGCCGTGTTCTCTGCATATCACTGAAGGATTGAAGTGCTGGATGGCTTGTAAAGCCTTCATGTGGCATAGAAGGGTTGAGTCAGACATGGACCTAAATTCATTTAAATAAAAGGGTAGTGCGTCTTTGCAACATTGACTGTGTTGTGTGACTCAGGAGTATGTGGCATCCACTGTCAACGGGGCTGAACTGCCCTCACCCCTGTGACAAATTCCCTTTAGCAATGTCCTCACCCCCTTTCAGACCCACTGGGATGGTATTTGTCAACTTTTTCAGTGTGGTCTGGCTGTGGCCACTTACTAAGTTCTAGAGCATTTCCAGTCTTGGCAAGAAGCTGTTAAAAATAAAGGGGTGGCAGGGAGGGGGAATGTATCACCTAATTGATTAGCTCCGTGAATCACAGGGATGCCAGGCTGTCAAGGAGTAAATCACTGAAGCTGTCTTTGATGTCTCCTTTGGTCAAGGGCACAGCAGCCTGCTGCAAATGTTGCCTTTCCTTTAATGTGCTTTCCCTCCTTCTCTCTCTCTCTCTTAGACTTGTGCATGTGCATGCAGGAATTTTTTTTCCACTGGCTGTTTGCTGCTGCCATACCTTGTATTTTGATTCCTTCAGCAATTACTAGCTAAGAAGGCCAACCCTGTAGGACAGGCCTGCAGAGGAGTGATTACTAAGGAGTGAAGAATGCAAAGAGGGGTATTAGAGACCCCTCAAGGGATCTCTCTTCCTCCCACCACAGTGCTGTCACTCATTCTGAAAAACACCTCCAACTGCAAATAATCTTTCTGAAGGTAATGGGGACCTTCAGTTAATCCTATCTTGTGACAGCTGGAGAAGAGGGGAGATGCAAAAGAGGGTGGCTGTTGGCAGAAACACATAGTCTTTTGTGTTATCTAAAAAACTGTTAGTTGTTTCTTCCCATTTCCAGCATGGCTGGAGATGCACCAGCAGTCATGTGGTGCTGAAAGACTACAATAAAAAGCTAAGTGATGAGGCAGCTTTTGTGATGGAATTTCAGAGTTTATTGCAGGAGCTGAAGCCAGAACGCACATGAAAAGAAAAAAAAGAAGTGCTATTCAGACAAAACAGAACAAGTTAACCAAAGTCCTCTAAATTTCAAGCCTGAGCTAGTTGAAAAGCCTCAGAAACTGTTATAAGGCGTATCTGATCTTGCTGCCAATACACACCACATCTCCTATCACGTGCCATCTCGAATGGAGGACTACTTCCCAGGAACGAACTGCTTTTCTTGGTTTCTTGCCAGTGCCACCTGTCCAGCTCTGTCTAGGTAAAGCACAGAGATAGCGAGCCTTGGCTCAGACAGACACTCGGATCTGGGCCAGGCTGGGAGATGGCCTGTTAGTAGCTGTCACTCGCTTGGCTGGGTTGGTTTGTGGTGCTGGGAGAGGGTTCAGTAGTCCAAGGTTTCTGCCAAGATTTTCTGCATGACAGCACCCTCCTTACTGCAGTCTGTAGATGGACTGAGCATCTTCCTGCACTTCCCAAGAGTTGGTCTGTAAATGAAAGGAGTTCTGACATTTCCAGGCTGTTCTCCTTGGAGATCCCTGCAAACACAAGCTGCTCCCTGTCCCAGTGCATGCAGCCTGTGTGTTAACAGCAGAAAGCTACTGGCCTCACAGGTGGAGAGAGCAGGGCTCTAGTGTTGACTTTCTTCATCAAGAGGTAGTGTGACCCTAAAAATTCACATGGGAGCCTGGCAGGCAAAAGATGTTGGTTGCAGAACATACCTTGCTGCCATTCCTTCTCACTCCACCTCTCTGAAAAGCAGCTCAGGGAATGTCATCACTCAGCAGGCTTTGGACAAGCCCACAGTGTCAAAAATAAATGAAAGTAAACACTTGAGGGTTGAAACAGCAGCAAAGGTGCCAGTGAAGAAGGGTGAGATAAGCAGGAAGGACTAAAATGCATTGTCTAGCTCTTGGTTCAGGCCACTGCAACTGTCTGTTTCTGTCTTCCAGAGTTTATTATAGGAGGAGTTTATTGCCATAAAACTTCTCCTATAGTTTTCAAACTGTGCCCAAGTTAATCCACTGACCCCTAGTAAAGTACCTGGGTGGAGATTTGAGTCTAGTGGGATATTTCTTACCTTGAACTTTTTTTTTCCTTTTCTCCTTTTCTTTTCATTTGCCAATAGCTTTCTTGAACTGTAAAGACCAGGACATGGCAAAGCTTTAGTGTGGATACCTGCCTGTAGTTGATACCAGCTCATTCCTCCTACTCTCCTTTCTCTCTGTCTGCAGCCTACTGCCACTGAAAAGCGATGAAATACATGTTCCAGCCTGAAGTGGCCCATAGACCTGTGTTTCTGAGAGCTAGAAATACCTGTCCTTGGAGGTTTACAGATGGAAACACTCATTGATTTCTCTTTTCATTCCCCATTTCCATTTTGCACTCTGTCATGTTTAAAGCCACTTCATCCATGCCATGCTCAGCCCTCATTGTTCTAAATTTCTTCTCAAAATGACATGCTTCCTATGTCTTGTTATCATTATCAACCAAACATGTAATTTTCTCCTCATGTCCTCTCCCCAAAAGTATATGATTAGGTATCTATAAAACAAGCCATGGTATAAAGCACAGTAAAAATATAGAGAAAGGTGATGAAGCATCTTGTTAACACCTCCCAGTTCTCACTGGCTTTCCAGATATGCAAGGTATTAAGCCATCATTCAGAATAAGCACATTAATCCCTCTTAAAACCTTAGCTGCCACAGCAGAGGTGACCACTCGTGGCTTTTGAAGGGCATCATACTGTTGAACTTAGAAGGAATGTAACTTGCTGTGATTTCCTTGTGCATCTTTAGTGAGAATCCCCTGACAAGATGCTAATGGCTGGATTCATCTGCTGGAGAAAAGGTGATTATTAGAAATGTAGAGATGAAGGTTTAACATTACAGTGTGTATGTAAGTGTTTTTTCTGGGACTTCAGATCTTAAAGAACCTCTCAGAGGTAATCAATGGCACTTTAGTACCCTTTGAAGCCTTTATTCACAACATTTGCATGGTCATTGTTGTGACACATCGACTTTACTATTTTCCTCCAATATTAAACAAAATTGCTCCAGACCTGCACTTAAGTTGCTGTAAATGTGATGATCTGTCAGGTTCAATCACACAGTGCATCTGGGGCTCCCTTTCTGCAGTAAAATCTTGGGTCATCATTATATTTTCCAATTCTGTAAGACAGGAATGGACTAATTGCTTAACTCTGCACCTGCCATTCTGTGAATTGATACATTGCACCTTAAAAGAATGCAACAGGATTGGCATTGACCTACCAGAGAATTACAGTGCCTGAAACCAAAATTGATGTAACACCAAAGTAAACTGGGCTCCAAGGCTCTGAATGGACATTATTGTCTATGCTAAGTTAATGAGGGCTGGATGTTCAAACAGCTTCCTTAAAGATGCAAGAGCAATTTCTTAATTTTAAGTCTGCACATATATCTGGGGGTTGATTTGGGACCTAAAACAGATGCTTGCTTTTTTTTTCTTTTCCTTTCCCTACTGCTTTGATCTCACACAGTCACATGAGCTTATCAGTGTGGGAAGCAAACTGCCTTGGTCCAGCCTGTAATACCACTCATGAGGGGGAAGAACCATCACAAGCTTTCTGTAAGAGATATTAGTCACATTCTTTGGTGTAATACTGGAAGCACCCAGGTACAATAACGGTGAAAGTGGTGTGAAAGTCAATTTAGAACAGCAAAAAAAAAAAAAAAAATATGTGCAAGGTCTTTGAAGAAGAGACTGTATATGTGGAACATGAAACAGGGAAGTTGTTTTAACTTCCTTATGATTTTCAGCCATATTTCATTTGCTCTGTTACCACTGCTATCACAGCAGTAAAAACATTGTAAAATCTATCAGGAGGAGCTGAGAAGTAGTCTAACACCAAAAGACTCACTTTTCATAAGCCCTAAACTCTACAGTACCCCAAGAAATCCTACTACTCTTTATCCTCCACCCCAGAATCCACAAGTCAGATTTTTGCTATTCACCTCATCTACCCTACTCTGCTTAAGAACCTCTTGCTTTTCTGTTGATTTCTCTATATGGAAAAAGTCAAAGACATTTATACCTCATGGATATAAATTGTAAAACTACACCTTTATAAAGATATCAAGAAGATATCAAGAAGCATAATTTCTTCATCTGCCTGGGAAATGCCCAGAGTCTCTAATACCTCCATATCTTATATTCGATCAAGCTCTTTCCTGCTGCTGGTACTATGCAGGCAGTTCTCCTGGCAGCTCAAAAGGTTGGAGTTAACCTCCTTTTGAAGGAAATCTTCCTCTCATGCACAATGCTGCTGTCCACCTGCAGGGAAATCCAGGAAGAGTTCAAAGATCAGCACCCCAAAGTCGTGCATGGACCAGGATGGACTTGGCTATGCTATTCTGTCCAACTGGAAGCACTAAAAGTTTGGCATAAGGCATGAAATATATAACCAGGCTGCCACTGTGTAAAAATGATAGAGTGTGCCTGAGCAGAACATCTGTCAGGAGGGTGGCAGCTGGCAGAGACTGGCAAGGATTTTCTAGAGAGAAATGGAGCATAGCTGTGTGGGAGGGCAAGGGGAGCATTTGTATTGCTCACTCAATGGAGAGTCAGAAGAACAAATGTCCTGAGAAACCTCGTTTGAGAGGGCAGACATCCCTGCTTCAGTGTGGGAGAGGAGATACTCAGCAGGGTGGCTCCTCATTACCCAAGCAATGGTCTCTTATTGCTCGCAGGCTCTTCCCACCCTGGGTCTGTCAGCACACCATGATCCCAGAGGTCATTCCTTGCAGAATTTTTTTTGGCACATGCAGCTGTCTAGCTCCAGGCCTTTTAAGAAGGAGACACCTGAAGCAAGCTAATAATTTCACCACAGGCCCAAGCTCTGGTCTTGCTGTTCTCACTGCAGATGGGATTGAGCAGTTCAGTCCATAGGCAGGTATCCAAGACCTGGCTCAGCAGTAGGAAAAAGTCTTTGAGTCCAAAAATCATCCCACATAGTCTTGTGAGGAATGGGTCTGATACTGCTCTCCCATTTGTACTCCAACTTCTTTCAAAGAAGCTTTATTTGACCTTTCCCAGGAGCAGACTTTGGGTGGTCTATCACTGGCTTGCACTTTACTCTTCTCCCAAAACTGAGCTCACAGCAGGAAGGTGAGTCTGAAAGAGGGATGAGACTGGAGGGATGAGACTGGAGGGAGACTGAATCTGGCTTTGAGAGGAAGAAGGCTTTTGAATGATAGGAGGGATGTTTGGAGAGAGAGATTCAAGGGATGAAGTGGTCTGTGGTTGCAAAAGCTCTTTGTAAATACAACAAGGCTCAGTTCACCATTCCAATACTTTGTGTCAGGGTAACTCCTTGCACGCACAGACGGATATCCACGTTCCCACCTTCTTCTTCCACCAGATCATGCAAAGGCTAAGAAATGCAGGAATTAATTTCCCCATCACTGTCATCCTGTAGATACTTCTGCTGAGTTTTGAATGCAGTACTACTCTGAGAACAAGTATTTCCACTTTTTGCCCTAAGGTAGAGATTGCCAAAGACTGAGAGCTTTATCCTGATGCAGGTCACTAGAAAGAGTTAATCAGCTGAGGGTACATATTGTTTAATTCCCATAGTGTGGGAGTGAGACAATAGATCAGAGTTGGATTCAACTTCTTTGCATTCTCCCCCACACTCCTTTTGGAGGGTGTCTCAGGGACAGGCTGTGAGGAATGCACACTATCTAATCTGCATGTATAATGTAAATATGCACATTTTTATTTGCTCTCTCCATCTGCAGGGAACTTGCTGGCATTAGAACAGCCATGTGGTCTCACAGCAAAATTTCCTTGTAGAAGGAAAGAAGAAGACCTAGTGAGGCTGCTTGCTCTCTGCCTCCTGCATCCTGTGTAAATAGGTGCCCAAAGTCTGTCCTACTCACATCTTCTCATGTTTGCTCTTTGACCTCAGAACCTGGCCTGAACTGGGCTCCCTAAAGGGAGCTGGTTCCTTCATTGAGCTCGAAAATCACTGTGGAGGAAGGAAGAGAAGAAATTGCACTTGGACAATCTTAAGCCATTATTAAAACCAATTTCTCTAGCATAGCAGAAAATTTTAAAAATAATTAATATTTGGAATAGGACAACTAGTCTTGATCTTTTGGAACAGACAAAATTAAAGAGAGGTAAAGAAGAATTAGCATTGAAGAATGCTAAACTTTTCAGCATAATAAAATCAAAATAGTTCACCTGATTTCTTAAAATAAAACATCTAGGCTGTATGTTTTGCAGGTTTTTTCCCTGTTTGCATTTGAAGCAACTAGAGTAATTTGCAGATTGACTAAAGACTGATTCTTCAATTTTTGTCTTAAAAAAAAAAAAAAAGTCATTTTTGTGAAAAGCTGTTCCCCAGGTCCGTTATGGCCTTCTGAACAATGTTATTACACTGGCTGGGAAACAGCAGCAGCAGCTGGAATCTCTTGCCCTGCCATCAATAGCTTGCAGCGCTTGGAGTCCTGACTGCCCTATAAATTGTCTGTCTCCCAACTGGCTGAAATATCTGCCTTTGCTCCACAAAACATTCTGGACTCAGGTCACCTAAAATCAGGGAGAGGTGCCACTGTGAAGAAACTAATTGTGCAAAAGAATAAAAGTCTGCATGTAGTTGCCAGGATCTAGCAAACACTTTCTCCTTAATATCTTTCAACATAGATCTGCCTTTCCATGGAATTTTTAATGGTCTTACTGACTCAGAAGGGGTTTTAATCTATTTTCCTTATTGTTCCACTGCATGCATGTGTATTTGTGTGAGGTATTTGTGTGTATGTGGTTGTGACAGTATAAATATTAATAGCACAAGGGTGAGAATACATGTGGCCCTCAAATGAGGTTATATAAACACACAGCTGCTGTGCTATTTGTACATTTAGAAAGACACATTTCCATCAAGAGTGTGAAAGTCAAATAACCGTGCAGGGAGAGAGTGCACATATGCTTCATAAACAGCACAAGAAGCCTATAGGAATTACATGGTGGTATTAAATCCCAGTCCCTCTGAGGTCAGCTGGAGCTGTGTCACTGACTTCAGTGGGATCAGGACTTGGCACAGTAGACTTGTGATTTCCAAGGATAAAGCAGAGTGAGGTACTGGAAAAAGAGAAGTCACACTCTTATCAGAGTATGAAAAGTGCCAATCCCTTGAGCCTTGCTGACATCTGAGCCCTATGGGGATGATGCAGCACCATAACACCGCACAGCAGAGCCTCCACCCTTGCCTCCTGCGGACTCTCCTGTCAGTGGGAAAACAGGATGTGGATAGGGTGGTGACAAGGAGGAAAGCAGCTCTTCATTTGCCTCCCTGCATTCCCCTGCATTCTGATCTCTGCTAGAGATGTGCACTGATGTTGGCTTAGGCAGACCAACAAAAGAGCATCACTTGTGTGTTTGAAAGAGTGGTATGTTGACAGTGTGCAGGTCAGAGTGTGGACTGTGCAGCTTTAGCAGTTGCTTGTACTCACAGCCTCCCCAGGGAGGTTTTGGAGTCCCTATCAGACTACATTCTGGGTGATAGGAGCTGATGGGGTTAAGGTTTCATCCCATGGACACCGTGGAGCATGGAAGGACATGAGTCATAAGCAGGAAGGTTTCAGGCACAAATAGGAATTATTTAGAGTGGGATATGGATTAAGAAATTTAAAAAATCCTTAATTTTCCTGGGACTTCTACATTCTGAGTTCCAGTGTTACATTTTTTTCTATTGCAGAAGATGCTACTCGGACCTCAATGGCAAGTCTAGGATCATTATTTGGGCTCACACCTTGGTCATGACAGAAGCCTTTGAATCAGAAGCATCTTCCTAAAAGACTTTTCTCAGTCTGCTGCAATGAAGCAAGTCCAGCTCAAATAAAGGCCTGGATGTGGAAATTTGTTTGAACCTTCTCATGTATTCATCCAGGTTTGGTATAAGTGTCCAAGGAGGAGTTCAGGAAAAACTATTCTGTAATCTTCCTGAGACAACCTATCTCATAGGAAGGGTGTTGTGCTAAAATCTGCAGACTTTTTTGTTTTATAGGACCATTGATACTTTAAGAATTGGTCCAAAGTCTAGTCACACAGTCACCCAGTGCTGGGAAGACACTCTTCTTGGGCATCAAACTAGGTCTTCACCAAAGTGCCTGACTGGTATAAGGTTGGCCCAGAATCCGTGGGCACCCAGTGAAGAGAAACAGGCATGTCCAGATGGCAGTTTAGAACTAGAAGTGGCTGGAATCCAAGTCTCAGTCTGCCTCTGATGGGAAAAACTTATCTTCTAATGTTTTAATGTTGTCCTCAGTGGAGGGCATCCATCTGGGGGAGGTGTTATGCAACAGGTTGGGTTGTAAATATGTGCTGGAATGCACTGAACACTCTCCTCCCTCTGCAGACAAGACTTTATACTGAAATGAGAATAATTGAATTTTCGGTTCATTAGCAAGAACACCGCTATTGTGTATTGTTTTTGACTAGTCATTTCCAAGCCAAAATTAAAGAAAAAAAAAAGCAACATCTTGATTTGAGTAAAACATTTATTTTTTCCTTTATGAGAAGTAACAGCTGGATTTTCATCACATTTTTCACCATAAAATGTAAGGCGAATTCTAACAAAACTAAATTTACAAGAGAAAGATCAAAATATTTTCTTCGACAGTAGCAAAATGAAACACTTAGGTTCAAGCAACAAATTCAGTGTCAAAATGAAGTTTCTGTGTTCCCCTTTTAGCCTCTGAGAAGAATTCATGAAGCAAAGATAAATTTGAAAAAAAGTTGCTGTTACCAAATCTTCATTGCCCACTGCAAGAAAAGAGTCCCAAAATGTCTTCCTGATCTAAAAACAATTCTACAAATTCAAGACATCAGGCAGCTGCTTCTTGGACATAATGCAGAGTTGTTTTAGCTAAAGTTTCAGCAAGTCACCCCTAGGCTTTGCAGTAATGTCTCTGTTCAGTGATCATGAATCCCTTGCAATTTGGAACATAAAAACATCCTGCTAGTACCATCATAGACAAGTAACAGTCACCTCATCCAGAAGGCAGGATGAGAGCAACCTGGCCTTGATTTATCATACCTTTCTTTCAGCTATTTGTATTTATTCCATCCAGCAAACTGGCTTTTGCTATATTTAGTTTCAGTCTGGGGAGAAGGGCTGAAGGGAGCAATACAAATTTTATGGGAATGTTTTGTACTTTATCCCAAATGTTTCTTTCTAATGCAAAATATGAGTCAAAGAAGGTAATGGGGGAAAAAGTGGTTTCTCAGAGCAGCACAATTGTGCAAATGGCTGAGGCACACAGGTTTTGCAGAGGAGGACTGAGGATGTCAGAAAGGCATGGCAGATGCTGATTTCCCAGTTTGCAGGGTGGAGAGACCATCACCGGCCACCCGTCAGCAGCAAACCCTTTGCTGGGTGTGTGACACAGAGCTGGGTGTGGATGAGAAACCCCTGGAGATGGAGAAGCCAATGCCTCAGTGTCACCTAAGTCATGCATCACCACGAACATGTCCATTGCCTTGCCTGGGTAGGGATTTGAGAGCACATAGAAGGAAGGAGTTGCAACCTAAGCCATCGCCGGCAGATCTGCTTTCCTCAGCTGCCTCACCTCCCTCAATGCTGTTCCTCAGACATGTACTTAGCTCGGCTGGATGGCCTGGCCTGATGTGCCCCCTCCATCATTATCCAGATGGGGATTTCAAAAGTCACTTGAAATGCCCGTGATTGTGCACTCGTTAGGTGGCAATTTGCCAGCTGGAGCTCCATGTTGCAGTCAGCAGGACAGCAGGTGACTGGTGGAGGTGGTGGCTCACCAGGGCAGTGAGTGCATGTGTGTATCCTCCTCATTTGCCTTATCCCTGCTGTTCCCAAAGTCTTCAAAGCTTGAAATTTTCGCTTACTTTTAGGTGTCCAAACATCTGAAAGACCTCTTGAGCCATGACCGTGAGGTCATGTGTTGCCCCCGGTAAATTATTCTGGACTTAAATCACTGCACTGAATACATTGAAGTGATTTTCCCTCCCCTCCACTGTCCACGGGGATGTGAGTTTGTACATGGGGCCATCAACCTGGTTCCATGAGCTCTGCTCAATGATGTGAGCTGTAGCCAGACCTTAGTGCCATTGGGGCAAAATCTTTCTGATTTTTTCCAGGCATACTCTCTATAGACTAATCAAAGAGCCCTGGCTGCTGTCCGTCTGATGCATGTGCTTTTTGCTTTGATTTTCCTCTCCTGTCACACAGCATCCAGGCTGTATGACTGCATATTCCCCACATCCCTTCACGATGGATATTAATCAGCTCAGCTGTATTTCATTCTGGTTTCCCTCAGCAAGAACTGGGCTGAAGCACAGGGGAAGATGAAAGGAGGCGTCTTGTAAAGTCAGATGTGACCCCTGGAAGCAGGAAGGGTCCAGCAAAGGTGAGGCTCTCTTAAGACTGTTCCCTAGGACGGACTGGGGCTGATGTGTGAGAAGCAGATACAGGTACAAACACTCAGCCTGATGAGGGATCACATGAAAGGCACTACCCTCAACAAGGAAATATGTAGATTTTTTTAGGAAACAAGGTGTTTATCCTGAAGATCAACTTGTGTTGGTGTTACAGAAAGTCATTGGTGGCTAAAAAAACTGGTAAATCTTCCAAATGAACAAGAGTGTTTGGGAATTTCTATGGGAAAACTGCATAGAATAAGTGAATTTGTTAGTTGTTCTACACCAGGTTATTATGTTTGGCTCTAATTATGCCCTTCAGCAGAATAAATTATTTCTAATTCTCTCCCTGATAAGTGAGCAATGGAGTAATTACCTGAAATATTGCACTTGAACAGGAAAGCTACCACCATTATTAAAGCTATGACAAACTATAGGGTACTGCTGCCTCCCACTGTTCCCCTTCCAATATTTGTCTATTGTGTCATTCCAGATCTATGATACCTGCTATTCACTGTCCCTTTGAAATAACAATGTCTGTCTTTACACATCACTTTTCCACCACAGATCTCAAAGCACTCACAAAGGCCAGTATCATTACTATCATTTTATGGGTAAGAAATCTGGGCACCAGGAGGTTAACTGCCATTGGACTAGCCTACATCTGCTATTCTACCACCAGAGCATCCATTTACGATGCAGGTCAAATTTCTCCCTTTCATTCCTGGATCGTTCACTGTCCCCTGTTCATCCCAATAGAATCCAAAGGCTTCTGCAGAGATTTAAAATTATGTGGAGTTATTGACACTGTGTTCTGCTCTTTGTCTTCTTGCGGTTCCTGGAAATTCTGCTATTTCTGTCTGCTCTTTAGAAAGAGCTGAGATAATTTCTTTTTCTATGAGCACAGATTACAAAAACAGATCTGGTTCATGTATCTCCCAAATTCTGAAGGACCCTGACTGTGAGAATCCAGTTAAGACTGTTTGCAAGATAAAAGATCATATACAATATTCAATATTTTGGACTCAGGTTTCCACTCCAGCACTGCGTTTGGCTTCACAGGCTGAAATGCCAGTGTCTCTTCATATTGGAGTCTTCTTGGCCCATTTCTGCTCAACAGTGTTTATGGCTGTGTTTAAAATTAGGAGGAAGTTTGTTTTAGACCATAGCCTGTGCCTGAACCTTTTCACTCAGCATCAGTTGTGGTGAGGAGAGAAAATGAATCTTTGCCTTTGAATGATAAACTGTTTAAAAGTAGGGCTTATAATGGCATCAGTGACAGAGCACTTATATCAGCCTCAGTAGGACCAGGATAGTATATATTATGGGACAGAAGAGAGTGACAAGAGAAAAGAGGAAAAGAACCAACAATATTTATATCTGAGGTGTTTCCCCAGCAAAACCAATTACTTGTACTGTTCTTCTGAAGGGTGTGAAGATGCTTTTGTCACACTTGAATTTCCCTGTGGGACTTGGATAGGACACCAGAGACAAAACAGATGAAAGGACATAATTCAGTTGGTCTCAGTATATTTGCAGATGCTTGTTTGTGCTAAAACCTTCACCATCTGAGACCCTTTTCTGTTAGTGCAATGTACACTTTGGTAGAAGCAGGGTAAACTCAGAACATCCTCGTGAGGAAACCATTAAAATATCCGCACTGGGGCAGCTGTCTTGGCAGGAATCTAAGAAAGAGCATAAGAATAGGGTAAAAATTTATGATGTTTTCCTTACATCTTCCTAAATTCCTTATGGTTTTATCCCTTCATTGTTATAGTTCTTTTCACCGCCACATCCTTTTGCATTCCTGCACAGATCCTTCTGAGTACACATTCTGACACTGTACAGGCATTTGCATCTTGAATATGAACAATGAGCCACAGCGTGTGAGGTCCCTGCAAACCAAGGTCAAAGCCACTTGGATCACAAATAGAGATGCCTACACAAAGGCTTTCAAGTAAATTCTTAAGGAGAGAATAATTAGAGACATGGAAGTAAACACAAAATGGGATAAAATGTTAGATAGGTTTAACAAAGACTCAGAGAGTGCCAGACTAACTCAATATCATTCTTTGATAAGATAATTGATTTTTAGACAAAGGAAATGCAGTAGATCTAATCTATCTGGATTTCAGTAAAGCATTTGATATGGTGCTGCATGAGAAATGATTGGTTTTGTTGGCAAATCTGGGGTTTAGCACGGGAAATGTAAGGCAAACAAAGAAACAGCTGAAGGGGAAACAACAATAGGTTTGTTTAAGGGGAGAAGCATCAAGTTGAAAACAGGATAGTAATGTCAGTCCTAAAAGGGCTTCCTGCTGTCTAATCTGGCTTCAACTTTCATGAATACTCTTTGTCATACATTCAGTATATAGAAGTATATATAATATTTGTCATTTGGGGTGCAAACTTGAAAAACATTACAGATGGGAAGAAGAGTTAGATGATTTTGAGAGCTGGAATAACAGAAACAGAGTGGGATCTACTATTACAGACTTTTATGCCATGTATTTATCAAACAGTAGTAATACTTTTTACTGTGATTTGTGGCTCTGTCACTTGGCAATGACATATAAGAAGAAAAACATAGGTGTTGGCCCACCATAGTTGATGACCCACCAATAAGGTGTCACCATCAAAAAGTCAGTGTTGGATTTCAGTACAACAGCTGGTTCCACTTGAAAGACAAAATTCTGGATACTACTGTGCAAGATCAATTCTCCTGATGTGCTCTCTCCTGATCAAGAAGGGTGGATTTGAAGTGGAGCAGTTGTGGAACAAGACAATGTGGCCAAGAAGAAAGGAGAGCTAGTTCTTCTAGAAGAAATAGGAAGACCTGGCTTATACAGCCTAAAAATTGAACAATTGTGTAGTGCTGTAAAGACAGAAAAAAGCAAGAGCACTTTAACCTAAAGGAAAAGAAGATACCTATTGATAAAAGATACTCATAAACATATTCAGCTTAAATTTCAGAGGACAATCTCATTCCACTAGAACACTGAACATCAGTTAGGGGAAATGTATTTTTAAAATCTGCTAATTTAAAGATGGAAAGGGATTGGTTGTGGCAGGGTTGCTTTGGGGGAGACTTGAACAGCACGTGCCCAAAATATTCAGTCTCCAGCACAGTTTTTTAGTCCCTTTTTAATCAGCACAGAGAAATGAAATCATAAAACAGTATGAAGGAAACAAACAGCGAGTCTCTTGGTTATATGTTTTGTCAGTCCCCTGCTGGTACCTTGGCTTAGAATTATTTGTGTTCGTTCCCAGTGTCTCATATCTTACCAGTTCAAGTAAAATTCTAGCACATATTTTTGCATTGCAGTTAGATGCACTGCACTCAGACTAAAATACAGTATTCACAACTCCCTGATATCCATGAGATTCCCTTTAATATGGGCTCCAGAGGTAAATCCTGCACCCCAATGACAGGGACGTATTATTCCTCTTTTAAAATGACCTTGCCTTTCATCCAGACCTCAGTGGTCAATCTAAATTGTGTTGCTCCAATAAAATGTAGTTAGCTGATGAGCTCAAAGACATTATTTTTTCATTCCTAGGCATAGCCGGCAGCCTTAGTTTGTAGCGGGTTAGCTGGCACTGATAGAGTGATCTCTGCATTGGAAAAACAGATTGGCATGACGGGCATGAGCAGTTCAGCAGGCTGGAGGCAGGGAAGCAGGAGTTTACAAGCAAATTGGTTTAAGTACAGATTGTTACGTTTCTGAGAATGGCATCAGGGTACTCTGAAGTTCATGCTGCTGCAGCTGTTTAGCCATCAGCTGAAGAAAAGAAGGGGGAAAAAGTAAGACAAGACAAAGGAATAATCTTGGAACAGCAGCACAATATTTCAAAATATGATGAAAAAGCTTTAAAGGGCATCTTTTTTGAGTGGCAGTGGACAAGAGGTGAGATTGGCATCAGCAAGGTAAATAGAGAAGACTACACAGACTCAGAGAATGCACTCTCTATTCTAATCTATAAAATATGAATTTAACACCCAGAACTGGGCATCCATTTAATAGCCATGAGGATAATGCAGAGTGAGCAGCATAAATGTGAAAATAGAGTAAACCCAAGTTCAGTTAAATCAAAATGGTCTGCTGCGAGCTTATGAACAGCAGGACTGGGACAGGGCTCACACCATGCCCCATTGGACTCTGTCCCTGTGGTCAACAGCAGATCATTACATTACAGTAATGTTGCTTTTTGGAGCAACTTCAGCCTTTCACCAGGGAAAGCATAAACTTCCCTAGTCACAGTCTAAGACTGTGGAACTTAGACATCATTTAGAGATTAGCTGAGATATTATTTCTATCAAGCACCCTTTAAGTCTGGCCATTAGCAGCAAATTGCCTGAGAATAGTGTCAGAGCACCTTTCATTCTGACAGACACTTTACAGGTGAGGAAATTCCTAAACCAGGGGTGATACCCTTATATTTAGTAATCCCTTACATAATTTTCTATCCTTTTTTATCCAGCCACTTTTTTAATCCATATAAAATTTAGCATCCACAATGTCTCATGGCAAGGGTGCAGAGTAATCTCCTCATGTATGTTTTGAACTTGCCATCAACTAAATTTATTCCATAACCCCTCATTATCTTATGGAAAGAGCCAGTGCATGATAATTCCCTTTTCATATTTTCTACAGTGAAATAACAGCAGAAAGAAACACTCTCCTTGTGTGTCCATGAGTATCTAATTTTGACCATAACAGACTGGCTTTGAGGGCATGTCAGACAGTGGGTCACAAACATTCTGTCACTGCACAGCTGGAACAATGGGAAGGCAGAAACTGGGACATCTGAAAGACCCTTTATTTTCTGCCCTCTTTTTTTTTTTTTNCCTCCATTTTCCAGACTCATTTTGTGACTGATCTGTCTTAAAATGCCAACATAACTTGCAGGTGTTTCATGTCAATACTATTTCTGACCACATTGGCTGAAGCTTCCATTATATAGGCATAAAGACACATACATTTTTTTATCTTGAGGAGATAATAACAGGAGCTTAAGTTTCACTGATTTGTTGTCAATGTCATAACCTGCCTATGAATAGCATCATAACATAGTCATAGAAGCATAGCTAATTGAAGTCCATTTTGGTGAAACTACAAGGGAAATTGTACTTTTGTTTAACAGCATTAATTTACTGTGTTCCAAAGGATCAATAAACAAACAAACAAAAATAAGCTTTTGAGTTTATTCAGGAGAGAAAGAATTATGACATGAAGGATAATGCCTCCCTATTTTATGATACCTCTGGCAATAATACACTGAAATTGTTATGAAGTCATGATCATATCAGAGACATTGAGCAAAGAAACAACCACAGCAAAACTCAATTTTACATATATTCCTTCACATGAGAGACAAATCAATCCATTCTCATAAATAATATACAAAATCCCTTGGATAGCTCAAAATTCAATACACTTATTAGAATGTCACTAGAGCCCTGGGAACCAAGTGCATAAAAATGTAGGTGGAAAAAGTCATCCAAGTCCCATGGTTTTAAAAATTATTAGATAAGAAGTGGTCATTAAAGATCCTGTCAGATTTTATTGGAGGAAAGAGACTTACCATACTACTTGGACTCCACTCTTGTTGGTCAGCTGTGTTTATTGAGAGGTTACTAAGTTTTATGCAAGGCAGATGAAATTGGATGAGGATGTGGTCAAGACAGGGGATTAGACATACAATTTATGAGTCTGTTTGGGCAATGAAGACAGTAAATCTTTTGTAGTCATTTATCATATCATTTTTCAGTGATTTGGATAACCTTTGTGACCTAGCATGTCATATATAAAGACCTTTTTCTAAACATTAGGCCCTCCTTTTTTGTCTTTCCGTGTTTAAATTCTGGTGCCCCAATATGAAAGTGCTACGCAATGAGTTCTAAGTGTTAAAATTACAGGGTATTACACAGGATACATCCCTACATCCACAAAACCCATAAAGTGCATACCTTTGCCTTTCAAACATCTTTTATTTACTAATTTTCCAGTAATCCTGAGTCCAGAGGACCCCCAGGTTCTTGTGATTCTCCTTCCTTTCTCACATCCCATCCCTGGTGACTCAATCTCCATTAGGCCACTGTGTCCTCCAACCAAGGCTACCTCCGGAGTGAGTGTTCTGCTTTTGTTCACCTAAACCTTCATCAGTATTACCTCCTCTCTTGCTCAGATAAAGGAAAGTGAAGGTGTCAGCCAGACCCAGACTAGAAATGGGCCTTTGTGCAGGCAGTGAGGCTGAGAGAGGCACCAAACTGAATCGTACTCTGTGTTTTTAAATAAACTGCATCTTACACTGAGCATATGACTGCCATAATAGTTTGTCTCATAACAAGGCTGTTAGCCAGAAGGGAAAGCAAAATTGTTGTTTTTCCTGTGTGTAACTAAGCATGCCTGGACAGAAGGATGCATTTGGTGTAATTCAAAACATTGATGTGCCTCAATGAAAGCTCCCACCCGGGCTGTGGGAATACCCCACTCAGTGCAGTTTGGGGAGCTGGAACAAACCCTGCATGTCGTGCACAGAAGTTAGAGTAACAAGTGAATTACTTCAGTATTTTAGGCACAAATAAGCTCGTCTTGACAACGACAAGCCCTTCAGGAGCTTCAGTTCTGCCTCCAGGAGATGCTAAAGCAAATGAGATGATTCTTGCTAAGTAGCCACCTTGGGAAGAATTATCTTATTTTTATTATTTTTAAATACAGATTCAAGAGGAGTGAGTAGAGCTAATGCATCAGGAGCACAGAATGCTGATTCTTTATCATAATAAAAACACTGTTATGAATGAGAGAAGGAACAAATCATACCAGCAGAACTGGACAGCCTATCTTCGTAGTTTGCTTCTCTGCTTTGGATTAGAGTTCCTGCTATCTTCACAGTCCATTTAACCAAGTCCAAGTGCTTCCTTTCACTGCGTGCCATCCTAATCTATGTAAACCAGCTCAGTCAGGCATTTTTCATTGAATTAATATATATATTAATGGGCAGTAATACAGTTGTACTATTCCATAAATTTTCTTGAAGTACAATTTTCCATCTAAAGCATTTTATTCACATTGTTGTATGGTAACTGCATCCACAATAATGTCTTTAGTGATTATTCATTACATGAATAATACAGCTGTGTCAAAGACTATATTTTAGTAGGTTGTTTGTTTGTTTGGGGTTTTTTGTTCTTTTTTTTCCTTTTTAACAGAAGAAGCAACTATATTTGTAGGCTAATAGTTTTGTTGTCCTTAACTGAAGAAAAAAATTTCCTGCTCAGGTATTGGGAAAAGCAGTAGACAGGTAGAAATCAGGTATTTTTCAGGCATCTATGAAGAGAAATTGTCTTAAGAACCACAGAAACATTAAAATTGGAAAAGACCTCCAAGACATCAAGTCCAACCTTTGACCAAATACTACCATGTCAACTAAACTGTAGAACTAAGAGCCATGTCCAGTTGTTTCTTGAACACTTCTAGAGTTGATGACTCCACCACCTCCCTGGACAGTTTATTCCAAGGTCTGGGCACTCTTTCAGTGAAGAAATTTTTCCTGATGTTTAAGCTGAACGTCCCCTGGCACAACTTAAGGTTGTGTGCTCTCATCCTGTCACTGGTTGTCTGGGAGGAGAGCTCAACACAGCCCTGGCTACAACCTCCTTTCAGGTAGTTGTAGAGAGGGATAAGGTCTCCCCTGATCCTCTTCTCTAGATTAGCTTATTATTCCACTCCTCATATGACACTCTAGATCTTTCCCCAGCTCCACCACCCTTGTCTGGACATGGTCCAGCACCTCAAGGCTTTTCTTGCAGGTAGGGGACCAGAACTGGACACAGTACTCAAGGTGCCACCTCACCAGTGCCCTGTATGTGTGGACAATCACTGCCCTGGTCCTGTTGGCCACATTGCTTTTGATACAAGCCAGATGCCATTGGTCTTCTTGCCCACCTGGGCATGCTGCTGGCTCTTGTTCAGCTGCTGTAGACCTGCAGCCCCCAGGTCCTTTTCCGCTGGATCACTTTCCAGCTGCCCTGCCCCAAACCTGGAGTCTTCCATGGGGTTGCTGTGACACAAGGGCAGGACCTGACACTTCATCTTGTTGAATCTCATACCATTGGCCTGGGCCCATCAATCCAGCCTGTCCAGATCTCTCTGCAGAGCCTTCCTACCCTCCAGCAGATCAACACTCCCACTCAACTTAGGGTCTTCTACAAGGATGACAAAAGAGTTAGAAAAATAGCAGATGAGGGTTTGGACTATGACCAACTCCATGATTTGGATGTAGAAAGCATGAGGCACAGGAGATAAAGTAAATAACACAGGAACAAATTCCAAACATTAATATAAATTGGGCAAAACTGAAAATTAGATTAGATGATTGGAAAACTGTCTATTAGATGTGTAACACATTCACATAGAAGTTTACATGTACTTACAGATCTGGCAGATATTAGCGATTAAATTCAGACAGAACTGGGTATAAATGAGGGGCAGTTGCTGTTAATGGTAGAACATTGCTCATGCAATGCATGGATAATAAGAAGATGTAGGATGTTCTCCTGTTTCCTTGGATAGTAATACTATGTGGTGGAGATCTAAGCAGATGGAGAATGTGGTGAAAGTAAATTTGGCTTCAATTCACACTGAGTGATCTTTTCTCTGGTCTCACCTTTCTCCTCATGCCCTGTGTGACGCCTTCACAGGGTACTCCCAGGAACACAAGCAGACTCTCGGCATGCTTCAGTCAATTTGCTGTCACAGTAGGAAAAA
Organism: Formicarius rufipectus; assembly: GCA_013399695.1. NCBI lineage: Eukaryota > Metazoa > Chordata > Aves > Passeriformes > Formicariidae > Formicarius > Formicarius rufipectus. Next base: position 1,290,220 of record VXAU01002736.1, read on the forward strand.
ACAGCAATACAAGACACCATGTGGAAGAAGATTGATGGGATAATACTGTGTGTCCATCTTTCTCATTGGAAAACGTCATCAATTATTATGTCAGCTGTAATCGCGTTGTCTGTTGAGGAGAGGCAGACAATGGCATTGTTCTAACAAGGCAGGAGGCTCTGTCCTCTCCTATCACGATGCAATAGCTTTATGAGGGGAATAGAGGCATCTCTTGAAATCTTAGCCACAACTAAACTGGCAAACCATAATTAGCTACAGAAAAATAATTAGCAACATAAACACCTTCAGGCAATAAGCAATTTCAGTTACTCCTACAGAGGCAATTTGACCTCACTTAGTGTCTATTATACATAACTTTGTAGAGCCTTATTGGTACTGCAGTGCCAAGACCTGTGGGATCTGCCAAAGTTTGTTTCCATCACTTACTGAGGAAACAGTAGTTCTACAGTTGCTTAGGAGATTAATTAGCTTGTCAAATAATTAAGTGGACAGCCTATAATGGAGGTTCCCATTTCATAACTAATTTATCACTTCAGAAACTTCATAGATTTAGCTTCTTTACATGAAGACTTGCATACAAGGAGAAAAATATTAAGATAGAGCTGAGCTGAGGGGAGGTCTGTGTACATTTCGCTTGCCAGATTAGGATCATTTTCTGCTTTTGCTTTGAGTTTGTGAGGAATATGGTAGTGATGCAATAAATCCCACATATATTTCACTGAAACTTTCAGGGCTGGATGGCCGTTTACATTTTGTGGGTGACACATTAGCATTAGCTAAATGACAAGATCAGTTTTTTACAACAAACTACTGCTGCAGTGAGTGTTAAAATTGTTTGGTCATCTGCTGATCAAATGATCAGGTCATGATTTTTGCAGAGCCAATTTCAGCTACCTCTGCTGTATTCAGTGATGAGCTGAGTACCAAGTGAATTATCACTTTTTATGTACACTGCCTCACCTTTTTTTTNTATTTGCAGTACTTAAAAGACTTCTTTGGTATTCATAGCATTGAATGTCCAAAGTTACATTGGTGTTTTAGTTATCTGATATGGAAGGCAGTAAATAAAAATATCATGCATCATTTACCTTGCCCCTGACCTTAGAGCTTCATGTGCCACACACAGGACTCTGAAGGTCGGCCATACTGGTAAGATAAGCTTATTTTCATTGATTTTCTTAAAGGAATTACTTACATGAATATGCCAACATTTTTTGCAGCAGACATGAAAAATCCTATCTCTTTGCCTGCCAAAGACTTCCCCAGGAAAACAGTTGTACTAACCTGTTAAAAGAAAGCATCCATCAGTGTACTATAACCCTGGGCAAGCAGAAAAACACATCAAGACATAAATGTGAGACTGGATTTTGAGTATGCATGTGTTCTGAGGGAGCACTGGTCTCGGCCAGTTTACTCCAGCCTCTAGTTAACGTGAATAATTGTTTTGTTTCAGGCTAGAAACACTTGACTATCAATAAAAAATAGTTGGTGTAGTCAGCCTCCTGTGGGGTACTTAATGATCCATAAAACTGTCTGAAGGGAAGCTGCCAACCTGTTTTTGGCCCAAAGTGTGACTTTAGTTTTGATGTATCTATAGTATACACATACATATTTGCATTTTTTGGCTGCTAAGTGGAAGTTTCAGAAAGCGTAGGATCGCCTGTGCAAACTTCATTTTCCATTTCTATGGACCTATATTATATATCATATGTCATGAAATAATTGCAACTGTAACTTCCAAATCACCAGTGTCCTGTGGTCCTTTTCCCAGAGTGCTGGGAGACAGGGCAACACCATTGTGGAAATGATGGAAAGATGGTCAGGGCTGCAGTACCCTACAGATGTGCATGTGATTAATTAAAAGCATTGTTACCACTTTGCTTGCCTGTCTGCAGTGTGTGCAAAGATGCACCTTCTCACCTCCTGACTCGCTGAAGAACTATGGAAAATACAGCTTTTGACTGTATCATGTGGGCAGTAAAACTCCAGTGCGTGAGCAGTGACATGTACATGAGGAGCACAGCCAGGACCTTGCAGAGAGCCGAGACCTTTCCACCTCAGATGTGGCAAATCATACGGCAAGACAAAGGAACAAAAGAGCATCCACTGGCCTTGTCTTTGGCCTTGCTTTATTTGGCTTTGAATGTACTTCACTGAATGTTCCAGAATGGGAGTTGACAATGCAGATTGCTACCTCCCTGTTGCTTCCACCACCACCTTTTTAGACTAGTACATCTTATTTGAAATTTTTGGCTGTCATAGTTAATTTCTTTAAGGACTTGGAAGAACACTTCAATTAGCCCTGATGAAGTGGCTGGAGCCAAGTGAAGCCTGGTGGCTCTTGTTCTCCTTATGTTTGTGTTTCCTGCCGTGTATTTTTGCTGGTAGAATCTTAAACTTGACTAATTACTCTTTGTGGTGTCTAGGCACCTTTAGCAAGTGCTTCTTTCCTTTCTTACTAGTGCTTATAATTTACATTTACATGCTCCCCCTCACATTCAGTATGCAGAATCATCAGATATCACACAGCACTTAAAGCTCAAAAAAAGATGAAGGCAAGCTTGGAGGAGTTTGGAAATTGTGCCATAACAATTAACCATGATGTCCCAGTTTCTCCTGTTACTAAAGGATCTTTCCACCTATTTTGCATTACTTACATCACAAAGGGCTCCTTGTGTCAGATTCTTCTTCATGCCTTTTGGTCTCCCAAGGAAGATAAATCAGAACCTTTCACTGCTGGTTCAAATCAAGTATATCAACTCATCACCCACTTGTTATTTTTCTGTCACAGTGGAAGAGTCCAAGTGATGAGGGGAGTATACTTCTTTTAGAGAGGTCATCACATCCTGTGAATGTAGGTGTTTGCTATCAGTAATGACAGGGCTAACTGCCCAAGAGAAAATAGTCATGGTGGGACTGTGGGAAGAAATACACCTGTTGACATGGAGCCATGGAAATTGCATGGACACATGTCAGTGGAAGAGCTTGTGGTGGAACGGGGATCTGCTGGTCTCACCTCAGCATCTGACCCGCTGAGGGCTGCGTTAGGGTGTTACACAGAGCACAGGGTTCAGTCTTACAACCAGTCACTCTGACATGTCACCACACTCCAAAACATCAACTGAAGCTTTCCAGCTATGCTGAACCATCATGGTCAGTCTGCTCAGCTCCTCTCACAGCACACAGCAGAACACAGGCACAGCCTGGAGTATCAGAGGATCGGTCCTTTCCCCTTCAGCTGCCTCTCATTTGTTCTCTCTGTCCATGTGGAACATGAAAGCCTTTTTTAACAGTATTGGAAAGCAAAATCCCCTTTCTAACATGTCCTTCAAGAGAAGAAGCACAAAGAAACCAGATGCCCAGCATATGACTTCAGTAGATATTTGTCTAAGAGAGAACAGACGATCATCTGTGAAAAAAATCATCCTGTTGTTAATAGAGCCTTAAGGAATATCAGCAGACTGCTGTAGCTTATGTTACTTTCTCAAAGCTCAGCTGCTTTTGCCTCTGCACATGTTCCATATTCACCCTTCTCCTTCTCTCCTTGTAGATAAAGCCATCATTCAGAGCCTCTTCATCTGCCACTCCATTTCAGCAATATTCCCCAACTGATACTTCCATGATACTGCTCTTATTTCCTCAGTTTAGTCCATAGGAAATGTAGCATTAATAGACTAATAGCTAATATCCAGTTCTGTATCAAGAGGATGAAAAATTATTTATTTCAACAGGACCAAAAATAACCTGCAATCATTGCAATTTAATTCCTTGCCCACTTTACATGTGCTTGGGAAAATTTGGTCCATGGAAACCAAGAAGAGAATGCAACAAACTCATTTCCATGCAGAAGCTGATTAGAATCCATGTTTTTGTAGGTGGAATGCTGCTTTGCTTCTATCACAGTTGTTGTCTTAAAATTCATCAAGCCCATTGTAGTAATTATATTAATCACCTTGAAACTCTGGCAGGATGTCACGCATTATGAAGCTATAGTCTGCTATGAAATGATTATTAAAACATTCCTCCTCTGGAGAGGACAGTACATAACCTTCCCTGAGGAGAGGTTCAGGGCAGAGCTGAGGAGCTGAGTAGTGTGTCTTCCATGAATTCTGCAGTGAAATGGCTGAAGTTAAGGCAGTTACATCTTTTGACACAGAACCAAAAACAGCTACCTATGTTGATATCATAACCATTCAGTGCTGCAATGAATGAACATTTTTTTCTTTTTTTCTGAAAAGCATTCCCCGTTTTCAAGTAGATCTGCTATTTGAAAAAGAACAATGTACACATGTTGTCCTGAAAATATTCAGGGAAAACATTTCAGAATGATAATGCACAGCTATGAGAAGGTATCTTTAAACCTCCAAACCCAACAGACAAGTCAGGAAGTCTTCCAAGGAGGGGCATCTTCTTGACTGATTTTTAAAGCAATGGCTCTGAAAATAGCGGATACTTCTTGCTTACCTGCTTTCTCACCCATCATGGACATGGCATTCACTTGTGAAATGCCAGATCAGAAACAAGTGCTGCCACTTATTCATAAATACCTCCCCATTAAACACTCTTCATAATGCCTATGGAAAACAATGTGCCCTGGGTGACTCTCTTCCTCTCACAACAGTTCATGGGCTTCACTGCAATTATTTTCAATGATAATTGTAAAGATAACACTATTTAAATTATCTAATGTTTTATTCAATATTTTGGTGAGTTTCAATTACTTCCAATTATAATTCAACAGCTTTCTATTTAAAACAATTACTGTCCTTTATAACCTGTTTCAAGTCAAATAAATTGTTTGCCTTTATTCCTAGTTGGTTTCTTCTACAGGTATTCATTCTAGATCTCCCTTTGGTTTTCCAGATCTCCATTAATTTGTGTGGCCTTTGATTAACCCCTTATTTGCTCTCCCACTCTACTGCACAATCAAGCCTCTGGAAAAAAAGCAATCAGCACAGCCTCTGAGACAACCACAATCAATTAAACTCATTAAAAATCAATATGATTCAATTACAAGAAACATGATATGATCCTGGTTGGTTGACTAATGCTGGGGTACTCGGAGCTAAGAGGAGGCCACTGGGGCAAGGATGAGCTCCATCTCTAGGACATCAGGATGTGACCATGAGCAGTGACTTCTTACAGGAATAGGAACAGAAGGCAAGTGAGGGGAATATTGCTGCTGTGGGGTGAGACAATTCTTTTTTTTTTTCCTCAAGGGAAAAGGAATTGCATACGAGTCTTACAATTAAAACCTATGGTTTTTGGTTTTGGTTTGTTTTGCTTTGCTTTGTTTTGTTTTGTTTTGTTTTTTGTTTTGTTTTGGTTTGGTTTGGTTTGGTTTTTTGTTTGTTTTGTTTTTTGTTTTGTTTTGGTTTGGTTTGGTTTGGTTTTTTGTTTGTTTGTTTTGTTTTTTGTTTTGTTTTGTTTTGTTTTGGTTGGTTGTTTTTTTTGTTGTTTTTTGTTTGTTTGTTTGTTTGTTTTTAAACACTTCTTTTTCTTAATGGGACATTGCTGAAAATGGAAGCATGAGTTCTTCTGTTTCAATTTTTTTGCCACAATGTTTTCATTTACATATGATTATTTTCCTAACCACCCCCCAAAAAAATATATACAAATTATACTAAAAATATCCATAAAGCTTACAGACTTCCATTCAGGATTTTTCTCTGGAAATTGAAAATTAGAAGAAAGCAAAATAGGTTAGGAAAAGATTTCCATTTAACCAAAACAGTACTTTTGAATTAATTTATTCTCAATCAAAACATTTCACTCAGCTCTAATCACTGGACTGAAGTCACCCTGCAGCATTCAGAAGGAGTTGATTTAGATGCTCCCTTGGGTTCCCTTGAATCGGAAAAATAATCAGTCAATCATCTTCCTGCTCTCACAGTTTTCTGTTGTTGAGTAATGCTCCAGATCACACGATCCTTTTGCTGAAACTCTGTCTGGCTTATTTTTCTACCTAGCAATGATGACTGCAGCATCTACGGCTGCAATCCAGCAAAGCACTTTACACGTGTTCTTTAGTTAACTTAGTCTCCTTGATGTTAATGAGGTATTCATGTACTTAAAGTTAAGCCCAAGCTTAAGTGATTTGTTGGACAGAGTCCTGAGCCCTCAGAAGGAGAGGTGCTGAGAGCCCTTTTGTGGAAGTATCCACAGGTTTAAAGCGGTGTGGCTTGGCGGCAGTCAACAGTGGTATTGATCTGAGTAAATCAGTTTAGAAATTGATGAAGATCCACTTAAGCATCTTCCATTCAAGGCTCCTCACTAAGTCATCTTAATTTTATTAGATGTGCTCTCCAAACAGTTTGAGAGTGGGGCTTGCTCTGACTCGCCAAGATCAGCTCGTGAATGATTTGCTGAGTTCCCAGAGACATCTGCAGTGAGGAGCTGCTTGTGTTGAAAAGTGTGACATTTGTCCCTAGGCACACATAAGCAACTACTTTGCTGAAGACAAGGCCTGAACAAGTAAACTCAACTTTCTAGGTTTTTATACCAATTATATATTTATAGCCATTTTTAACATCAGTGTGATCAATATATTTTGTTCAAAGTTCCATTTCAGCTGATAAAACTCGGAAATTACTGTAATGTACTGCTCTACTATTATTTACATTAACCCACACATGGTTATGTTTAGCTGGAGTGCAAAGAGGGTGTTCCCACCTTCTTGCACTTTGAAATCTTATGGATCCCTTTGAAATGTAGCAGACAACACCAATCATGCCATATAAGTACAGCTATATAAGTATAGCTATGCAGTGCAGTGCAGTGATATTCCTGTCCCTAGGCATTGTCAGAAAATCCCATGTCTTCCTTACAGAAGAGGAAAAAAGTATGCTTTTCTTGAAAGTCACCCATCAATTGCTTGAGTGTTTTCCTGCAGACCTGACACAAAAAATGTATTTGAAATGTCAGTTCAAAATGCTTCAGAGACAAGTTTTCCTGACTGGCAAAAGGAGACCCATTACTGACAGCACTATAGAAAAAAATATCTGCTGAAAAACATCAGCCAGTGCTAGAGCTGATGCAAAAAGATTCTGTAATTCAAAGCAGGTCCACCCTTGGTTCAACTGTAGTACAGTCTTGGGCAATAACAATATAGTACATTTAAACCAGACCCAATTCTCACCCATTGCACTGAACATCTGCTTCAGCCACTCAGATTTGGGTAGGTTTTGGTACAGGTGTAATAGGTTGCCATGCGCTTTCCATTGATGCTGACAAAACTCAACACGTAAGAGAGTTGTTCTGAGGTCTGTCAGTACCACAAAGTGGCACAGACCATTTTACTGCTTGCATACCAATCTTATATTTCTACACAGATAAGTGATGAAACATCAATGTGTTAAAACTCTAATTCATTGATTTCAGAATTAGTCTTACTATTTTGTCACCGTATCTGATCACAGCCATCCAGACACAAAGGACAGGGATAAGAAATCCATAAGCACCAGCGTGTGGTTAAACAGCTATCCCAGATAACACACAAACAAAACAAGGACAGACTGAAGTCAATATGCCCAAACATATTTTAATTGCTTCTTAATAAGTGAATAATTGTGAGAGACTTCCTAACTCAAATATCTCCTGCTTTTTCCATTCATTCTTCTACCACTCCTCTTTTCCTGTTCAGAACTGAGAAAAGGTGCTGAAGAACAGCAGTCCCTCTTGCTGATGCTGCCTGGGCTCAGGATGCACTGGAGTCCATTGATCAGAAGGATTCCAGTGTTATTCCCATGTCTCTGGCTTAGATCAAAGGAAGTGCTGTGCTGACCCCTTCCACCCTCTTCTGCCCTCCCTGCATCTTCCTTCGCCTTCCTCAGAGGGGAGGGAAGGGTTTCAGTACCTCTCATCATCATTCAGTCTGACTCACCTCATAGCTCTGCCATGCAAAAACGCCAGCATTCCCGAGGTAATCCATGTGGCTCCATCACTGAGCCTCATCCCTCTCCTGCAGCCCCCTCTCTAGCTTGGGTAGCCAAGATGATTTGGTCTACTGCCTATCAGATCTGCCCACACACCAGCTTTCTCCTCAACCCTGCTCAGTGCTGATCAGCCCCTTCCCAAAATCAGCCTGCCAGGCTCCACTGGGAGCATCCCAGTATGCAACCGTTTCTGGTTTAGGTTAGCAATGTGGACAGAGAATCAGGGTCTGTTCACCTAAGGCAGGGCTGCTTCTGGGGTGAAGTGATTAAAATATTAAGTGATGGAATAGCTGTCCATCCCACTCATCTCCATCAGAAGCAATTAATATGGATTATATATATTTTGCAAGAAGAATATCCTTTCAAACCTTGGAGGAACTCCAGGGAGGATTAGGTGGAAGACTGAATGAGCTAATTTGCATAAATTAGGTAAAATGTGAATAGTAATTTGCATTCAGAAAGGCTCTTTTTGACTCTTCATGATATATTGATGCCATCTGGAGAACCTAACTATGAACTAGACATTTATTGGAATGATTTTCCACAGGTTGTCCCCACAAACTTTGCGAGTACGTTCAGAAATATTCCCTTTTCCTCCCATGGCTTGGAGTAGGGTTAAAAACCTCTTTCATGATTGGCCTTTTTTATTCAAAAGAGGACAATTCAGATAGTTTAAGGAGAAATGGATGGTGCACTGGAAATACTCTAATTGCTGTTCTTCACAACAGGCAAACACTCCCATAGTGTGCTGTGTTGAATCCCCACATTAACATGGCAGGGGAAGGAAATGGTCAGGCTGGGTTCTCTTGTCATTTTTTATTTTCTCAGCTTTCATAATTTCTTTGGGAAACATATCTTATGAGCTTACTTTTATTTCCCTTTAATATGCAGTCTTTCCTTGCATTATGCTAATTTCAGTCCCACTCCTCCCTTTATCAGACAAGATGCCCCACGCCTGGAAGTGTTCAAGGCCAGCTTGGACAGGACTCTGAGTAGCCTGCTCTAGTAGAAGGTGCCCCTGTCCATGGCAGAGTGTTGGAACTAGATATCTTTCAGGTTTCTTCCAACCCAAACCATTCTAAGAAATATCCTGTGTGCACTGGACTTCTCACAAGCCACAAGGAGCTCACTGCACTCTGCCTAGCTCCGTTACATGCTTGAGCCAGTACAGTCATGGCGAGTGCCCCCAGTGCCTCCAGCAGAATATGTTAGATCACCACTTTCATTCTCTGATGGAGTTTAATGGATCACTCCTTTTTCACAAAGGCAGGAAGTGAGGCAATTTGTCCCAGGCATCTGTAAGTCTCCACAGCTCGTAAATACTCTTCAAGACAAAGGACTTTCTGCTGCCCCTTGGAGGTTCTGGTGCTGCCATCACTGAATCCCTCAGCTGAGGCTGAGCAGGTGGTCTGCAAGTTCTCCTCCATGAGCTGTTGATGTTGCTGAGGCTCACAGAAAAGACCTCCTGAGCCTCAGCATCACTGCTTTGTACAGGCAAAAATCATCTATCTGGAGCTAGACCATGTAGCACCATAGAGGAATGACAGTTAATAGCTTAAAGACTTCATGTGCCCCAAGGTTTTAGGGCAAAGCAACAAAAGGTCAGAGAAGTTCAAGATGCCAGAAATGAGAAGAAAACCTCTTTGGACGTAACCTTTTTAAAGTAGGATGGTAAAGGAAGCTGGCATCGGGTTTTGAATGTGATTTATAGTATTCTTATGTAATGAGAATTGCCACAACTCCCCAAAACCAATTATTTCCACAGCTCTTCTCCAGACAAATGTGTCTGAGGTAACAGACAAACACAAACCGGGGCATGAGTCACTTGCTCATGCAGCTGCCAAGTTCACAGACTGAAGTCTGTGATGTGTCGAGTCTGTATCAGCTGCCCGTGCTTGAGAGCTGGATTTGGAATATCTAAGATGAACAGCCCCTGACTGTAACTGTCCAAACAAGGGTTAAGGAAATAGCATCAGAATGACCCTACAGAAACACATTCAAATTTGAAAGGATTGATAAGGGTTTGGTGATTATTTAATAACTGTATAAAAAATAAACTTGTAAATCCTGCAAATAAATTCTGAGAGCTCTGGAAATCTCTCTTCAAGCTGCAAAATTAGAGGTCATTTTTGTGTGACTGGAAGGCTAAGATGGTATCCAAAATATCTAAGAAGTTTTAGACTCAAAATCCCTGACTGTGCTTAACACTTTTAGGCCACTCTTTTTTTCTTTTTTACAACACCAACAACAGCAATAACTTTTTATGCAACTTTGTATGTGTTATATAAACTTTAAATAGTAAATGGCAAGCTGACAATTTTCAGATTGAATGTATTTTCTGTTGGTGAATGTCAGTAGGTCAATACAGGCTGCTTATGGAGAAACTCCGTTTAAGTGAATTTCCCCATTTGAAGAAACTGTAATCTTTTTAATGGCAAAAAAAAAATCCTGTTTCCTCATTTTCAACGGCTAAGTTAATTATGTTATATTTATTTCAGAAAGCTCACCACCATCTAAATGAAATATTTCAAGCTATCTAAATGAATCATGCATTGATCTGATCTGTATTTTTTTAATATTATTGGTTCACAAACACTGATAAATCCAGAATAAGGAAAACTATTACAAAATCATGCAAATTCCCACAGAGAGACTAAGCATTTCCTTTACTGATCTAATAACAAATAGCAATCATAATGAATGTCATAATTACAGTGGTTGTGAGGATAGTTATTGGCAATTTAAATCAAACTTCTCCCAGAAAACAGGAGAAGGTGGGAAGGAGTGAGGTGGGTGGATGATGGTTTAAAAGGATGGTTATTGATCGAGTTGTTCACAGTGGATTAACTCAGAAAGGGAGAGCTAGATTTATATTAGCTTTATCTGTAAAAAAATTGAATATTTGCTTAATTTTATTGCATATGTACAGCATAACTCGATGATTACACACAGTTTATACAAAAAGCCCATACTAAAACAATTAAATACTCATTATGTTAGTTTTCCTGGCTTGGGAAGAAGACTAGATATTTCCTTGGGCTCTTCTCCAGCCCTGTCTTCTATGCTTCCATACCCCATAGACCAATCCCTCTAAAAGTAGCCTTTACCGAGCTGGGCTCAAAGCCATTTGGGCTCTGACAGGAATTTTCCCTAAGCTCCATTTTGAGCCCAAAGAGCATTTGGGTAGGTGGTTTGGCCAGCCAAAATGGGAGGCTCTTACGCTCTCCCTAGACTCCAGAACAAGTTCTATGCAAGTGCTATTCAACCTTTTCCAATCTTTTGGACTCTAAAACCTACTTGCTTTCCACGTGTAAGCCTTGCCCAGCAAGTCCAAACCTACTGCAAAAAGCTTTACCCTTTTGCAAGATTTATAGCTGCCCATTGTAGGGTCATTAGAAACAGCCCCCAGGTCCCCAGGCATCCTCAGGGGTTGAAAACCACTGGTTTGGACCAGAGGACTCCCAAAGTAATCCTGCAGAAGGTCGGTGCAGAATCTTGAATGTGCTGAAACTAATGGGACAGGCTCAAATCTCAGCTGGAGATAATGGAGTGGAGAATTATTCACGGCTCTGGAACTGCCCGCCTGGGTACCAGCAACAACACAGCTCTGCTTGACCTAATTCACTTTATTCTCAGGCAGATCTTACAGTTCTGTGCTGCTGCTCAGCACCAGGGCACTGCCAGAGCTTCCAGACTAAAGGCACCTTGTGACCCAGATACCTGCTAGGCTGTAGGTGAGGAGGGCAGGGCAGGCACATAGACCACCAGGAATAAGCCAGGGTTTGCCTTGCACTCCCGGAGCCCTTTTAGAATCACAGAATCTGTATGGTTGAAAGGGACCTCCAAGTTCATCAAGTCCAACCATTAACCCACCACCACAGTATTCACCACTAAATCACATCCCCAAGTGCCCCAGCCACATGCCTTTTGAACACCTCTAAGAGTGGGGATTCCACCACTTTCCTGAGCAGCCTCTTCCAATGCCTAATCACCCTTTCAGTGAAGGAAATTTTCATAACATTCGGTCTAAACCTTCCCCGGTGCAACTTGAGGCCATTTCCTCTCATTCTGCCAACTGGGAGAAGAGACCAAACCCCACCTGGCTGCAAACTCTTTTTAGGTAGTTGTAGAGAATAAGGTTCCTACTGAGCCTTCCCTTCTCCAGGCAGAACCCACCCAGCTCCCTCAGCTTCTCCTCATCAGACTGGTGCTCTATCTGAGCTTTTCTATGTGTTTTAGCACAGGAGGCTGCAGAACTCCCTGCCAAGAGAAATCATTGACTTCTTTGTCTCAGATAACACTGAAAAGTCCAAACTGATTAAAGTTGGCTTGTTTGCTTGCCCTCTCTGTAGTTACATATGGGTATAGGATTCACCTATATCTGCTGCACTTCTCCCACTGGAGAAAACATTTCAGCAGTACTGAGAGGAGTCTAATCAGGTATTAAAACCAAAGTGAATTGCACTTGCCGTAGAATTGGGGTAAATTACTAGTGTAATGATAGAGCCCCTCTCCTGTTTTAATCCATTTTAATCTCATTGTTGAGTTAATAAAACCTATTGGTTTACTAAATCAATGTAGGGTGTGATTCATTATTATGCATGCTGGTACACAGATCTGAACGCAAACTCTCTCTGCTATAGACTGGAGCATCACTGATCCAATGGAAGTTGGCTCCAGGGAAAAATTACCTCTTACCAGTTGTCATAGAAAGACACTCTCTATGGTAAATTTTTGCTTGTGTGAGACAGAGTTTTTATTTGACTTCACTGATGCTGAATGCACTTGAAATATTTTTACAAATGATTTAATCTACAAACAGAATAGAAATCTCCTTTTGTTTGAGTTCATATTGGATTCATTTATGACCATTAAACAAAACAGCTATGCCCTATAATGAAGAGGGATTAGTAGGGAAACAAATATTTTTGTTAGCTTTATTCTTCCCCCTGCATCTATTAGAATAAGCCTGTGTTTCCAGCTTGCATTCAATTTTCTTTATGGCAGGCTGCAGGAGTTGAGACATAAATTAAACAGATAAATTTATATAAACTCTGAATTTCGTCTGGTTTGCTGTCTCAGGTCATATCATTCTTGCCAACAGTCTTCATTTAGGAGGGTCAATCTATATACTACTAGAGAAAAAGACACTTTTTTCATTCTGTTCCTCCCAATATCTCTCTGAAAACGATGAAGTTCTATGAACTTAAAAGGAATCTCTCTTATTTATAGCTTTGCAGAGATCAGCTATTTGACAGAAGCTTTTTCTTCTTTAAAAAACATTTTCAGCTTTTATTTTTTTTTATTTTATTTTTAATTCTCATAAAAGGACTTAAAAGGGCTTGAATCAGAAAGTGCTGGTCTCTTGAGAGATGCACACTGGTTTTCCTGATCGATAAAAAGCATCGAATCTGTCACACCCCATGTAAAAAAACCTGCTTTAAAAAATCTGTGCTATATACAGCCACAGGTCCTTGCAAATAAGAATACATCCCAGGGTAACAAAACCAGGATGCCCAAGGACTTCATGACAGCTCTGAAGGACTCTAAGCTCTGACATATGATCAAGGGAGAGCAACTTAACAAGTTACCAAACATCAGAAGAGCTGAGGTAGCAGTCTGGGCACATGTTCTTGGCTGGTGACAAAGACATAATAATGCAATTTAACTTCGCTGACAGTGAAACAAAGTGAAGCTACATCATATTATTTTGCATTAGCTGCAGGCAAAGAGCATATGTATGGACAGGTACCTTTGCTCTGCTCTGCAATAACATATTAAGCCTCTACAACCCCATGTTTTATCCAAAACATCAGGTCTCCCTGCTTCAAATATCTTAAGCCTTTACTAAATCAACCAAGGGGGATTCTATAGCCAAGGCTCATCAGGGGAAGGCAGCAGTGGCTCAGCACACTCTGTGGTGCAGATGAATGGAATGCAAGCAGATTGCACTGAGCTGAGCTGAGGTCTGCAACCTCCATTCCACAAACATAAGGTGACAATGTGCCACAGAACAGGCTCACACTTTCAAGCTGAGGTCAAATGTCTGAACCTTAATGTAGACACAGGCCAAGTGAAACAGAGTCCCATTACAGAAAGAGGCCTCAGTTGCACAGTTTAAATGTGCAAATGTCATCCTTCTCACAAACACTGAAGCATTTTTACAGACTTAAATGGCCTTTGCCTTGTACTTACTTGTTTGAGGTGTCCTTTTCAGCAAATGGCACACCAGATTTTTTCAAAGGACACCCAGAAAAATGTGAAGAACTTAGTTTGAACCAGCAGTATTTGGTTTGGGCATGAAAAGGAGAGAACATGAATGCTTGAAAATGCAAAACCAATTGTGAGTTCATTAGGGCAGTGACAGTCTCAGCTGAGAGGGCTGAGCCTCTCTGATCTCCATTTGTGCGTTGCTGTAGTTTCATGAAATGATAGAATGGTTTGGTTTGGAAGAGTCCTTGAACATCATCTATTTCTAACTCCTCTGCCATGGGCAGGGACATCTGCCACTATACTTTGACTAGATTGTTCCATGTTGGTTGCTGTTGCCCTAATTTTTCCAGAAGGCTGCATTGGATATTACAGGCTGAGTCTTCCTGTAGATAGGGCAGGATATCTGCCTACAGTCCTGTTAGAGAAATTGTAATATACAGTGGCTATACAGTGGGATCAGTGCTCACCTTAGAGGGCTAAGTCATGTGAGAAGAGAACCTGAACATTGACTGATTATAGGAAGTGACAAGGAATATTTATTGTATATCTGGAAAGCCATCCACCTCTGTGGACTTGCTCAGCAAAAGGAATAATGGGAGAAAATAAGTAGGTAAGGAGGACAGTGATAAGAGTTTCCACCTGGAAGAAACAGAATACAGGCAACTTCCTTCATCTGCTTGCTGAATTGGCCTATCTTGGAGCTCTGAGGTCTTAATGATGGATTAAATACAGGAGAACAGGGTCATGAAATTCTTCCTCCATCGTCCAGTTCAGCAACAGCTGTGGAGGGCATCTGTTCTTCTGGGATGCAGTGCTCCTTTCTCCCAGGACACCTGCATGCTGGAGTAGAGGTTTTTCCCAGCATCTGTTCCTCTTGCTTCCTTTTACTTTCCTCCTTGGATCACAGGTTTCGAATCACTAGTCCACCCTGGCTCTTTTACAGCAACTGACCTGACAAGAACTGCATCAGTAAAAAAGATCCAGCTACAAATCACTGTCAGACTACAGGGATGTCTGTTCTACTACAGAGCTGGAATAGATATGTATATTCAAGGCCCACCAAAAGAATCTATTCCTCTAGTCCATGGGGTATTTTCAGTTCTTGACCCAGGGTTATGTCTGTGCACACACAAGAACAGGAAAGGAGGAGCAAGCAGGAGACAGAGGGAAAAAATTAGGACATAAGTACCTGTGCTCAGTGGTACAGATATAAATATGGATTTATTCTGCTAAGAGAAGTGATTGGCAGGATCTGAGGGAGTATGAAAGTGAGGGTCTGCTGAGATGCTCCTGGTTTTACACACGCAGGTGAAATAATTATGAAAAGCCTACATAGAAAGCTCTGACCATTCCAGTGTCTCCCTGCTAATGCAGTACAACACCCTTTCCTTCTTTATTTGTCTGTGAACATGCCCACCTACCCTCAAGATCAGATTTATCTTAAAAGGCATCCCCCAGTGACTCCCACAGCACAGTCTCAGCTGGCAGCTGCGGCTCGTGCCATGTGGGTTACACTTGCTTGTTCCCATCACAAGGCAGATCCAGCAGGGAAGAGGCACAAACTCCGTTTTGTGTCAGGGCCAGGAAAAAAATCTTCATGCATATAGCTCGTGGGCAGACAACTGAAATTGCTGGCACAGAACTAAACTCTGGAGTCCTCATAATACCTGGAGGATTGTTCTTCTTAACCTACTTGCATTTTATTTTACTCATCTCTTCTTGCCGTCTTTGCCGCTCGAGCCGCTAAGTTACAAATCTGTCTAGTAGAAGAATCTCTGCTCCCTCAAATGGCCTCCCTGGGCTTCAGAACTCCATTAATTAGCATCTTTTAAATGGTTGGGTAATATTCGTTGCTCCTTTTTGAAACCATTTCCCCAAGCCCTAATTTTAATAAAGCTGGTTCTCATGAACATTTGAATATTAAGGCCCTTGGTTACAAAAAGACGAAAGAGGCATTTCAAAAGACAGCTGAACAACAATTACTTAAATGGCTGATACAATTTTGTGTGTCTGTGTGTGCCTGTGAATGTGCAGTACCTCTGAGATAAAACATTGTATTAGAGGCCTTTCTGTGTCAGTGTACATGAGGTGTGAGCATCTGTCTTCTGGTGGGTGGTAGTGTCCATCAGGGCAGTAACAACATCACGGGATCTGGGGAAACACAGTACAGTGCAATATGTTTACATGTGGATGGTAATTCCTTTGAAACACACCAGAAAGGGCTGAGTTTGCTTCATATAGTTGCATGCAGAGTTTCAGATGTGAAATGTGAACTGAATGCTGCTGCATACTTAAACCTGGGGAGAGTGTTTTGTACTTTTTATTATATGTATTATTCAAACTTTATAGCTTCACCAGCTGGGGCTGATGCTGGCAAAGGCAGACACAGCGTGACTGATTTGGTGTGAAGCACTTGTCTGATGTGGATGATGTACTAAAAGCAGGTAGGTTGTTTTTTTTGTTTTTTTTTAATTAACATTACCATTAAAGATCTGAAATTCAGTAGGGTATCACTAGCAAGGGTTTCCTTACCTTGCCATCAAGATCCAGCTTTGCTGTGGAGGAACCAGAAGACAGCACGGACTCCATCGCACTTTCTTTTTTCCTCCTGAGACTGACAACAGAGGTGTCAGACCCATCATATTTTTTGTTACATTGATACATCTTGTCAACTGAGGACAGGGCATAGGCCCTCTGATTCACCTCTTATAGGCTAGTGGATCAGATAGCAATGATTTCTGTCTTACCACAAATCTAAGGTTTGGTGATCACTGAGGTGTAAGTATTTCTTCAGACACTTCAGCTTGCCTGGGCAAGATTTGCAGTGGTTTCCTTGCTGAAAGGTTTTATACACTGTCAGAACCTCTCCTGAGTCAGAGAGCTGCCTATCAATGGGCTGTTATTTGCTCAGAAAGCAGCTGATCCCACGGGATGCAATGGCACAGTCATGATTTGTGGCCATTGTAAAAGGATGATAATCTGTTATTCACAACCTACCAAAAGTGTGGTAACAGGGTTTTGCTGAGCTGCACCTACTGCCCTAGCTAATACAATACTTGAAAAGTAGATTGCAAAATTTGTCCTTCTTTTAATTCACCTGCCATGACCTGATCTCAATATCCTATTCTCTGTGGCCATTGCTTACCCTGAGATATCTGGAGCAAACCTTGGGGAGCTGATCCCAGGCACCAGATGGCTCACACACTGGCAATGCTCCTCACCTCTGGTGGAGCTCAGCCTCACACTGAAAATCTCTAGTGGAAGAACTAACACAATTTTCAATACTTTCATTCTTTGTTTCAATGACATATTCAAGCAATAGTTTCAATTCTTAAGACATTTTCTTCTTAACCGAAAGGCTTTTCAGGAACACTGAAGCAATCTCTGCCTTTTGTGTGGGAGCAACGCTCTCTGTGACAACATGTGTGCCGCACTGAGTCCTTGTCCCTTCCACCAAGTCCACTTGAACTTAAGGAGATGTTCCTTAGCTGACCCCACTCACAGAACAGTCACAGGTCAACATTGTGTGTTGACTTGCAGACAGAAGGCCAGCACACTGTATTTAGAGTTCACAATGTTGAATCCAGAGGAAATTAAGCAAAAAGATAATGTAAGAGAGCCCTCAGACCTCCATGTCAGACTTATGGCCATGGAGATGGCTCCCCATTCCCAAGCAATTTCCCTCTAAGCCATTGGAAATCTGTATAGTGCCAGCAGGCTACCCACGGAGATCTGACTGCAAAACTTAGGGATTTATATTCATGCGTAGATGGCCACAAACTCAAAATTAGTAAATAATCCTGAAATTTGACTTGTCTTCCCTCTGCTTCCTTGAATTGTCTCTGTGGTCTGGGCTTTTTTCCAAAGGATATCTCAGCAACTCCAAAGGCTGGGTGCAAACGGAGGTTGGGTGAGGCAGAGGTTAACTTATATTTGCTGTCAATGAGCCTAAACTCAGTCCAGGGGTGTGGAGCTGCTAATGAAAGGCTGAAGTGGAACAGATAATACACAGGAGTGAAAGGCCGGATAAAGGGACCATGTCAACACTGTGGATCTTCAGTTGCTTGTGGACCATGAGCAGATGTACCTTCTGTGGCTTCTTTTTGAGAGGCAGGCCCTCATCCTGAAGCAGAGGAACCCAGCAGAGCAGCAATCATTGCACATCACTCCTAAAGCTCTCCTGAATCCACCTGATCCCAGTTGTGGGAGTCCTACATGTGGATATTTTGGTCTCTGATAGGGAAAATCAGAACATTTAACCTTTTAGAGGAGGTTGAGCTTCTCTACTCAAAGTAAGAGCAATCAGCAGCCGGGTCAAGGGGTGCAGCCACAAATATAGTCTGAAAGAGAAGGCATTTTGCTGAGGGTTTTACCAGCTCGAATCATCCCAAATGTACAGGATGGACCTTCCTTCTTTCTGAATTGGATGGTCTTTTGCTACTCTTAATTTTTGCTTGTGGTTAAAACATAGGATATATTATTTTTTAAACTTGGAAGACTCTGCCTTTTACACAATCATGTTGCAATAGAAATCTGATCCTGAAAGGTAGAAAGGAAAAAAAAGAGAACAGGTTTTAATAAGGCTCTGAGTCAAATATTTACTTTTCCTATCTTATTTTTTTGCATCTGCTTAAATAATTGCCTGTAAGTGGAGAACCTTCTAGGTGAGATGGAGAAAAATGGTTTTTGTTTTGGTTGTTTTCGTTGTTTTTGCTTTTTTTCTTTTTTTTTTTCCAAGAAGATGTATAATACGTGAAAGAGATTATTATTGGTTCTAAGTGCAGAATAAAAATCAGCTTCAGGCCTTCTTTACTTAGGATGAAAACATCTTTTCATGATTTCTATGTATATGAAGGAATGTGAATCTTTTTCTCTTGTAGTAATTGCATTTCTAGTCACAATTGCCTGCTATCTTTGCATTTCCCACAGGTGGAGATATTGGTTTCCACGGAGGGTTTGCTGTAGCTGTTCATCTCTCAAAACCCTTTGTGATACTATGAAATACCAGGCTGCCAAGTCATCAGTGTAGTTTCTTTTTCCTAATGAACACACATGCACAGGCAGTAATTTGTTTATTCAATTCTTTGTGCAGGTTTGAAATGTACTCTAAAAGCAAGCAGCAACACACAGAGAGAGCAGGTTATGGTTCAGGGGAGAGATGGAGCCCCTTCATGGGGACTGCCTTGGGAGCAGGTCCAAAGGCCATTCGTTCGCTGGCAGTCCATGACAACACCTGTGGGAATCTGTTCAACTTCCCCCCATTCAAAGAATTTTAATTTGAAATTTTAATTTGTTTTTCGGGGGGCCTTTCCTGTATCATTCACAAATTCTCTTTGTCAGTATGGAAATAATTCTAATCACCTAAGTTTATTTTTCCCCTGTTCACTATTTTTGCTGCAGTCTGATGAAACTAGTTTGGTCAGCTTCCCACTTGGTAATAGGCAGATTCACTTTTTGATTTTCAGTCACGAACAACACAGCAAGAAAACAGCTCACAGGGGTGATCAAAACACCTCACTGAAACAATTTCTGCTTATTTTGTATTCTGTAATTATTCTTTTTCTCTTTTTCCTTTAGCATCATGGAAATATTTGAGTTAAAATTAGGTTGCCAACATCACTTAAAAAGAGATGAACGATTTTAAATCCCTAGTCAGTGTTAGAATCCATAGGCAGTACTAAAAGAAAAAAAAAAGGCAAACATTTATCCTCAGAATCAGCATAATTGTCATAGTTATTCTTTGTTTTACCTAACAAGCTCTGAATTTCAGATTACTTCATTTCTCCACGGCCACCCCCCACCCCCCACCTGGCACTGGTGAATAAAGTGTGAAAGCAAAGATAGGATGCCAGATTGCTAAAGAAAAAAATTGTTAATCCACTTTCCTCTTCTGCTCTGGCCTCGGTCTGTTGGGAGGAGAGGACCGTGAAGGTGAAAAGGGCAGGGAAACAATTTCTGAAAAACTGTGCTGTGGCTCCAGGAGAACAGCAGGAAAACAGGACTGAGGCTGCTTCAAGTATTGTTTTGTCCCTGTGATAACCTCACTCAAACCATCATTCACCTTCATTTTAGAATCTGCCATAAAAAATGAAGGGAGAAAACAGGCCAATGAAGAGGGATGGGAAAGACTTTTCTGTTTCACATTCTTTCCCAGTGATTTGCAGGTAACAAAATGAAATGGTCCCATTCCCGGGGTGAACCTGGGGCTGTTTGCTTTATGAAGACCCAGTTTGTAGCACATTTCAGTTGTGCAAGGCCAGAACTACCCTTTATCAAGCAGATCCCATCCTAGAAGCTTAAATAAAACACAAGGCTGATGGTCTTGTCAGCAGGTGCTGTGTCCATCTGGGGCTGTGGACACTGAGCAGCTGCCAAGGGGTGGTTGCTGTTAGTGGGTGGAAAGAGGGAGGATCCTGGGCTTATGCATCATGTCCTCCTGCAAGGAGAAGGGAGCTGTGATATGAAAACCTTCATTCCCTCCAGAGACTTATCTAACTGTCATGACTCTGAATTTGATGTGTTTTCAATGCAGTTTTATGTGATGGATGATTTGGGCCCCCTACAGTTTACCTGCCAAAAGTTAATGCAAATGCTCCAGAAGTTTGCAGAGGAAATGAAAGCCCAGGATGTTTCTGAAGTCTGGAAGATAATTAGTGTGATTTACATCTTCAGCATTACAGGAAGCTTAACATTTCTGGTGTTCCCATGAAATGTTATTGAGGAGGTAGGGGCTTGGGAAAATTATATTGGCTGAAGTGCATGGCTGAGGATGCTTGTGAATAGTGTAGCTGCTAACACAGATGGAAAGCTGATAACAGACTAAGGGGGTTTCAGATCCCGCTGCTACACAAGGACACACTTTTACAGATGCTGAAACTGCTGAGCTAACTGCTTTTCATTTGAAAACTACTGCTTTGAATGGGCAAGAAATGTCTTTGCTATACTTAGAGGTGGATTATGTGATGGGAAAAAAATAGAAGGGCTACTTCATATGCCAGCACATGAAACTGCCTCTGAGTGTTGCCAGAAAAGGATAAAAACACAGCAAAAGCTTCTCAAAATCTGTTTCTAATGAGGAGCAGGTGTGAGTTTTGCTCAAAGGCAGGTTGCACTGCAACTCCAGGGAAAGGTGACATGCTATTGTGGTGGGAAAGGAGAACACAGAGGAGCAGAGAAGTGGAAACCTCTGGAATCCAGGGCTTCAGGTTTGGCCAAACTATTGGCCATAGGACAAACTATTCAATGCTCACTGTTCTCAGAGATTGGTCACCCTCATCATCAGGGCTGAGACTGCACAGTTCAGCAGCAGGATTGCTGTGGATCAGGAAGGTCAGAGGGGCTACAGGGGAAATGCTACTCGGCAAATGAGAGCATCTAGAGAGAGGAAAGCTTCAGTGCTGAAAGCTGTGGACCAGAAAAAAAGAGATGGGGCAGTGGCAGACAGAAGGGATGGATGCTGGTGGAATTGGGCTAATAAGAGATTTCCATTTTCCCAGGTTATTTAGGGAACTAGCCAGTATAACAGTGTCTTTAATATTTTAAAATATATTTTAACTTCTCAGATTTTTGCCCTGTATAACCTTCTCTTGCCTTCTCTCAAAGAGATCACTTCAGTCCACACTAGTGAGTCACCATGGAGACTACAGCCATGTGATGGCCAGACGTGACTCCACACCACTGGAGCCTCACTACTTAATTATTTATTAATAGACTTCTACCCTCATAGCCTCAAGAGATGCAACATCTTGTTACCAAGGCTGGAAGAGAAACAAGAAACAAAGGCACAAAGAAAGGGGAGAAAAACAGAGGCAATTACAAATAATTAATTAGAAGTACTATAAACAGGCCAGAAAACATGTAATAGGAGTGGAAATTGAACTGGAAAACCTATAGGTCAATATTGTTTAGCTGAGGAAGGATCTGACTAGGTAGAGAAAAGACACTCAGTATATGGGGAGGTGAAGTTTGTGGCCAGGGTCAGTTCACTGGGTGCCCACTGCAGGAACATGTTCAACTTCTCAGCTGGAAATGAACACTAACAGCAAGATCACATTACCCTGCCTTTAAAATCTTGCCATAAAGATTTTGGTCACCCACACCAGACATAAGAACCTTGGAGACCACTGGACTTGTGGCTTTGATGACTGGTGGCTTTGATGGCTGGTCACAATTTCTGAATTGCAGGGAATTTCTGGCACTTTTGAAACACTTGTTGAAAACCTCTCACTGCCTGAATTTTTGATTGAAACCAACCTGGCAAATAACAGGTCAATTCAGAGGAATGAGTGGCAGTTTATAAAAAAGGTCAAGATGCACAGTAAGACTTCCTTGCTTTATATTTGTTTTAGTTGAACAGCTAATCCAGCCTATTATAATGGAAAATAAGTAGAGGAAAAGCACTTATTTCTTATTTCTGTCTCTTTACTTTTAGACTTCTATAAGAGCTACAGCATTAGCAGACCAAGCATTACTTTTTCTGAAATCTTCTGCCCAATCTAATTAACCCAATGAACTTTCTTAGGGATCCTTGTGCCTTCTACAGTTTGTGATTCTACACTAGAAGGAGACTGAGAACAAGTTGGAACTCTGACAGGGCTTGGAAGGGGACATCTGTGTCCTCTAGATAAATATCAGACATGATAAGACAATGCAACAGGCAAGAAAAATGAAAATAATTTCATAATGTGCCTTCAAAGGGGGGAAAAAAACATAAAAGTCCTTCAACTCCAAACACAATATAGAACAAAACTAGAGGAAATGCATGGCACAGAGCCAAGCAAATTTAAGGAACAAATCTAGCAAACAATGAAAAGTAACAGCTCTGACCAAAAACAACCATTAAATGTTAAATGCTGCTCTTGTAACTGACAACACCAACAACTTTAAAGGGCTGTTTTACTAGCATGCGTATATGTGTGTAGGGAATACTGAGCCTCTCACAGGGCTGACTGTAAATTTGTATTTCTTGTGGTTTGCTTTGGTTCTTTTTTCCCCCAATATTTATTTGTTGGGGTTTTTTGGGGGTTTTTTGTTTGTTTGTTTTTCTTTACAAATTTGTGGTAATTGAAGGTGAAATCTATAAAGTCTGGCTAATTGCAGTTGAAGGTGTTGGAGCACTTTGTATCTGGTCTGCATGAAGAACAGTAGGTATCACCTGCCTGCTTGGCCTCTAAGCTGTAAGTTCACCTGGAGACACCTCCTGCCACACATCAGTGGGGCAAAAAATATTGTGTTGAAGGACAGAGAGGAGAGACAATGGAGGATCAGGAAAAATAAAGAGTTTTCTGGCATTCCTGTGCATTTTGAGTAGAGTTTCCATGCTTTTTGCATTCCCTTTGCCTGTAATGCACTCACCAGAAGTGTGATAAGCTACTGGTTACACATGTAGAGCCAGACAATGTCTTTAGGTGGGATCTCTGTGTTTATCTCAAGCATTATTTTCTGTTCAGGCTTCCAGTGTTTAAGCATTCAAGAGTCTTTATTGCACTTCTTCTCGCCCTTTCTTCCCCCCTTGAAAAAAGGACAGTGTTTGCGTTTGTCTCTTCTGCAAAAAAAACCAAAAACCTAAAGAACTACTTCAAGAACAAAGGAAGTATTGAGGCAACTCTCAAAAATTGATGTCCTGGTCCTTCCCTGCCTAGCATAGGTCAGGAATGTACATCAAACCCATCCTCATCCTTTCTTGCTAGTGCCAAAAGAGAACACTTGGTTTTTGTTCACGTGAGCAAACCACAGAGCCAAAAGACTGTTTCATCTGAGGGGAACAATGCCTCAAGCTACCTATTTTTCTTTGCTGTTCCACTCTACCCTTATCCTCGTCTGTCCTCCAAGAACCTTAAATCCCAGTCAGGTGCACTTGTGAGGCTTCTTCCTTACCCCTCTCCATGAAGTTTTTTGGAAAAAATTCCTAACAGCTCTTGTATTCTCTGACATTAGCCAGGTGATTCTCTAATCATATTTAGGACAGCTAGATTAACCTGTCATTAAAAATATAATTGTTCTTCAATCTGCACTTCTTTCTGAAATGGAGGCTGAACAGAATGCCAACCCTCTGGCTGGAACTTTGCTGCAAAGCCTCTGGCAACAAAAAGCTTATTATTTGCAAAAGAGGGGATCCTAATTGGAAAATATGATGGAGAGAAAATAGTGAATCCCCAGTAATCTCCTTCCAAAATGATAATGCATGTGGTATAATGAATATTAATGTATCATATTTATGAAATGGGGACACTGGAAAGTGCAAGATAAGTTTTCCTTCTCTCTGCATTGTACTTGGCAAATAACACTCGGCAGAGTCACGTTCACCCAGCAGTCGTCCTCTACACCTTTGTCACAGACACAGCTGAACTGCTGCTAACAAAAATGTACCAAAAATTTCCCCTATCTCTCACCTTACAATAGCCACCATCCCATTTCTGGCATTTCCTACCCACAGGTCTCACCCTGGTCATTACTCATTTCAATCAAACATGACACTCCTCACACAGCCTCGCCCAATCCTGTGAAGCCAGGAAGACCCACGAAGAACGTGGACCAAGTCTGCTGAAAACACAACGTTGTCCTAATTTCCACTATTGCTAAGCACTGGTGATCTCTAGGCAAGGGAGATGTTTTATCTCTAATAGAATTAAAACTCAACATCATTCAAATGTATTTTAAAGTCAGGTTTCTCAGTTCTCCTGGATTCTTGAAGACACAAACTACTTGTGTGAGTAAGCAGTAAGGCACAAAAATCAAGAGCTCACAATCTAGCTCTTATTGTTCACATTTTAAATGTTAAGAAGTACCAGAGTTTATCCTGACCTCCTTGGTGGAGATGCTGTTACCCAGAGATAGCCTCATATCAGCTAAATTCTTGTTTCCAGCACTATAACCATAGTACATGAGGTTTTCTAGGACAATTGACTCTTCCTTAAGTATAGTCATTACCTGCTCTGGCAGACTTCCTTGAAAGTCTTTAAAAAATAATTTCAAGAGAATTGAGGTTTATTGGAGAGAAATATTCTTTTATTTACTTGCCCATTCCCACACTAATATCTTCCTGTTATCTGCTTCCTTTGGAATTAAGTGGTTAACATAGTTACTGTGTAGAAATGTAGATTTCCCTTGGCACTCCTTGGATGGAAGAAAGGATAATTTCAGGCAGGTTCCCCTTAAGGTAATGCATCTGCCAGAGCTGTCTCTATATTTCTACAGGACAAATGAGAATGACAGCCTGTGAGAGCAGGAATGGAAGAGCCATCATGCTGATGAAAGACCTGGGTGGGACTCCAGGGATCTGCACTCAGCTCTGGCCACAAACTTAGTGTGTCACCTTAAGAAAACCATTTTATTTCTCTATTGCTTAGTTCTCTTCCTGCCATGAATTTTACTTTCCCTGAGCTCTTTTTCTCCCATGTTGGTGTATATTACAAGTTCTTAGGTATAATCTCCATCTCATCCTATCATGTTTTTCAGCAGAAGGGAGCATGGATCCTTGCAGGAGACTTTAGAAACCGGAGTAGATGTAACAGTAACAACAATGACAATGGGAAATAACATCCTCAGGACTACAAAGGCGATTCCCTGTCTTCTGATGTCAGTCATGAAGAATCCACAGAGTGTTGCAATCACTATGTGGTCCCACTAGGATTACAGGAATTATTCACCTACAGAGCAGTTCATTAGTTAGCACTCATAAGATGGCGATTTGAAGGTAAGGGTGGCTCGGGGGCTGTCATCGATTTTTACAAAGGTTGAACATGGTTGAACATGGAGTGTGACAGCAAATCATGTACTCTGCCTTTAAACCTGGTCCCTGCTACTTCTGCTAAAATAAGGTCTCTGCAAGATGCAGGTTAGAGGTTGTGGCACACACAAGACTAGTTTTGAGTACATACAACAGGGTGACATACACAGGACATACACTTCTGTAGGGATAACTGGAAATACCCCATTGCAATGGCTTTGGGATGTGCTTCCTTCACTCTACCTCCAGCAAATGTTAGGATTTGCATCCACATGTGCTATTTCAGAAAGCATTTACCATCATGAGAAATCACCTCCCCCAGGCTATCCAAAACCTTCAGCCACTGCCTTTCAGAGCAATCTCTATATAAAGAATAATTATTTTAATCAGGAGATGTGCTAGAAATAGGATATGTGCAGCTGTTGTGTGGTTCCCTGCACTTCCTGAAATGGTTGCCTGAAAAAGTGGGTTAAAACTGTAGGTGGAAGGGCAGTTGTCATGGAAACTGCATCTTTGGCAGCTTCATTTCAATCTTTTCTTCCTTCTGATACTTTTGTCCCCATTTTACGACTCTGAGTAGGTACCCTTCCATCTTGGTCCTCCCTGACCTTCATCAAAGTATCCATGATGCCACGAGTGAGGAGTCAGCTCTTGGAAGCAAACCTAGTGGGATGAAATATGGTACAACGGTGGCAGGGTTGCAGTGGGAGACAGTTTTTTTGGGGTCATGAGAGGAGCTGACTTCTCAAGCCAGGCAAAATATTTCAAGATGTGGGAAGGAGTGACTCTTACTGGGCTAGGACTGTGCTTCAGTGGCACTGGGTACCATCTGTGCCCACTGGGAGAGCAGTGCCCTCTGTCTGCCCAGGGAACACCAGACACTCAGCTCTTCCAAGGCTCATGGTGCTCTGGAAGTGGGAGGAGAAATAATGGCTTTCTGTCAGCTAGGTATTGTTTTGAAATAAGAAGGAATATGAGGGAGGTCATTTTCAGGGCTCAGCCTTGAGCACAGCAGGTGCCACTTGCCAACACCTGTGAGAACTTGTTTGTGCTGAGGACAAACTGAGGTTATGTGCCACGGTGTATCTCTGTGTCAGTGAACTAAACCTGAATTAGGCCAGCTTCTGAGATGAACCAGTGCAATGCAATTTCAGGTCCCTGGAGCAGGATATGAAGCATGTTTTCTGCAGCTGGAAAACAAGTGAGGAGGGATATTGGATGGAGCAAATTCACCCAACGTGAAAGTTAAGGAGGCCATGGAGGTTAGTTTGCCCTGCTTCTGGAGGAAGGTGCTAACAGTTCTCTGGAATTGCAGGATCATGTTTTGAAATTCTGAACAGCAAAACTTTTGAATGTTTCTCTGAATCTTGCCAGGTTCACAGACTCTAATCCTATTTCAGACATAAGGAGAGTTTGGTTTTCAATGTTGCAAGACGAAGTGAGAACCTAAATCTTCTCTGCTCTGGCGCCTTGTCTGGTCTGTGGAGCTGATTCCTCCAGACACTCCAGGCTGTACAACCTTGTGTTACCAGCTTGGTTCTAGTTTTCATAGCTGACACTTCAGGGCTATGTTACATCAATACAACAGGTAGTGGAGGTGGCTCTTTAGACTATCTCTACTTCATATTTGGGATGGAAACCTTGACAGGCTCTGATTAAGATGAAGAAATTGGAGGCTAGGAGCAAAATGAAGCTACTTTCACAGCAACCATAATGCAACGGATCAGTTCCTCACTGCTTATTCTTACAGTGATCCCTACTATTTGTGACAGTTCCACTGCTTCATTAATATCTTGTATTTCTGTGTTATCTGCACAGCCCCTGACAGGTCAGCTGGCTTTTCTGGGATTATTTTATAGACGGTTGGAAGCCTGAAGGTTCATTCTGGGTGTGCTGAAGCACAAGATTTGTAACAACCCTTGAGCCTCACAATTCACTGCTGAGATTTGGCTGATGAATTTGCTTGCTCAAGGGGGCAAATTCCAAATTCTACAAGATAAATCATCACATTAGCTAATTTGTTTATTTCTTTCTTTATTTCAGGAGGACTTGGGGTTGGGAGAAGATTTATTTAATCTAGTACCCCTGAAAATGGAAGTCCTCTTG
This sequence comes from Formicarius rufipectus, assembly GCA_013399695.1. Taxonomy (NCBI): domain Eukaryota; kingdom Metazoa; phylum Chordata; class Aves; order Passeriformes; family Formicariidae; genus Formicarius; species Formicarius rufipectus. The sequence continues at coordinate 1,318,201 of VXAU01002736.1, forward strand.
CCAGCTCAGGTATAAAATAGTCCTTGGCAATGCAAGCAACAGTCTCTGTCCAATACTATAACATCCCCTAATATTAGGTAAAAACTTTGTGTTGATATCTGAACGAAAATAAATCTGGTTTTACTATGAGCCTTTTTTCAGGCTCCACATACAGCTGTAGCAGGTAGAAAAGCAGCTTAAAAAGAAAAAAACAAGAAAACAATTAAAACCTAAACATACAAGAGATCTGCAATCAAAGCAGTGGAACTCCCCAGAGCCTCGATTTGCAATGAGGACAAAGGCACAGCAGTGCTTTGAGAGAACAGTCTGTTCAATCCACTTATGGGGCTCTGTAGGAACACGCAAACTCAGACAAGGTGCCACAGCATCCTTAGTCATTGCTCCTTCTGGTAGGCATATTAAGGCTTATTCTTTACTGGTGGACTCTGCCTTTCTTTACAAATTAGGCTCTGGCTTTTGAAACAGAAGGCTTTAAACTCTTTGAACCTTCATTAGAAGCTTATTTTCAGTCCCACCTCTGCTTTGCCTGGTCTGAACTACTTGCTGTCCTCAGAAACTCTTAGGTTTCCCCTGCTGCAGGGTGTGAATGCTTAACTTTATACACAGATGACTGTGTAGTCTCTCTGATCCACATTATACAGATAATCAGCTCTATAGTCCCGCTCAATGCTTTAAAATCCCTGACTTCTCAATGTTTAGCCTGCGAAGGTAATGATTCTGATATTGGTAACTTGTGTTATTGGTTCAATACATTATTTTAACCTGCAGTTTGTGCTGAGAACTCTTCCTTAACCACATGGCTGATTTTTATCTCCTCTTCATTGTACAGAAATACACAGATGATTGAAACTATCCCCAAGTTAGTGTGACATTCAAGAATATATTTTGAAAAGTTACCATCAGTATTTTCCTTGCATGTTATTGTTCTGTAATTAAGCAATACATGTGGCTTGAAAATCCTTAATAAATTTGAGCATGATTTATGGGGATCATTTGTTTGAGCTTTTTGTTTAATGGCAGTAGATTTGGAGCTTTTATTACAAATTGTTTCATTTAGAGTTTAACCATCCTCTGGCCCCTGGATAAAGCACTTACTTGATGCATGTCATTTTTTATCATTTAGGTGCTAGTCCTAAAGCAAAAATAGAACGGAAAAACAGTCCCAGTGGAGAGAAACAAATGGGTGAGGCAGAGGGGTGAGGAGGAGTCAATGAAGGAGCAGACTGGGTGACTGATCCTCTAAGGAGCCAGCTGGAGAAATAGAGGTCCAGAATTGTAAAATCACAATTCTTAGCATGGTTTTGTTCTTAATTAGCTTTGAAGTGCAAGTTTGTTTACTTGCACAAAGGAGATCAGTGTCTGCTTCTGATGCCCAGAACATGTGGGCTCAGACCAGTCCCAGCCATGGTATCTGTGTAGGTGTAGCTATCCTGAAATCAGGCCATCTGCAGAAGAGGGCCACTAGTCTGGAGGAGGAGAGCATGGCCTTAGGAGTCATTTGCACCCATGTTTAACAAGTGCAGCTTGTTAAAAATCAAATATATATATATATGTATAAATCAAAAGATCAAATATAATCTAAAGTGGCCTCAAGAGAATGAATTACCTTCAATTGATCTTGGATTACTAGTTTTGTTTTCCCCAGATCCTCAAATTGCTCCAGCACCTCCAGATTGTGTTCCCAAACCCCTAGAGTTTAATGAGATTTTGTTTGGGTCATTATTTGGTTAAAAGGAACAAACAAACCAACTTTCCAGAAGGTGTATTGCTTGTTATTAACACTTTTCCACCTATTACTCTCAGTTTTGGAGGAAAACTAAAATCATGAGGTTTGAGAAACCAGTCAAACCATGTGAAAAATGAACAATTGGGGCTAATGAACCTAAAAATGAACGGTCTAAGTTTTTGAGTAAATTTAGCACTTAAGAGTAATGAAGGTACTTATGCAGCACTGGGACTGTTTTCAGAGCTATTTGCCAACTAGACAGCAGTCTAAATTTGCAGCAAATGCTAGGCCTGATTCATCACTGTGTTTTTTATCCCTGTGTGACTCCAGTGGCTGTATTGCAGAGTAATGAATTGAGTTTATTACTCAAGATGTGCAGTCCCGCTGCTCACACCAGACCGTCACTTCCTGTTTGGAGAGGTCTGGTAGAATGAAGTTGGTTTTTACACAAAATTTAAAGTTTTATTTGTTTTCAGCAGGTGTTAGAGGCCATTGGTGGGATACAGGAGTAAGAACAGAAGCCACCACCCAACAGCAAACAGTGTTTTCCCCTGACTTATGACCATTGCCATTGTTGTTTCCTGGCTATGCCTGTATTTTTTTTCTCCCAGTCCTGGTTTTATCAGCAAAGCAGAAGCACAGCCTCAAAGATGGGTTGGTCTTGCAGGATTGTATCTGCTTTGGGTCATTAAAGTGCTCTCCAGAGATCTCTGCAGAAAAACACCCTCTGTTGAGAGGCTCAGACTCATGGTAGTAACTCCAGAGCACAGGCCTACCAGCATTACCTGAGTCTTTTGATACCAACTTCAGATTGTTACTGTGCAAGTGAAAACAGAAATGGGTGTGGCTGTGCTGATTTAACATTGAAAACTTCAAATTTAGCATCAATTGAGATGATTGTATTCTGTGCAGCCCATTTAACTGCTCTTCATACTAAGAGCAGTAGCTGGTAACAACAATGACAATTTGTCTACATGTGTGGCAGTGCCTGCAGTGGGAGGAAGGGTCAATGGCAGAGATGAACAACCCTGCCTTCTGCAGGATCATGTATATGAAACATTGCAGCCAACCAGATTAGAAGCAGGGGGAGAGATCAGTAAGGGAGAGCTCAGCCACAAGGAGAGTTTGACTCCCACACTGCTTTCCGTTCTCTGCATGGGGAAAGGCTGGAGCCCTATTTGTCAGAAACCTCATAGCCCAGCTACCTGCACATCATATCCAGATTCCTGTGGTTGGGATGTGGAAGGATTTATAAACATGCAGGCTGGACTTTTATTTTCTGATAATCTAGTTTAGTGTGACAAATAGCCCCCTGAACAGGACACCCGCTGGCTTTCAGCGTCCACGTCACTTGGACAGCCTCCAGCTTTCCAGTGCCTGAAGTGCTGGCTTCCTTCCCAGCACTTCCCTCTATCTGCAGCCCTCCAGCAAGTTTTCATCACTTCAGCCTCTTCCAAGGCAGTGACCCTGATGTACTTGTCACATGATGTTCTCAAGATAGCCATGGCACTTAGCAATGTGCCCAAGAGCCAAGCACAATTTAGGAAGTTAGTCAGAGATTCACTTATTTGCCATTCCTCTGTTCCTTCTCCTTGCTTCCCCCTTCATCTCTCACTGCTGCTCCATCCAGGGAGGTCTTGGATGAAGTTGTAGGTTGCTCTCCACATGCCTCTCTAGCTCTACTACTACCTTACAGTGTGATAACCAGCAACCCAGTGAGCTTCTCCAGGCATGAGTTTACCACTCTGTGGAATGGCGATGTCATTTACTTATCCTGTTAGGTAGCTCCAGGCTCAATGCCTCCAGTTGTTAAATCCTGGTTAAAACCCCACTGAAGGGATTCTCAATACCATTTGCACCAGATGCTGGCCTTTATCCAGCATTCTCCTTTGTCACCACTCAACTGGCTCCCACCAGCCTAACCAATATAAATTTTGAAGCAATGGAAGGGAACCATGGTCTCTTTTACTCTGAGCCACGGTAGCTCAATTCAATATAAATAATCCTGGCATCCCAAAGATTTCCAATTGATGGAATGAACATTTGTGAGAACATCAAATATCTCACTGAGCCCTACATATGTCAAAGGAGGTGGTCTGAACTAATCTTGTGATTTCAGAGTTACCTCCTAAGTAGCCTCAACCCGTCTTAGAGTGCAAAACGAAATTATAGCAAGGTGGAACTTACAGAATTTATTCATTTATTTGCAAGCAGCAACAGCAGGAGATACTGAGGTGGGCAGATGGATATAATTTACAAGATGCAGAATTTTTCATTTGCTTAGGTACTGTGGGTGAAGCCTGTAGGCACATGCACTTGCAGGGAAGGTGCTCTCCATCAATGCATATGTGCACATGTGCCCTTCCTACATGCATGTATTAATACATGTGACATACCCTCAGGTGTTGCAACCATGAGCAAATGCTGTTGTGCATCTCACACGTTTTCATGTAAGGCAGACTTATATCTAATCCCTTTCAGATTATGCCTGAAGATTCAGCTCTTGCATTCTCTGAATTACTACAGTCCAGTTCTTACACAGAAATCATTAGCCTGTGGAAATACTCCCCTTTTTACCAGCAGACAAAGCCATATGCTCATCCAGAGGCAATTACTCTTCTAACACAAGTTTTATAATAATCTTAAACAGTACAGAATGGCAGCATTGTTTGCTTTAATAAACACTTCAGAGCACATTAGCTGTACTGTAAAATGGCTTCACAAAATTCTGTCACAGCTTCTTCCAATCTGCCTGCAAAGACTTCCATCATTCTGGCCATTTTTTTCCCCTTAGAATTTTGCAGTGGCACCTAAACAGAGATGTTTTGAATCACAAGTGTGAGGAGTTAAGAATTCTTTTCGCTTTCACTTCTAAATGACTTTTCATCATGTGTTGGACCCAAGTATCTATTAGGGTAAAATCAATAGAAGTTTCCAGAATGAAATGAAAATACCCCTGACCTAATACACTTCACGCACAACCACTGCAGCTGTATATCTAGAATGAAGCTAATAGAGTTGCTCATTTGACAGGTTACTGATGTTTGAAATAAGTGCATTGCTAAAATGTGTAGGAACAACGTAATTCTTAAGATTACAACTGAAGCAGGACTCCTGCTTCTTTGCCTTTATAGGTACCTCAGAGCATAAACGACTTCTCTAGTCTCAGTTTTTAATAGCTGAATACCTGTGAATGCTAAAATAGATATAACCAACTGATCTCCTTCTTCCTTTCTTCATTCCTGTGGGAATGCATGTGACAAGGACAGATAGGAACTGAAGAAACATGTCCCTTTTCTGGGACTTCAATATCTCCTCGCCTGTTCTTGTCAGGCTGGAAACCAAATGTCAATGGCCCTCTAATTTTTTTTTTATTTTATTTTTCTCCTAATATTTCAGGTAGATCCCATGCTCCTTTCCCCTCTGAAGGTTGTGAAGGAGCCAGTGAGTTGGGAAGGATCCTCTGGTTTACAAGAATTGTTATTTAAACTAAGATTATTCATCTGAGCTCCAAAAATTCATTGAAGACCAGCTGAGTGACACCCGTGACACTGAGCTTGCATGTAAAGGCAACATTTGCTCTTTAGGACTAGCTAAGTCAGGCACACATGGATAACAGCAACTGTGTTCTCAGTCCCCCCATGAAGAGCAGGGCACAGCAGGACTACTGGCTGCATATCAGTCAGGGAGCTCTGGAGAAAGCAGCGGAAAGACATTTCTTCTCTCCCTCCCAGATCTTGTGATGGGACCTATCCAGAACACAAAACACACCCTGTGTCCAGGAAACTGCAACCAAAACCCACATGGGGACACATTTTATTATTATGTAGATGGACAAAACAGCAACAGTATTTATAATTCAGGAACATTAAAGAAAATATAGTACTTGCTGGAAAGCACAGTGGTGCTCTCCATCTGCCTTATCACTGGATTCCAATGGTTGGGTGCCCACAGACCTTTTGCATTAAATTTTACATTGATTTTTATGGCCAGTTATTACATGCATTGTCTGAGCACTCCAACTGCTCTGTCTCCTCTCTGGTGTGGTATGAACTAAAGTTCATGGCAGTGGTGTAATGGATGGCTCGGACCAATTCCAAAAGTGGGGGTTTATCTGAGGGGAGTCAGAAAATGTGTTCTTTAATGTCTACATATAAAAACTGCATTAAGTTTGGAAAGAGCCAAAACATGTCCTATCATGGGCTCCCAGTGCTTATTACTTCAGCCCCATTTCTCTTTTCTCCCTTTCTCTTCCAGAGGAGCATCTCTAGGTCTTTGCTTTGCTGGGAGGAGGCCAATTCCATCATCCCATCCCTCACAGCCCAAGGAGAAAAGGGATGCACTGCTGTGCTCCTTTCTGGAGCCCATGTAGGTACTGAGCTGGATGCTGGAAAAGCATAAGTTTTATAGGAGCTGGCAAACCCAAAGCCTGCACACCTTCCTTTATGAGCTGTCATGTGACTCTCAAAACAGAAAGGGCTAAGGCTGTCTTCACAGGTAGAGACATTCTAATACTGCCTTGCACTCTGGGACCTTCCCTACAGGAAGAGGGACAGACATTTTATCAGGGCCTGTTGCAATAGGACAAGGGATAATTGTTTTACACTAAAAGAGAGTAGATTATAACTAAATATAAGGAAGAGACAGTTTACACTGAGAGTAGTGAAACACTGGCACATGTTGCCCAGAGAGGTGGCAGATGCCCCATCCATGGAAACATTTAAAACCAGGCTATACGGGGTCTTGAGCAAGCTGATCTAGCTGAAGATGTGTGTGTTTCTGGGGGAGTTGACCTAGATGACCTCTAAAGGTCCTTTCCAGCCCAAACCGTTCTGTGGGCCAGTGATTCTGCAAAAGGTGGTTCTCAATGCTGACCTCGAGGAGAACTGCACCCTCACCAGGAACGCCTAGCAGATGCTGGGTTTGCAAAGGCTTGGACTTCATATGTCCATATTTCAGCATTTTTTCATTAAAAAGACTGCACCACTAAAAAATGTGTTGAAACGTTTTCTAAGGAGCAAGTAATGAGTTAAAAATAAATGGGAAAAATTCTACCAGATTTGTATGTAGCATTTGCCTCTCTGGGGTGCAGCTAGATGGTGGGTGGCTTAGCCTGGAAGGGAGATCAGCATCATTGGATTGTTGCAGAGGGAATTGTGCCTTTTCTATACATCTCATTTATATCTATCTGAGAAGAGCTGGGCCCATTGTCTCAAAATTGCTTTGAGCTGGGACAGGATGAAGCAGGCTGTGGATACATGAGCTATTAGAGCTATTAGTGATGGTGATGTTAGACAGTATCGCTTGTCTGTCTGCTTTACGGTTATAAATGTGTATCATTTAAAATACAATAAGGGGCCAGATGCTCAGATGGTGCTGACATCTATCCACCAGGCCCTCACTGCTGCAGCTTTAACGTAAGTCATTGCCTTTACAGGGCAGATATATATTAGAAAAATTTGTTGTTGGTTTTGAGATCCAAGCTCTATCCATGACATCTGGATTCACTGTCTGCTCACATCTCCGTGGAATGGTATGTGATTGTAAATACACTGTCCTGAGATTATAGATTGGGAGTGAAAAGTAGGGTCCAAAAAAGGAAAGTAAGATATTGTTACTAAAAATCTTCCATGAATGCTTGCTTATTCAAAGGCAGAAAGCTAAAATTATTTTATTTTTAACATGTTAGGGACCAAGTAATCCCTTCTCTGCCAGCCTGGACATCTTACTTCTGCAAGTGCCAGTTTAACATGAACAAAGGAAAATGATGAGCTCTATCAATCTCACTCCTTGAGTTCATGTCACCTATGTATCTGCATAATGTCTCTGGACCAGCTGCTGAGTATTATCTCTGGTGTCTAAACCTCTAATTTCGGAGTGCTTTTGTGAAGATTATTGCTAAAAACTTCATGTAATTAATATCAATTATTTAGATTTGCAGTTTAATCAGTGTCAGATCCAAATGCAGCATTATTCCTGTTGCTGTTATTATTAATTGCCAGTCTCGGTCACCCAAATAGATGATAATAGATCCAAATGTAGATTCACTTGATACCAAGACTATACATGACACAAGCTGATAAAAGCCAGGAAATTCATGAGAACTACATTTTTATTCCTGTAACTCAGCCTGAATCTGTCCAGCCTGACAAATTTGGTCTCTGGGATCCTTCAGTGTCCCTTTGTTGCCAGGTAGCTGGCACATTCAATTTAGTTTGCTGTTAAACCACTCTGAATAATCACAAATTTAAATACTACATTTGCCCACACAAATGATGCCCTGATCCACCTCCTTCTGCAGATCATTCTCAAATCTAGAGCACAACCTTCATTTCATTCTGTTTTAAAGCGTGGTCAGCTGTGACTGATGCATGTGAATTGTAGTCACAGAATAGTCAATATATGTCTATGCCCATTATGTCAGGAAACACAGCCACATTTTTTCCAGATCCAAAACCAGGTGGATAATACCCCATGACCTAAGTGCTAAGGGAAATATGTCCCAGAAAAAAAATACATATGGTCTACCCAAGAACATGCAAGATCATGGTGGCAGCTCAGGGTGTGGAACTGACATGTCTCAGTCCCAATGACAGGCCAAGTCTCACAAGTAAATCAGTCCATGTTTTACCAGCTCTGACCATTTGATCACGCAGTTCCTGGCATCAGGTGCTGCAAAAACTAACCCTGGCAGATGTAACCATGTGTTTCAGAATCTGAAGGAGGGAAAACTAGGAAGATGGAAGCAAGGATCTTGGATGGCACACCTTGCCTTGGGTTTGCATGACTACAGCACAGGAGATGTGCATCTGCCACTGCTAGCAGATTTCCAAGGTTTGAGGGCTGTCTGGAATGCAGCTGGAGGCAAAATGGAAATATTTTAGTCTCCAGCACTAGAGGACACAGAAATACATTTTAGTAAATATTGAAGCCAAAAAAGCACAAGAAGGCACTGCAATAGTCTCCTAAACTATTGCCTTATGACAAACTGTTTAGGTGCCTCATTTCATGCCAGATGAATTTGACTTTTTAATTTTGGGTTGTGGCGTTTTTTATTTAATTATTTTTAAAGTGCTACTTTGCACATCATCCAGTGATTTACGAGTACCAGAATTGGTAGAAATTCTTAGTTTTACTGGTTTTAAGAGGAGTTTTACAGAAAAATTATATGATCCCTGTACTCTTCAAGAGTTGCAAGAATGTAATCTGCTGGTGGGGTGATCCTCCTGTAACAGAAACATAAGGTTTTCCCTACATCTCACCGACCCACTTTTAGTCAAGTTACAAACAGAGAAAGAGATCATATTATGCATGTGGAAAGTCACAGTGTTTATACTTTCAGACTGTGTGGGTTTAATTTACAAGCACCGGATTTTACAGCTTTAACACCCTTTCAACGCAGCATTTCTCTTATAATGCAGGACTTCGTTCTTCCCTCAATGGGGCAGTGTCTTAGAGTGATTTGATGCTTTAACTCCTATTCAGGTGCCCCAGAGCTTCAGTGATTGATGACACTCAGGTGTGGGATATCAGAGCTGGCCATAGGTGACTGCTCCAGGCCATGGACAAGTGCATAGACAGGAGAGACAGAGGGTCAGTCATTTGCCATTAGAAAGGCTTCAAGGGTGGGCTCAGACCTGCCTGCCTTTTTCTTAAGCCTGGACAAAACTGCCAATCTTCAACTTTTCAGCACATTAAATGCTTGCAGAAAAAAAGCATTTTTATTAGCAAAAGGGGGGGGGGGGGGGGGAGTAGAAAATCATGTCCCAAATGATAACTGTTAATAACAAACTCATCATTTTGGAGTGAGAGAATGTGTCATTCTACACTTTCTAAGAGAGCACCAGCAGAATAGGACAGAGAGAATATTATCTCTAAAAGCTATGCATCATTCTCTTAAAATGTTAATGTTCCATTTCTAGCTGAACAAATAAACCTCTACAAGTTGGATGCAACTAGCACTAATGAATCAGAGTGCAGACTGGGAAAACAAAGAACCAGACTCTGACTGCAAAAAAGCATCTTTCAAGGAAAAAAATAATTAAGTCATTATTTAAAAATTGTTCCACTAATGTGCTGTGAACAAAGGGCTGTTAGCTTGAAAGGACCAAACAGCTTTTATTCCAGAGTACTTTATTTGCTGCAGGATTATAAACAAGATACTCAGCAAACCCTTCAAACAGAGCATGCGCTATTAAAAAATTCAGAAGCTTTTTTCCCATTTACCATTTCCTTGACATGTTTTTTGTTTTGCCTCGCTAATGTATTTAGTGAGTGTGCAGTTTCCATGTGGTTCAACATCCAAATTAAAGATGGGATGGATGAAGGCAGCAGTGTTTCATGGCTTGGTTTTATTTTAGTCATTGAGTTCCTAGTGCCACAAAACCCATTGCAAAGATCAAGATAATGCAAGATCTGATCTCATATATGCTCACATTGAGTGCAGTGTTGAATGAAGGCTCCAGGCTATTTTCATCATCCAAGCACTCAGGTTTATTATCTGTAACACATTCCTGCCTAGAAGCACTAACCAAGGTTGTGTTAGACACTAAAGAGCCACCTGGAGTTCTCGCCCTCAGGAAGAGCTAAATTGGACAAAACTGGACAGTGGTAGAAGGTAGATATGAAGCAATTCATAAAGGGCTGCAGAGCAGGCCAATGGTACAGATGTAAGCCTGCATGCATTTAATAATAGTGTCCTGGTGGCAGTACCCTCAAAGATGACACTAGGTGTTGACATAGTGTTTTTCAGGAAGCAAAGTGCCTTTGGTTTGCTTTCCCAACTGCACAGTTCCTGGAAGCTTGTATGACTGCCTATCCCATGCTGAGAGGGATCCAGGATCCTTCTCTGGGCATCATTTCCAAGAACACTGCCTCCTCTGTGTTGCTTCTGATGTCCCACTGACCTGTTTATAGGATGGCAGGGTTTGGTCCTGCCCAAGCTGCTGAAAAACCTTCAACAGTTCTAAAAGGCTCTTGGACTCTTAAAAAAGATGGTAAAATTAGCAGTCATAGACACCTCCTCAGGAAAGCTGAATTCTGGGTTTCATGGGAGCTTCAGCCTGCTTGTTTGTTTGTTTTTCTTCCCACCTATGGCCTTTAGAATTGCTGAATTCAGTCTCAAAAATCACTGTCTTTAAGGAACTGCTGGCTTCCAGCCAGCTCTCCCCACACATTTCTGTTCCTGTTTGTTTTACAGAGAAAATTCAGAAAACACTGAACTATTTCTGAAAAAGGACCCCTGCATTTTGAAATTTCTCATAAAATGAAGTTTCCCTTCCTAAACTGTTTTTGCAAATTGCCTCATTGCAACATTTTTTGGTACATAATATAATTCATATGAAAGCCAACGTGATAAGGCTGAAACAAAGTGCTTCAACCTTACCCAAGCAGAATGTTAAATAAAAGTCAGATGAAATTGATACTGTCCCCTGAAACACTCAGATTTTCAGGATCAGCATTTTGTCATAGCAAGCTGTTCTATATCCCCTGCTGGCAGCAGGCTTAGAGACATCAGCTTTTTCTGGAAAAGCTTTAAGAGCTGGGTATTATTATTGTTATTATTATCATCAATAATATGCAGAGGAAATGAAGCTGGAAAACAGAGGCAGGGGGATTGGTTCTGCTGCAACTTTCTGTGCTCAATAGTAATACTGGTTTGGATTTACAGGGTTCCAAAGGACAGAAGAATTCACCTCTGCAAAATACTCTTCACCCTTTTTCCCTCTGTGCTTCTACTTGTGAGTACATCAGGCGTTCTCAGCTCACTCCTCCACTCCTTATTGTATTCATTCACATGCTTCTACTGCCTGGCATGACATCCAAACTAACTTCTTAATGCTCCATTTGTGGATTTTGCCATTATTTTTTCTATTTGAATAGAATAGAGCAGCAGCACTGATGTGCAGGAGAGGGAAGTCTTTGGATGGAGATGAGGTCAACAGCTCTCCAATTAGCTAAGCGAGGTGGACTCTTACAGGGTGACGAGGCTTCTGCTGCTTGCTAACTACACAGATTCATTCAAATATCCGGATGACAAGCACAATTTGAACGTCTTTAGGTTGGGTGTTAGCAAATACCTGCGAGGTTGTGTGCCCACTTGAACAACCCCATTAGGTGGCTAAGTCTGGATGGCAGAGAGAAGTGGGAATGAGAGTGGGGCAAGGTGGGTTGGTGTCTCATGGCATGAGCTGCTCTCTCAGGCATCAGAAGTGGTTTGATAGCAGGGTGTAGAAAAACAGGCTTAATTTTCTGTCTCCAAGTGTTTCCAACCCATCTGAGGAGCCTGTGACTGACCACAGGACTGTCGTTGCCTTTATATACCTTTAAGTCCGCAAACCAAAACTAAAACCATATTTTCCTTTAGAAGGGATTATTGACACACATGCCTGACATATATCTTTCCAGGCTTGGTCCTTCAGGCGTGAAATGTTTTGTCTTCCCCTTTAAGGAGTTTACTGCCTCACTGACCTTTATATTCTGCAAAGAAGCATTTTAATCTCCCACACTGCTGCTCTGCTAAGTGGTTTCTCATTTGACTTGTGCTGCTCAATGGTCTTTCCATGTTGACGGGATCTATTAAGTCACTGGGAGTTAGTCTGAAACTGTTCAAAGCTGTTATTTTCAGTAATAACACTTCTATTTGTTCCCCAGGTTTGCTGCACCCACAGGAGGTGGGAGGAGATGCAGAAACACAACTTCTCCTTAAAAGAAAAAGCAATTTTCTTTGGGAATGAGCTACCTCAGGGAGATCAGAAAGCACTGGTTCCAGTATGAGCCAAGCTGAGGCTGGAAATCTTTAAATTAATCAATTCTCTTACTGAGGACTTTCCCAAAATGGTATTTATCACTCACAGCCTGTCAGGTAGTCTCTATGAGTCTAGAGAGTGTGTCAATATATTATGGATGATGTTGTAATTGTTCGTTCCTGTCAGCATTGCCTCTCTGTGTAGAGTCTGTACATAAACAGGTTGTACGTGCTCGTTCTTCAGCATTATTTTCTATGAATTAGTCACTAGTCATGTGACTTATTTTCCTTGAAAGGCAAGAGAGAAAAAAAAGCGGAAGACCTTAAGAAGACACTCCACAGAAGAGAGAAGGGAGCATAGATTTTTTCACTGAAAGGATGGGAACAGCCGGATTGTGTGTCTTGCATTAAGAAGACAAAGCCACCGGTTGGTTCACCCAGTGTGGGGTGGGTAAGGTTACATCTGAATGAGCAAATGGCAGAGCTGGTCTGTCAGCACATGAAATCACCTTCTCCCTCTACCCAAGAAATTACAATGAGCCTTTTTCCACCATTCTCTGCTGCGGCTTTACCCACACTGGCTCTTGCCTCAGCTCTGCTTTCAGGATCCTTGAAACTCAACATCAGGGAGAGCTCTTATGGCATTTCCACACCCTTTTTTTTTTTTGGAAGTAAGCTTAGTGAGAGATGACATCAGGAAACCCTCTGACAGTGAGGCCTTTGGTGCAAATGCCTTGTGTTGCTCAAGTTCTTGTTGGTTAGAGATGACCACAAGCTGTTCACCAGTTCCACCCTGACTTTTCCCTTTGTGCCCATAATATAAGACTGTTCTTACATGCCTGTCCAGCTGATGAGGTGTGAGGCTCCCAGTCTCATGTTCTCAGACACAACAATGGATGGTAATGATCATTCAGTTAGGACAGGGATAGGACAGACAATTTCCCTCACCTAAAGTCTGAGTCCTCCACAACACTTAGTTAAAACATCCAGCACTGATGTCAAACAGTGAGATTGTTAGTGTTGGAAAAATTACAAAAATCTAATAATCAAGCTGCTGGTGGATGATGCACTTTGACTCCTCCTGACTGAGCCAAAAGCCTGTTGGAGCAACACGGCTCTTGTCACTAAGACACTGAGAATTAACAGGATGGGCTGGAAGTGTTGCCTTAGAGCAGTGAGCAGCTGCTGGGCAATAACCTCAAAAACTGGTTGATCTCTTTCCAATACTGCTAAAAGTTATTCTTCACCAATGGTGACATATGGGAAAATCAAGCAAGGACTAGGACAAGAACCCTATTTTCACCCCAAATGTTGCTCTTCTCATTTGACTTTCTGGAGGATGAACTTTGCCTTGTACTATCATCTTTATCTTCTAACTTCTGCAGAAGTTTACAACAGGGACCAGCTGCCGAGTGTCTGAAAGGGCCTGATTTCTGCCAGTTGCTGAACCACATAAAATTCCTTGGTGTAGCTCCATCTGGGGAAACCTCTGAGGCAGCAAGACACCACAGAAGAACCATGCACAGAAACTGCCTCCAAATACACCCCTCCGGGTGAGATTTTGTTCGTTATTTTTAGGGCTATTCATGATGAAAACATATACACGTACAGTCCAATAATAATATCGGCCTCATAATGACGGGGGAGAGGATAAAAAATGTTGGCTTTATCAAAAAAAATGATCTCTTTTAACAACAAATTGTAACTAATTAGACTTTGAATGGGAAATCAAATGAAAGTGCATGAAGGCTCCATTTTCCATACAGCTGACGATCTGACCTTTTTAGGAGTGGGAAAGAAAATTATTTTTAATTAACATGACTAATCATTTCCTGTCATTTTCAGATAATTGGCTTTGTTGAAAAAATGAGCTGTTTTGGGGAGAAAACTGGGGAGGGTGACAGTGGCAGCTCCACTGGCACAGTTAACCTTTTATATTCTGCCTGCAAAGGGAAGTTTGAATCCTTGTTATTGTGGTGAAGAGGCTTTATATGGAAATTTGGTGCCCTTCACCTCTTCCTTTCCATATGGCTTATAGAAATTCATGCATAGCAAAAAATCATTTGACACACTGCTAGACTTCTTTCACTTTGAACCAGTCCTTTATTTTAAAAAATGTAGAGGAGACAGTTTAGCTAATAGACTGTTTTCTGGTACATCTTGAGGTCACACACATGATCTAGGACACAAGGTGAAATCCTGGAATCCTTAATAACTTCTGCTCAAGATAGTTGGGAATTTGGCTTGACTGTATGTAGCTAACTTTTATTCTGACTGAACAGAGAGCAATTCAAGGTGACCAAACCAAGTGCTGTAAAGACTGTTTCATCATACCTGCTTACTGGAAATGTGGAAGTCCGTAATAGAAATCTCAGGCCATGAGGTATGACTTCACTCTCTTTGAAGCAGCAATGAAACCTGGTGTGTTGGAGGCTTTCCTAGGCAATTGGTGTAAGGTTTTAACGCACACTTCAAGGGATGGGCAGAGTTATTGGAGAGAGACCAAAGGAAAGCAGGAAGATCAAATGATTCTGAAACATGACCTGCAAGCAAAGACTGAACAGCCTGGGATTGTTCAGCTCAGGGAAGGGAATATGCAGTGGGGAACTTAAGTTTGGAATAACGTTAAAAAGTAATTCAGAAAGGCTATAATCCATTCTCCACTTTCAGTTAGTAGGGTAAGTAGAAACAGGAATAAATTGCAGGAAAGATTCAGAAGCAATATCAGGAAAAACTTTCAAGTGCTGAAGAGAGGAGAGCACCAGGAACACAGTAGAGTCCCTGCCTCTGATAGTCTTTAAATGGGATAAACGTCTGTCAGTGATGACAGAACAGTTCACCCTGCCTTGGGGCAGGGAAATAGATCTGCTGCTCTGCTGCAGTCCCTTCTAAACATGACACCCATAATCGTATAGGTCAAAACATTCGTGTTCAATATGAGCAGTACTGGATATGACTCTAAAATAATGAGCACGTTTTGAAACAGAAGTAAGATGTGAGCATATACAAAGGGAGTAGCAATCAACATTAGATGCAAATACAGGCACAAAAAAGAAGCACTTTGGTTAAGCAACTGAGTCAATATATACAGAACCTTTGCCCCAGCAAGGAGCTTCTGGCTGTAGCTTGATGCCTCCTTGTGCAATGCTCTGCTAGGCCAGGATGGACAGAGGTTTCTCAGGATCTGGGATTGTTATTGGTGCACCCACAAACTGATTTCTGGTATAATTTGCTTGACTTGATATTGTTATATTTTGGCCAGTGTGGATTGTGAAACCAGGCTGGTGGCATTCACCCTGGTGCCTCTTGAAACAATAGTGCTGGAGTCACTGACACAGGGAAGAAACAGCTCAGCCTGGTACTCCTTTATTCCCCCAAAAATAAAAAGGGCTAATTTCATGTTTTTTCCATTCAACCCCACCACCAAAAATGAAACCAGAAAAGTTTGAGCTTAAACCAAATTTATACCCCATATGTAGAAGAAATATCTCCGACTTCTTTCCAAACACCTCTTTTCTGTTGCCTTCACTTGCAGAGAACTTCAGTTCAGGAGGGTTAGGAACAAGCAGGATAAATTCCTAAACCACACAATAACAACAACTCCTTTCTGCTCCTCTTCTTTAACTGACATATTCCATAGCCCAGCAATCCCCTATTTTACTGATACTGAAACTGTGTAGTCATTTCTATTCATGTAGCAGATCAGAACAAGTTCCACTAATGACTAAGAGATGTATTTGGGAGTGGAGAATTCTGCAAATTAGCAATCAAACACAATAAAAAAATCAAAGGGACTGCATTACAAAATACACTTTGTTCATTTATTTTAACAAGTATCACTTATTTTCAATTATTTACAGTGCTAGTTAGCGTGCTCATAAAGTACTGTGGCATATTGAGTTAAAAGTAATGGATTCTTAGTGCTGGGAAATCTCAGCAGAGCACTCTGCTATTAAACACTGGCAAAAATGGAAAGGGAATGTTACGGTGGGTTGTTTTCTGGGCTTTTTTTTGCTTGTTGTGGAGGTCTTTTCGATGGGGTGAAGATAATTGGGTCTGCAGATTAAGTGAGTTAAGAATTAGTTGAGTTCTCACTGTGAAGAGTTTTGTAAATTCCCACATCACTCTTAATGTCTCCCAGTTCCTCTCTCCCTTTAACAAATCCAACATTCAGGGACTTATCTGAGAGTGTCCTTTTCAGCTTGAATTCTCTGGATTTCTTCAGCTGCTCATCATTTAAAGACAGTTATTTTTTTGGCATTTCATTTCCTGCTTTTTCCCTCCTCTTCTTGCATCTTTTATAGATGGTGATAAATGTGAATAACAATGTGCCCAGTGTGAAAGGCTGAGTGTAAAACCCAATTCCATTCGATTTCTCTTTTATTCTAACTTTAAGCCTCAGATTTGCCCATGTCTCACTCCACTGGTCCTGTCACCTGAATTAAATAGAGACTCTTAAACTGATTGCTGCAAGGAAATAGATCTCAGAAGCAAGAACATAACAGCATCTTAAAGAAAATTTCCTAATAATTGTTGAGCCTCATTTAAATTTTATTTCCCACCCCTGAGATATGAGAGTGGCTCAGCGCTAATCAGAAAGGGAGAAAAGTGACCTTAATTTTGGATGATCTATTTTCAAAATCCTGTTGAAGGCAGCAAAAGGCTCTAATAATTTGCACATCATGTAAATGGCAGAGGAAGAGAGAGGCCAACAGAGAGGGAATACTGAGACACCCTTGTCTGCAGTTACACCTGCTGTGTAGCTGCCTGGCAGGGCCATCTTCCTGCAAACTGGTGAGGAGCTGGCTCCTCTGCCCTGGGAATGAAACAGGTGTAATAGCAAATAAATAAACAAACAAACAAAAACCAAACAAAAAACAGATGTCTGAGTTGGGGAGCAGAGGCTTTCCCTGGATTTAGGTTTTATTCTCTTTTTTTTCCCCCACTATTCAGGACTTTTGCCTGCTTTTCAATATTTGCTTGGCATCTTGGAAACCTGACCTTTTTTCCCCCTGCACTGTCTCAGGCTCTGAAATAGATGGGACTGAACTGCCCTTGGACCCTGGCCAAGAGAGAAGGGATCAGCAGCAGGTGATGCTGTGGTCAGAGCTGATACAGATCCAGGGCAAGGTCAGTTTATAAATAAAAGTGACCAGCTCAAGCAATGGTTGTTTCTTTAGCACATCTTGTTTGCTTGTTGAGTGAGTAGGGGTTAATCTGGCTGGTGGCTTCTTGCCAACATGTGGGAGTTGCTTTGGCAAAAAGTGTGGTTTTCTCTGTGTTCCCACTGTAAAATGAGGACTTCTCACCTGCTACAAACCTTCATGCTGTAAAAAGCTGCTCTACACAAGGAAATGCCCAGCAGAGTTGTCATCATTATCTGATGTGACACAATAAGCATTTAGGAATCAGCTTATTTTGGCACGCTGATACAGTGAGGAATCTGATGGACAATTTGCATTAACGTCACAGGGCTCAGGAAGGGAAAAAGTAGAAATAGAAAAGAAATTTCTCTTTAAATAGGTGTTTGATAGAAGAACAGGGGCAGGTAGTGGATAGATTTGCTTTGTTATTAAGTGTCCATAGTGTTTGCATTTTGTAATTGATCCTGCAAAGGTAAATGTGACCTGAATATCAGCTCTTCTCACCTATGTTTCTCTTTCCATATGGAGTGCCATAATGCTGACTAGCTTGAGTTCCATCATGCCAGGTTCAGCTTGATCCCTGGCCATTCTCCGCCTGAATGGCAAACCAGATGCCACCATACCTTCAGCCCCAGTGAGGGTCTGGGGGAGAAGCCCACTAGGAGTAATCCCTGGGGTCAGCTGCAATGGCAGAGTAGCGCCCAAACACAACAGACCACAAGTGACAGAACATTGCTTCTTATTAATCCCACTGTAATTAGAAATGTTGTGCTATGACTGTACACACAAAGATACTTGAGGGTTTTTTGAATTCAATTACAATTATTATCTCCTCTGAGAGATGTTTTTTCTGCTGTTGGGAAATCTCTTTAAATTATCTGCTCTGGAACAGCAGCAGACAGTACTGGTAAATAGTCCTGTTGTTACTATGTATGCACTCCTGCTGGCCTCCCCTGCCTTGATGAGGTCCCCTCATTTTGTCTCCCTCTGTGGGAAATGGTAGAAGAGTCTCTCAAGATGAGTTACAGCTAGCAAGGATCCAACAGGCTCTGCCAGAAACACCCTCTTGTGAAATACTCAGGAATAGCACATCCTCTGTGAGAAGGGCGCTGCAGAACTGGGAAGTGGTGAGAACTGCTGCGTGTGTGCCGAGACCTGGTATGGGCACAGCAAGGGAGAGCAGAGTGAGAGGGACTCACATCATTGCTCTGCTTAAGCCATGTATGAAAAAGGTGATGCCACTGCCAAACTATGAAAGCACCCCCTCTAGTCTCCAAGAAACCTGGAATGTCCCACTGCAGAGCTGACTGCAAATGATGTAGACTTGTTCTTCTACATTTAACTTTTACCATTTTTCGAACTACCTATTCTAAGCCTAAGTCAAGATTTTTCACTTTGTAAATATCATCACTAAGAATTTTTCTCTAAAGAATGTTTGCTAGATGTGTAAATAAGATGAAATCCTTTGTCCCAGGCCTATCAAATCACACCCCAAATATTACTTGTATTCATGTGTCCACTCCTTGAGGATGCCACATTCAGTAGGGGTTCATGGGAGTGATAATGCTGTGGGAACAGTGAGCTTGCTGCTGCTTGTCATTGAGAAGAGCATGGTGACATTAGACAGCATGAATTTTGAGTCACCAAACCACACTTGGGGTCATGAGTGGGACTTTATCTCTAATTTATGCATGTCCTTCAGGGAGCAGTTCTTAGCACACCATGGTTCAGAGCAGCAGCTGCTGAGCCCAGAGACCATCTAGCAGCTCTCTAGAGGCCCCAGACATGACCTGAGGGCCTTGTTCCAGCTCTCCGGGGACAAACATGCACACTTAAAATGACCAGACCAACTCATCACCTGCTGTTTGGTCTCAGCAAAGCACCCAAGAGCTGAGCTGGCCAGGAATAGAAATCACAGGTAGAGAAAAGAAAGACAAATGACTAACAGATGCTTGCCCTGCTATTCCACCTGGACTATGGCTAAAGGGTCAGTCCAGTGCAGTTTGCAAGATGTGTATTTTCCCTAAAATTAAAAGTGCTGAATAGTTAGTGTCCCAGAGAGTTGGTGTCTGCACTAGTGTGTCAAGTATGTATCTGTATCTTACAAATACCACAACCCCAGTTACCTCACTGTCCTCCTGCTTCTGGGTACAAGCTTCCCTGTCTCCCACAACCATATCCAGAAGCTTCTCTCCCATACAAATTTAATATTAGAAACACTTTCATTTCAAAATTCCTTTCTATTCCTTTCTTCATGTATCCCTTTCCCGGGGTGAAGAATGAACATAAAAGATGAAGATACTTCCTAACTTCCAGGCTTCCACTGCTGCCATTTCTTATGAACATTTTACAGAGCCTTCCAGATGCACATTAAGCTTGATGTGGACTCTTGAAATCCCAAGAACATTTAATAAATGGGGAATTAGTCTGATTAAGTCATACCAGAGATGAATTTCTTACACTGATACAATTTCCAATGGGCACTGTACTTCATTTAATAAATGTATTTATTAAATACATAAAAGATTTATAAATGGAGCTCTTGTCTTGCTGAACCTTATTAGCCTCATCCTTATTTAACATTTATTTTCTTGAGATGAGACAATATTTGTTAAATCTTGAACACGTCATTGCAAAATCCACCCATGGTTTATTCAGACTGACTCTAAATATTAAATTTCAACATTTGCTAGACATGGCTTTTTGTTTAATCTACCAAGATCCCTAACAAGCACAAGAAAAAGATTTGCTAACTCAAAAATAATTGTTATTGAATCTCCAGTGAGTTTGTAAAAATCTACATAATATTTAACAAAACTGCCCTAAGATCTGAATAAATCTGTTTAACCTCCATTAAAACAGGCAAAGGAATTCATTGGAGCCCTTTTGGATTCATGCAAAACTTCCTATTAGAAGTTCCCAAAGACCTATTAAATTGTCATGTGCATTTTCCCTTCCATTTCTCATCTCTGTTGATTATTAATGTATTTGTGTGTAAATGACAGCTCTCTCCCCCAAGGCATTGCATCCCTCCTCCCACCCTACTCACTCACCACCATCAGAATTCAGCTGGTGGGAGATCATAAGTCAGTGCTGGAGCTGATCCCACTGCATTTCTGCTGTGCCACCTTTGAGATTGCAGCCTGTAATTCTGCAGACCTTTGCTGGGAATGCTCAGATTGCCTTGGTCAATTTTAAACATCTTCTACGGAGACCAATTCCAAGAAAAACTAGTCTTGCTGTATCAATAACAGAAACAATGCTTCCCCACCTCTTGTTATTCCAGCCTCTTGCCAGACTAAGACAAACAGAATAACAAACATTGTACTTAGTTCTCAACCTGCACGCAGAGCCTTTTTATGTCTCCATCTAGTTCCAGGATTTCTGGGGCAGCAATCCCAAATTATGGTTGGCCCAAAACCTCTGCCAACTTGTCTTGCAGATCACCCTGCATCCTGACCATAAAATTTCACTATAAAAGAGAAAATTGAAAGCAATTATGTTTTTGTGTGCTTCTGTATACCACTCCCCTTGGCCCTTCAGAGCTCAGGGATGGGGGAAGCACAGCCCGGGAACCCTCCTCCAGCACATGGGCAGTATAGAAACATTGAGTGGGGAGGTGAAAGTAGTCTAATTTATTTGTTCTATATTTCCAGCCTTCACATTTCATGACAGTTACCTTGAGATCCCTTCTTTTCTGTGACAATTAATGCAGATCCTTACTTTAGTAGGTGTGACCTTGGAGGAGGTAGCAAAGGGCAGCAGATGACATGCTGAAACTCTCAAGACTGGAGATGGAGGTTCAAATCTGCTCAAGGCTACAGTGGAAATGAGCTCAGTCACCTGAATCCTGTCAGCATTTGTCAATAGCATGAAGCATCCCACTGTTTCTCTTGCTTGGCTCTCTGTGCACAGAAGGAGATGGCAGGAATACGGAGGTGGACAGTGCTGCTGCCTGAGGACTTGTTCCCTCAATAGCCCATAGTGCTGCAGTGCAGTGGAAGGGGGCTTTTGCTGAATGCTTCAGAGATGTGGGGTAGGGATAGCCACCAAAGCCAGTTGTTCTGGGAAAGGCACTGGCAGAGCTAATTCCAGTACATAATGGGAGGATTCAGCTCTCTAAGGAGTTTCATGGCAATGCTATCAGACTCGCCCTTTATTGCTAATCAAAATCCTCTTACAAAAACATGATGCCAGTATATTATTTAATATGAGTGCTCTGATATGACAATGAAGAAGACCAGACAGGCTAGGCATGACAGATAACAGTTGGCAGTTAAAGCTGCTTCTAAAAATAAAGGAATGGATTTATTAAAGGGTTAGAGAAAGGGCCTGCTGTCCAGCTGATCCCATGTACAGGTCCCACATATTGAACATCTGAGTTTGAGTTCAAGTAAAGTTTGTAAGTCTCTACAGATTTGTAGGCTTTCCTGTGATAATTTGCTACTGGGTTCAGGTTATTCTCCTAGTGATTTATAGTCTTGGATGTTCTAACCAATATTTACTGCCACAGATAGTAGAACCAACTCTTAGGAAACGTTGGTACAGATGACACAAGCCTTATACATTTGGAGATTTTTAAAATGTTATTTATAGAGTGGCATAATTTGGGAGAATTCTTGAGAAAAGCAGAAAGGAAAGACATGGTCAGTGTAACTACAGACACTCAGAAATGGTCAGTGATTTCTGAATGTCTTAAGAAATGTGACTACATATATTTTTTGATAAAAGCTGGACAGTATCACACTGAAAATCTCCCCTCTTTCATGTGGTAAGAACACAGCACAGATATAGGCAATATATGCATCTACTTTTGGAAACACTTGTGAATTATTGATAAACAAATAAACAAAAGTGACAAAACATACAAACAAAAAACACACTACAAAGAAGATCTCACACTGATTATATACTAACCCAGTTATTTAACTTGTGAGCTGCTCAAGCCTGAAAGGAATTCACATCCCAGCCAGGCGTAATTCTCAGTCCTTTTTAACACATTTGTGTATTGAGTTTGGTGAATGGAAAGTCTGGATACACAGTTCTGAGATCTTGTAGGAGTAAAAAACAACAACTCATGCAGTTCTGACCAGGAGTGGATTTGAGACACAGCTATTTAAGGATCCATCTGTAATAACAGGCACAATTTAATTCAATTCAACATTCTTGTAGGACTCAGAAACAAATAAACCCTTCAATTCAGTAGCATTAGAATTTATCTTGAGGAAAGCCAGCTTCAGAAAAAATGAGGCAGAAAATCAACAGCTAAGAGGGTAAAAAAATTTCCTGTGGCATGAAAATTATTGAAAAGACCACATTAGCTGCTCACTAAAATTTATTGCATCAAAAGTTACAGAAGGAGTGAATACAGGGGAAAGGGCTATGTTTGGTTCAGCTGCAAATTTTAAAAAAAAAAAACAACAAAAACAAAAAAAAAGGGTTACTTAAAGGAGAAGATATCCACTGAAGAGCAGTAATGGGGCCAAAAAGAGGAAAACAGAAAACATCACCTTCAGTGTTAATTTGTCATATGACAGGGCAAAAAAAGGGTTTTCAGAAACAACACCTGAGAAGCAATTAACTCACAATTCAAGCACATCGGAAAGAAGAAACTTTTCAGGTATTCTATACTGGCAGTTCATGATTAGGGTGTACTAGGTGCTCAAGAAAGAAAAGGTTGTAGTGGAAAAGCTTAATAAATTCTTTTATCAGAGTTCACTAGGGAGGAGGTCAGTAGTTTATGAGGGATGAATCTGAGGGATTCTCTATTTGAAATGAGAGTAGAACAACTTTCAGAATATTTTTTTTACAAAGTGAATGATAATGACCCTTCCAGACTAGATCACCATGAATTTTTACATATGAGGAAAATCAATTTTAATAGTAAATACATAGAAATGGTTCCAAATTAGCTAGAGTCTCTCAGGAGTTATCTTGGAATCACTGGGAATTTCTCTGAATAAGTCAGTTCAATGCTCAGCAGAGGTGAAGAGTGTGTTAGAAATAATTAGGAAATATCTAGAGTGCAAAAGAATAAAAGGCACTGCTAAAATGGCTCACATCTTGATTATTCTGGTTGTGCCATCTTGGAGAAAAATTCTTTAGAAATAGAAGAGTCACAGAGATGGCTGGAAGCACAATCAGGTGGGTATGGAGCAGGTCCCGGGCACAGAAATCAAAAGGCTGGGGCTCCTCAGTTTGGAAAAGATTGAGTGAATGGTGTATGTGTGGTTATATAAAATCACAAATAGCATGGAGGAAGCAACTGCAAACAATTATTCACTGTTTCTTGTGAGGCAGAAACAAAAGGCGCCGAATAAATGGATCAGGCCATAGATTTAAGTAAACAAAAGGAAGCCCTTTTCCACACACAAAGCATAATCAAACTGTAGAGCTCATTGCCCAAAGTATAAACGGGTTCAAAAAGCAATTAGACAAACTCATGGAAGAAAAGTACATCAAGGGCTTATTAAACACAGTGAAGTGGATCCAAGCTCCAATCTGGGACTCCTTAAGCTGCAGATTACTGAAAAATGAGGAGGGGTGTTGACAGGGAATTTTCTTTCTCTGCTTTTCTCTCTCTCGTACTCATTTCTAAGCACCCATTACTGGCCATGGACAGAGAGACTATGCTGCTCCAGATGGATGTTTGTTCCTAGACTGGAGGGTTGTTCTCAAGACTGTTATCTCCCCTGTTGTAGAGACTGTACTGAAATCGTTTCCATTAGTTGCCATCTTTGCTTCTCTAGGATTGCTTCCTTTCTCCCCTTTCAGGAATGGTGGAAAGCTGCTTCCTCTACAGGAAACCTCCTGTATAAGCCAAGACCAAAACACAGAAGTAGACAGTGGGGGTGTCTCCCGAGTGCTGCATTCTGTATATGTCCAGTGCATAAACCAGATCCCACCAGTGTGAGAAATGGGTGTAGGGGGGTTCGTTGTGACAGGTTATTAAAGTTAATGATGAAGTTATATATAAATTGTTATAACACCAGTGCCTTCAACATTCACGTGAAGTCAGGGTCTGCAGAAGAATCTAAAGCTGCCCTGGGCTCAGCACATGGGTGACAACAAGGGCCATAAGAGCAGGGTAGATGATGATGGGAGACCACCAGGCTCACTACCCCTGGCAATACCCCAGGGATCAAACATTTGCTGCTCAGAAAAAGGGGGTACTTAAAGGCCTTCTTTGGTTTGTTCACTCTCAAACAATAAATGACCCCAAATTCACTTTGCAGACCTTTAGAATCAGAGCTCCAAGACCACGTGGTGGGTTTAGACAGTGGCAAATACATAGCGCTGAGGAAACCTTGAAACACCATACCACTTTTATCACTCTTAATCCTTGGAGCCACTTAATCATACAAGGGCTTTCAGTTCCTAAGGTCCTTTTTTAATTTAGAGTGAGAGTGTGTGGTAATTAGCCTTAACCAGGTCGTTGATCTTAGGGGAATATTCTCTGTGAGAATCTACATCCATCTTGCATACTTCAGGGAGGAAAGGCTGATAAGCTTGACATCTAGTCTCACAGTATTAACAAGGCTTGTTAATACTGACCTTCTGCTAGGGCTTTCATACCTAGCTGGCCATGGAAATGCAAGGACTTCTCTTCCATAAGCCAAATTATTTCTTTGGATTCAGTAGTATAATTGCACTAATGTGAGTGGAGGGTTTTCACTTTTACCTCACTGTAAGCATATAGATGTTCCCTATGACCTGCCATCCACTTCACAAATATCACCAAGATTTATGGACTGTTTCAATAGGAACTTTGTTCTCTCCCCAATTCCACTCATCCCTGGGGCAAAGCTCCAATCCCAGGTCAATGACTTGCTGCCACAGTAAGAGCTGAGATGTCACACACTGTGCCCTCTGGTTTCCTTGGGCTGCAAGGAGGGAGATGTTGAGAATGCAAGATGAATAAATCCATCTCCATGGCATGTGCCTTGTCTCAGGAATGGAAGGACAGAGGCCCTGAACAGGCACTGTTTCACACTAACATTTCCAAAGCCAATTCTTCAAAATGTGCAATCAAATTAGCCAAAATCATTGAGCACCTGCCATTCCATCACATGAGGCACTCACTGTGACCCTGCCTGTTCCCAGCATTAGGCTCAAGCCCAAGGTTAAGCAGCAATCACCATTCCCTCTCACACACTATGTTTAAGGCTTGTTCATTATTAACTCTAAAAGAGTTCTCATTGGCCTTAAAATCTAAAATTTCTTCTTGGAAAGCTCTCTTCTGGCTTTTTAAGAACTTTTTTTTTTCTATTTTCCTTTTGCAAAGTTGGCTTTTTAGAAAAGTCTACATGGACTAATATCTCACTTTCCTCTTGCAGATTTTGTGGAAGACAAAGGGGAGCGGGCTGGACCTCTCCCCTACCCAGATTTCCCACATCATACTGTTGTTGCTATTGCCAGGTCATGATGTTTGTTTTTTCCTTTTCTGGGTCTCCTGCCAAACATTTGTCTGCTTTGTCAGTTTTTTTATTCTTTTTCTTTTTCTGGGGTAAAAAAAAAAAAAAAAGGGCCTGTTTAATTTTAGCAAATGGGTTTTTTCCACTTCAATAGCCTCAAAATTTTCCCTGGAGAGCTGTAAGCCCTTTAAATATATTTAGGTTGCCAGATTTCTTATGTTCTCTCTCCAGGAAGCCAATTTTGCTTCTAAGCTCTTGAGAAAGGGCCAGTCTCATCTTTTCTTGTACTTTGAAGCTCTTGTACACCACCTTCCCTCTTTTCTCTTTCCTTTCCTCAGTCCCCCTTAGGTTTAACACTTGTCCCAGGAGGAGCATGAAGGCCAGACACCCTTCCCAGGCTTGTGTTAAGTTCCTTATGCACTCAGGGTCTTTCCTCCTCTATCCACCACCAATTCATTTTGAGGTTTCATGACAATCATCCCCATGTGCATTGCTGTGCACCAGGCTGAAGACCCTAATCAGGACAAAACACTTCAATGGTTGTGTGCACTGCTCTGATTCAGAAAATCCATGGGGGGTTTTCTTCCTTCTACTGTTTTCCCTGTTGGGACTTTTCTGTTGTTTTGTTTTTAAATTTGTTTTGTTTTTAAATTTTA
This sequence comes from Formicarius rufipectus, assembly GCA_013399695.1. NCBI lineage: Eukaryota > Metazoa > Chordata > Aves > Passeriformes > Formicariidae > Formicarius > Formicarius rufipectus. Next base: position 1,344,888 of record VXAU01002736.1, read on the forward strand.
TTTTCCCAAATCAGCTCTTTAGGAAACTCAGCACAGTTCATGATCTCATTTTGCCCACATCAGGTTTTGTGAAAAACAAAGATGTTCCCAAGCTCCCTCTTTTCCTACTGAACAGCACCACTGAAACACTTCCTAGATGTTGAAATCCCATAATAAAACGGGATCCTGGGAACTGGCCAACTCCTTCCAAGCCAAACCTCTTTTCCAGATATCTCAAACAGTTTCTGTACAGCTTGAGCATGATCAAAGGTAGAGTGCCTAACAAGTCTCATCACACACTTGGGGACGAGCTGGTTCAATGACATGAGGAAAGCGGTTCCAGCACACAAACCGAAGGCAAGGCAGCTCGTAGTGTCTGTAACTGAACCAGCAAATGAGTTGTATAATATGTGACCTCTGGGACAAACACAAGTCCCTTCTTCAGATGTTGGCAGGTTTATAAACAATGCATAAAAAAAAAAAAAAAANCCACAGCTGAAGTGTTCTCTGATGACTTGAGGAGAAGAAAGATTTACACTGCTGACTGACTGGCTTCATGGTGAGACCAGAGCAGTGTAAGTAATGGATCTTCAGGCTCTGGGGAACAGGCATGGCTACTCTATAAAAAGTGCTGTTTATTTTACAATTAACTGTTCTAGCATAAGAACGCTCTGGTTCTCACATTCATGATGATAAATTATTTCTGGGATCAATGAGATTCCTTTTTTTACTGCCTCCCTATTTAACTTCCATAAAAATACACACACATTAATGGGCTTAAATAGCACCTTTTTCAGCCAGGAATTAAAAACATGTTTCACACATTATTCCATAAGTATGTCAAGACTGTTATTACCCTAAGACAAGCTTCCATTAAGGCACTGTCCATCTGGTGTCACTAAGGTGCAGAGGGGATTTAATAAGCCAAGACTGCATCTGGGAATGGACCACGAGTGTTCTGATTTGTGTTCTAATGAGTGTGTGTTCATCTGAGAGAGACAAAGGCCTGCACTGTGCCAAGAATGCTGCTTGTGTCCACCCAGCACCCTGAGAATGGGGAATTATCCTCTGGACTGGTCAGAAAATTAAAATTCCACTTTGTGAGAAAGGACAAGATTTCTCTGGTTACTTTAATCATGAACCAGAACAAGTTAAAAGATTTAATTATTCCTTTTTTCCACAAACAAAAATATTTTGAAAATATTTCCTTTCAGTCTTATCAGAACACTCAGCCATGATATTGTATTTCTTGCAAATCCATTCAAATTCTAATTTCAGTGCACTCATGTACAGAAAAACATGAGACCTGTTGCACTTAAAATCTCAAGCCACTGCCTGGTCAACCTGAAGCTCTGCAGCATGACCTTGGGCTTGAGTGCTAAAAAAGCAGCTTAAGAAAGAAAAGGTTCCAGATGTAATTATGGGAGGAGCCTAGCTACTGAGAAACACAGAGTAAAACACAAGTAGGATCAGCTTCCATGAAATCTAGACGAAGGCTGTGTAATTTATACAAGATTATTTGTCTTGTCAACATTGTTCTTGCTTTCTGGGCTCCACTCCTGTTATCTCAGAGCAGAAGGCTGTTGTTATAGTTCTCCTGCCAGACCCAATAGCCTTTAGTCAGATTTAAGAGTAAGTGACTGTGGGAAATGAAGATTAACACTCTGAGGACAGGTGAGATTATCTCATAGAGGGTCTTTACAGTTTCCATAAATCGAAAATATATGTCTACGTATACACACACTAATGTCCAGCAGATCTATAGCACAAGGTATAAATGAAAGGCCTGGGGAATATTTAATCACGAGGAGATACTGTATGGGCCTGGTGAGGCAGTGCTATGTAAGAGGACTGGCTAGGAACTGCAAATGGAAAGGCAAGGAAGTGCACGTGACAGACACAGTGTGTGAACCTGTGTGAGTGTGCCTTTAAGTTCTCTCCAATCAAAGAACAAAAATTAATCAACCAGTAATTAAAAATTCCTCCCCTTACTTATAAAAAAGGGTTCTTTCCATGGATGTTCATACTATGGCACTGAAACCCCAAATGTCCCCTTTACTGATGTATTTGCTCCCACAATACCATTTTGGTAACCTGTGTCTTTTGATAGCCCAGTTCTTGACTGCTCTGTTTGGGACAGGATTATTTTTCTGAGTTGGGGATGGCCAGATTAATCAGTTGTGTATACAAGGTAGACTAAAGTCTTTCTCTCATTTCACCTGTCACCACAGAGCCACAAACTCCAATCACACACCTTCCATTATCGTTAGAGATGAACCAGAGCAAGGATATTCAGAGGTGGAGTTTGTCATGGGACGATTCTCATGGTCTGGCTCAGCAATGACTGTGCCCTGCTACCACAGCTTACACCCCAACGTGCCTGGCCATACATATGTCTGCCTTCAGAGAAACCATCCCTCCAGCCAGGGCAGGACCTGCCTGAGCTGGAGGGGGAGATGGTGAACATTCTCAGAAAACAAAATGTAAACTTACTAATTGGAGTCATTCAATAGAAAGATTTTTAGTGAACTAAAAGCAATGTTTCTTTCAACTTTTGACTTTTTTTTTTCTATATATATCCCCAAATTACTGTTCCCTCTTTTTCCTCCTCCAAAATGTGTACTTTCTTGAGTTAAAGCTGATTGAACTGAACCACATTAATGAAATGCCTGTATTAAACTCACAGAACTGTATTTACTGTTGAAGAAACAAATCAAAACAAAATTCTTTCATTCAGAAATTCAACCTCAACATAAAAAAACCCCAAAACTTCCTGATGCCATTTCTTGTTTTATTCAGTTTGCCATTAAAGTAACTAAGATGAATCATTATCCAAAATTAGCTCCAGTTTAGTTTGGGACATAAATAACTTCCCTGAATTCATCTTTATTTTACCTGAAATCTGCTGTCAGCTTTTACAAAACTAGCAGCATATTGTCTTCTTTATTTAACAGAACTTTAAAAGAGTTTGAATTATCTCCTTGAAACAGCACAAAGCAATTAACTGGGCCATGTCACAGACAAATGGTTAATTGGACATGATCACTTAAAATCTCTTAATTCTGTGCCTGGCTGCTAGATATTGGTAAACCTAATTAGGGCTGGGAATAAATAAAATGTTTGTAATATCAGCAGTTCTGCCTGAACACTCAACATGGAAAAAGTGAGGCTCTTTATCATCAGTATGAGCAAATTGTAAACTCTGGGGGCACGGGAGGCTTTCACAAGCATCCAGAAATTCAGTTCTTTATTCAGATACTTGGCTAATATTCTCAGCACTTTCAGGTTTGCAGATCTTGGCTGAAAATCACATGTTAACATGCTCTTTGCTATTATCAGGGCAGGATATTGACTCTAGAGGTCTAAGCAGTAAACACCATAGAAACACCTTTGCCTTGGCATTTCTGCATTCTGCATGCAGAAGGGAAGTGGGAGGCACAGCAGCAATGACATGTATATTTTAGGTTATCCATACTCCCCTCTGCCCCTCTTTTTGAATCAGAAAAGGTTGTTCCTGAAGATACGTAAAAGGACTGGTAGAAAACACTCAAGGAGATTTGTAGTTTATCCTTTCCCAGACTTTGATTCTTGGTGTATGACTGGGGCAGATTCAGCTGCAGGGTCAGCAGAGGCAAAAAAAAAAAAAAAAAGGAATAAAAAGTCTTGATCAGCAAAACTTTAAGAAATAAACCTATTGAAAGCAGAGCCTCCTCATCATCACACAGACTAAAGAACTCTCATTCTTTGTTCATGATATGCAAGTGGTTAAATGGCATCTGTAGAGTTTGTCCTCTTTTGCTAGTTGATGTAGTTGAGATTGCAAATTGGGCCAAGAATACCCAATTTCTAAACACAAACATTTGACCCTGATACCCTTTGGCTTTTAGGATCCATGACCAAAGCTAATCCAGAACCACAAGCTAAGCACTCTGTAGTGTGAAACAGATAAAACATATATGTGTGGTAGGAGATGAGACCCTAATAGACAACTTCAGTGGTGGTCAGGGATGGAGAGAATGATGGAACCAATTTGTGCAATTTTGATGTGCCTCTTCTCCCCTGAATGTGACCCATGGGCAGCTGTAGGGTTTCTGCATCCCACTAGCTCTGTGCTTGCCACCACCCAGCCTTTCTAGCCATGATCACATCACAAGCCTCAGCGTGGCATCCCATCTACATGCACAAGCAAAAAATCATTGACACTGGGTGAAATACTGGCCTGGACTGAAATCAGCTGCTGAACTCCCCCAGTGCCCAGGGGAAGAGCCCACTCAATCCCCCTGGCAGCAATGCCAGGACCAATCTGAGAACTGCATTTGCTTTGCTGAAAGATATTGTAATTTACTGAAAAAGAATTAAGAGCTTGAGATCAGAAATACTACAGCTTCTTTACAGCCTGAAGAAAAAAGACTGGCAAAAGATAAACAGAAATGCTCTCCACTGAAATACATTTTCTTTTTTTTTTTTTTCCTAGGTACCTGTTAATTAGGATAAAAGTGGGAAACACTATCTAACAAGGTTCCTGAGAGCAAGTTGGAAAGAGTCTTAATGAATTCAGCATTACGAGATGGTTCCTAAGCAACAGAACATTTCAGTTGAATATTAACCCTAGTCACAAGGAGAGACAAAAATGGTCTCAAAAATAACCGAAAAGTCAGCTAATTAAGACAATGTCTCCTCTGTGCAGAACTGCTCTTGAACATCTTAAGGTAAGCATGGTTTAAGTAATATTTAAATGAACTGCTGGCTGGTAGTTTAATTCAAAGGTTTTTTGGAATTAATTTGCTGCTTTAGTATTAATCATAATTATGATTGTTTATAATAAAGCATCTTAGAAGATAAGGCAAATCACAATACAAAGATGTAAGTTCTGTAACATTAAATTTTATGGAAATCCACTCCCATGGGTGTACCATCCATGAGCATGGACCAGCTACAGTGCACCTTCAAGTAAAAAAGAGATGAACATTTCAAAAAATAGTGGTATAGGAGTTGGAGATTTTAAGAGAAGAGTGGCACAATATAAGGGCTATATATCTGGTTAACTATTGTATGGTTGGATGGGTCCAAAACATTGCTCAGTACAAAAAGTGGGATCACATACATAAAAAGAGGTTATCACATACATAAAAAGAGGTTATCACAGATGTCAAGTAGTAACTGAGCACTGACTACAGGAAAAAAATTCATTAAACTATGGAAATTCAGTCCTTTTCAATCATTTAATCATATTATCACACAAAAATCATTAAGTTCATCACTCTCTTCTGTGCCTAACCAGGATTTAGTTTCTTAAAGTCATATGAAGGACACAGCTTTTCATCCTTAAAATCATAACTCTTACTCTTTGAGTATGCAATGAAGGTTTTGAAGATGTACAAGAAAATCAATTAATTTGTTTATGAAATAACATTAATCATAAATTCAGTCCCTTCAAAGAAGAGTAGCATCTAAGGAAATTTCTTCTTTGTCCCAAATGATTTGAAAGGACTGCAAATACAAGCTCACTTAAATCAAGTAATTGCAGCATGAGTTTATTTAAATGAATTACATTGATAGCTGTATTAGAGTTTGTGTAATTGTATGGAAGTTACCAACTTTCTTCTGCTCCACAAGAAAGAGAAATGCAGTTTTGAGCAATCAGGGAAATGGTGATTGTTGGGATGGGGTCACTGGTGTGTTTTGGCAGCTCTGCCAAAGCAACTCAGGTAGTAAGTGCCAGCTGTTGGTGTTTGCTGGCTGGTATCTTGGGGCAGTGGTTCACAGCCTGCAAAGTCTATGGACTAGATGTGCCCCTAAAATACAAACAAATCAAGCAACTTCTTACTATAAAATATTAAAAGAGGTTTCTAGTTTCAGTAGTAAATTTGTAGACTTGAAAAGATTGAAATTCAGTAAGAAAATCTGCCCTTAAAATGAATTTAAAAACATACAATTTGAGGCAGATTCTGTATGGCTGCTAATATATAGCACTATTATCTAATAACAGTCTCCTTGGGTTTCTTTCCCAGTTTTGTATGACATTTCTGATAGTTAAGGGAAAATTAAAAAAAAAAAGAAATTAAAACTGTTCTTAGACAAAAATGAAGTTAAAATAGAGTTGAAATTGCATCATGCGTGCAACATACAAGTGAAACTTTTTGAAAGTGACTACAATTAATTCCCAACCCCAAACTAGCAAAACCTCATTCAAAATTATTCTACTGGGAATCAAAATCACAAGTAATTTTACACTCAGGTAGGAAAAGGAAATGTGATAAGTAATCTCTATTCTGACTGCAGTGCTGATACTTCAGTGAAAATGTGTGAAACATAATTGAATGAGTCTTTAAAGACCATCGCTTAGAAGCTGATGATACTGAATATCTGCAAGTGTAACCACCTTCTTATTTCCTGGCATGACAATGACCAGGCTTTGATGGTTCAATGCTTCTTCATGGGACATCTGAGCACTGGAGAAAAAGATCTTTGTAAATGATGTTGCCAAGAACAACTAAAAGAGGATCTGCTTTGGACTGCCTTTTTTCTCCCCCCCCTCTTCCACACCTTTTCTTTTTCCTTTGACTCATTGGATCCATTTCCCCTCATCTTTTCTCTAAGTACAGTTAGATGGAGGAAAGCAGCAACACCCTAAAAATATTCAGCCTTTATTCAGTGCAAAACATTAGCAACATTGCACACAGAGCTGGAGCACATATTCAGATCCAAAGGGCTGCAAAGCCTCACTTGTATTTCCCTGACTGACATTTTCCTCATTCTGCAGAAGGCAGAGAGGGAGAAGGTGGCTCAGGTGAGGTAAAAGCTTCCAAAGGTCAGGGAAAGAAATCCTGTGCATGGCAGTGTGCACCAGGCAGCAGGTTCTGCTTCACTTGGAACTGTTAATTGCCCTCCACGTGGAATTAACTCTCCAGTCATCCCAACAACTACCACTGCATCTAAATCTTCCCTTTAATGAGCTCTCAGGGAGCAAGCGGCGTGCAACCTGAACTTGCTCACCACTACATCAATCTTTCCCTCATCACTCAGAGTTATGCAGCAACTGAGAGGAACAAGCATTGAGCAGAGCTGCTCGCCCTGGCTGTAATTCCCAAACCTGAGTTGTCCCTTTGATGGCTTGGAAAAGGGACTTCCTTAAAGAGTGAGTGTTTTGGCAAAAGCATCTCTCACAGTGAAGAAAACTGAACAGAATGCCATGAGAGAAGGCACTCTGGGTGGGCTATCAGAAAACAGAAATGTCTCTGGGAAAGCAACAGCAAAAGTAGAAGTATCTACAAGTTTACAAGTAGGAAGAAGCTCTTAATATAAAAGGCTAATCTGATGCATTAGAGACATTTTTTGGATATAAGTGTTCAGGGATCAGTTCTGCTTCTGTGTTTTCACAATGTCCAGCACAATGAGATTCTGAAAACAAACAGCACTAGAAGTTTGAGAAGAGAGCAGCATAGAGAGCTTATTGGAAAGAGCAGGGAGGTAGCCTTTATTTCCACGCACATCAGAGGATCCTGCCCTGAGAAAGATGTTTGGTTAATTATAACTGGCCAAGCATGCCAGTCATTTGAACAGGGATCTGAAGTGTGTGTACACAACTTTGAGAATCCAGTAATTGTTTATAAGAAGCGAAGAGTCAAGGTGAATAGTTTCACCATGTGCTGAAGGCTTGAATTGATTCCTTTAAAACTGCCAGCTAAATAGTCCAGCTGGCAAATATAAACTCACAAAATACTTGTGCAAACAGAAAAAAAAAATCGGTTGATAGATGATATTGTTTACATGGAATAAATTCTGCTTCTGTGCTAGGAATAAGGGTTCATAGCAAAGCAACTGTTTTCACAAGAGAAAGGTGGAAAGTGAGCTATATTTCCCCCTGTGACCAAACTACACACTTTCCATTCACACATCTAGGTGCAAGAACAACCTTTCTGCAGAGATTAGTTTTTTAAACAGTTTAATTAATATTTCTGTTTGCCTTGAGTAGTTCCCAGAAAAAAAAAAAAG